>CM068965.1:88256644-88272160 GCA_035128595.1 Eptatretus atami | reverse complement strand
CCAATGTAAATACTTCTTTTGAATTAACACAGATTCAAATACTTATTTTTTATTTAACAAGATTTAAAACACTTATTTTTTAATTAAAATACTTAAATACTTATTTGTTTATGACATATTTATATACTTATTTGTTATTTACAAGATTTAAATACTATTTTAATAACAAGATTTAAATACATATTTTTTAATGACAAGATTTAAATCATATTTGTTAATGACAGATTTAAATACTTATTTGTTTATTACAATATTTATATATTATTTGTTAATTACAAGATTTAAATACTTATTTGTTAATTGCAAGATTAATACTTATTGTTTATTTACAACACTTATTTGTTAATTACAAGATTTAAATACTTATTTGTTAATGACAAGAGTTAAATATATATTTGTTAATGACAAGATTAAATATCTTATTTGTTATTTACAAGATTTAAATACTTATTTGTTAATTACAGATTTAAATACTTATTTGTTAATTGCAGATTTAAATACTTATTTGTTATTTACAACTCATTTGTTATTACAATATTTAATACTTTTTTGTTAATACAAGATTTAATACTTATTTGTGAATTAAAAGATTTAAAATACTTATTTGTTAATTGCGAGATTTAAATACTTATTTGTTATTTACAAATTATTTGTTAATTACAACATTTAAATACTTATTTGTTATTTACAAGATTAACACCTGATTTGGTAATTTACAGATTTAATAGCTTTTTTTTTTGTTACCTTTGTCGAGGCTCGTATGAGAGCGACACACAATGCACAGCAAGCGGGGCATGGAACAAGAGGGGCGGGAAAGGAAAAACAGTGGGGAACCAGGAGACATTAGGAGGATCTGTGGAAGGAAGAGGGATGGGGGAAACCGGTATACACAGAGGACATTACGGGGACTTTTAGGAAAGGAAAGCAGGGAATTTTGAAGGAGGTGGGGTTTGGGGTGATTAATGGGGTAGAAAAAGATTGAGGATTTGGCATGGGGGACGATAAGAGGTGGTGGTAATCAAGCTGTTTTTTGAAGGCCTGGAGGGAAGAATGGGATTGAACAGAGTGAGGGGGTTTATTCCAAAGGCGGGAAAAAAGTAATGAAAGAGTTAAGGTGAGCAGTGATATTTGTGAATGACAAGATTTAAATACTTATTTGTCAATGACAAGATTTAAATACTTAATTATTAATGACAACATTTAAATACTTGTTAATTACGAGATTTAAATACATATTTGTTAATGACAAGATTTAAATACTTATATGTTAATTACAGGATGTAAATACATATTTGTTAATTTCAAGATTTAAATACTTATTTGTTAATTACAAGATTTAAACACATATTTGTTAATTACAAGATTTAAATACTTATTTGTTAATTACAAGATTTCAATACTTATTTGTTGATTACAAGGTTTAAATACATATTTGTTAATGACAAGATTAAAATACTTATTTGTTATTTACAAGATTTCAATACTTATTTGTTGATTACAAGATTTAAATACTTATTTGTTATTTACAATATATTTAAATACTTATTTGTTATTTACAACACTTATTTGTTAATTACAATATTTAAATACTTATTTGTTATTTACAAGATTTAAACACTGATTTGTAAATTATAAGATTTAAATACTTATTTGTTAATGACAAGATTGAAATACTTATTTGTTATTTAGAAGATTTAAATACTTATTTGTTAATGACAAGATTTAAATACTTATTTTTTAATGACAAGATTGAAATACTTATTTGTTCATTACAATATTTAAATACTTATTTGTTAATGACAAGATTATTAACAAATAAGTATTTAAATCTTGTCATTAACAAATATGTATTTAGATTTGTCATTAACAAATAAGTATTTAAATAAGTACAAGAGACTAAAATATTATATATATATATATATATTGTTACGGCTGTGGAAATTCGCAAACCACCATTCGGTCCGTAGGTGAGATATCTCTAAGTACATGTGTAGTAGCCCAAACCCGTTGTCT
This sequence comes from Eptatretus atami, assembly GCA_035128595.1. Lineage (NCBI taxonomy): Eukaryota > Metazoa > Chordata > Myxini > Myxiniformes > Myxinidae > Eptatretus > Eptatretus atami. The sequence goes on along the minus strand of CM068965.1, from coordinate 88,270,147 downwards.
AAAGGGAATTTGTGATTCATTCGGGCTGCGAGCTTTAGAGATAGCGTTTTTCTGTTCTATCTTTATTTTGAACCAGCCACGTCCCAACCGCCATCACACGCAACCACCTTAACCACCACGCCAGCCATCGTCACCAACTGCAACCACGCTCCAACCCTCAGACAACAACGCCAACAGCCACGACCTTTACCGTCACAACTCGCTCCCACAGCATCGCATCATGCCATTCCCACACGGCACATGACCATTCCCGCAGCACCTGTGAACACTGGCGTCGGGCTGTCCTGGGCTCGTTCAGCGATACGCACCGAGCCGCGAGTGCAAATAGCGGCCTTTCGAGGGAAAATTCGGATCAGGAATGCTACACGCCCACTTCTGATCCGTCCAATTAGCAAGCGCGGGGCGGCTTGGCTCCGCCTCCAGGCGCGTCTGTGTGAAATCGAGATATGCAAATTCTAGGATCAGGGGAGGTTCACGCCCCCTTTCCTCCGACCAATGGGCGAGCGTGCTCCGCCCCGAGCTCATCCTGATCCGGAAATTTGCATACTGGGTTCTCCTGCCGGCCTATAAAACGCCGAGCGCAGAGGGTTTTGGGGCAGTCAAGTCAAGTCGGGTTAGAACGGAGTGAGTCGGGTGGCGAAGGCATCAAGTTGGTTTCTGCGGTCGGCTGAGGAAATTGGGGGAAGAGGCCAAGGAGCTCGGGTCCGAGGCAGGGAAGACGCGTCGGCGACGAGGTCGCGGTGGGATCCTCGTCGCGGGACCCAAGCAGCCAGCCATTCTCCTCCCCCAGGGCATCAACAATCCCCCTTTTCCCCCGCGCTGAGAGAGTGCAAAAAGGGGGCCCGTCCCACCCCACTCCAAGCGGTGCCAACGAAACCGCGAAGAGCAGAAGTCGGGGCACCGCCGCGCAGCGACATTTGCGGCTCGTCAGAGGACGCGGGTAGGACCCCCGGTCTCGCGGGCCTGGCCGCTCCTTCAGGTCACGCGCACATATTGGCCCACGGGCCCCGTCTGCCCCCTTGTCTTTGAGGGTGGCCTTTTCTTTTGCTTTTGAGTAAATGTTTGCGGCGCCGTCTGTAAGTAGAACTGTTTAAGTGTTGCCGTGTGTCGGTCTTAGTCGGTTGTAGCTCTGCGTCATCGTTGCTTTTGTCGTTCCTTCTGCATTTGCTATATGTGCATTTCTGACTGTAGGGCTGTATATGTGTGCTCTCCGTGTGTCGGTGTGAAATAAATGTGCATTATGTTGAATTGTTCCCCGTTTCGCTGCGTCCTTTCCTTCGTTTGAATCTCCATCTGCTTCACTAAAAGGGTTCGTAGTGGGCTTGATACGCCCGATAATTAATTGGAACCGTCGAGGCCGACGATAACACCTTGGTTATCCCGATAGCACGGAACGGACCGCTTAAGCGGCCCGTGTCCGGAGTCGACCTGCGGCGAGGTGCGATGCCCGGTTTACCATCCCGTGGGTACTTAGGTAGGTCGAGTTTGGCGAACAACCCTATCCCACGCGGGTGGCCGATTGGCAGATCGTGGTGAGGTCGAAAGGCCCACCCGTGACTGGCTCCGGGCGATAGTTCCCGGAGGGTCAGACAGAATTGTCCGTCCGGTGGGCGAGGCGGCCGCCATTCGAGTCACGCTGGCCGTTCGCACGCCGGCGGGCGCGAATTCGCAACAAATATATATATAATATATATATATATCTTCTTTCTTCTTCTTTCGGCTGCTCCCGTTAGGGTCGCCACAGGGATCATCCGTATGATCCGCATTAGTGATTTGGCACAGGTTTTAGCCGGATGCCCTTCCTGACGCAACCCTGGTCGCCTCTTACGACACAGGGATTATGGTACACCTATTCTAACCGGGCATACACCGGGCCCAGTACACTGGTACTCACTTCGCCGACCTCGGAAGGATGACGGAGTTAACCTCCTGGTGTGTATTAATTCCAGCGGCCAACGGGGCTTGAACTCAGGACCTTGGATCCCAGCGCACCCAACCACTACGCTAACACCAGGCATTTATTATTATATATATATATATATATATTATATATATATATATATAATATTTAACTACCTCTATCATTTACAAGGTTTAAATAATTATAGAATTAAATACTTATTTCTTAATTACCAAGATATAAATATTTGCACCTCAATAAAATAGACATTATCAAAGCTTTTTCGACTTGCACTCCTCAGGAAAAACCGCAGAGATGAAGAAGCACCAAAACTCTCATTTATAAATTACAATGTAATGTCCTCAACGTTGATTGGTTGAGAGAAAGAAAGGACAGGATTACCTGATTGGTGTTACTACAGAGAATCATGAATAATGAGTTGAATGAACAAGGCAGAAATGAAACCGAAATTTCACATAATGAAAAGGCGGAGATGAATCAACAACAACAAATGGAAACGTAATGTTAATTAGCTAAGTGTGGGTGTGGTGGGGGGTAGGGTGGGTTGTGGTTTTCATGATGACTCAACGTTGACTGTGGTACAATTGTCACACAGTCAAGCCATCATAGTCAAAATAGATATAAAGTTCGGACAAATTATTTCTGTCTACAATGTATCGGGTTGGTTGACGTGATGAATGTGGTCTCCATTGGACGAAGGTGAGCTAAACTGCATCCTGTACTCAGGATTTTATACCAGCCGATACGATATTGCTCTGCACATTGAGGATTATTTAGTAAATAATGACCAATTGCAGAGGCACAGGGAATAGCTGTCTTACTAAGTACATTCTTACAAGCCCAAGTTGGTTGTCTCTGTTCAGTTGACTGAACCCATCTGATCCCCAAAGAGCCGTGTTGTTCAATGCGATCCTTCAGTCTCAAAGATGTATGGCCCACATAGCATCACACTGGCATTGAAATTCGTTAATAATCTTACTTATATGAGAGACAGGCAGAACGTATGTTTTGACTGGTGAAAAATCACTGGTGGTTGAACCACATCGTAAGAATGGGACACTGTCTGTTTGATCTGGTTTACAAACCGTTGAGACACTTTGTCTTTCCAAGGTAGACATAGGTATGCAGGACTTTTACCGGGTTCAATTATAGGATTCTTTGGCGGGTTCAGAAATTTCTATATACAAGACCTGTTCAGGATACCCATTATCAAGAAGAATAGTATTGACGGTCTCAATTTCAGCATGGAGTTTATCCGTGAGGCAGATATTTCTTGCTCTATTGAACAAGATACCAATCAATGCAATCTTTTATCCAGAGGAACTGTAAGAGTCCAACCAAGTATACTGTCCAGTAAAAAGTAGACTTACGGTAGACTGTGGTTTTATAAGCGTCAGCCGATTTCTCAACTAAGACGTCCAAGAATGGAAGTACGCTGGAGCGTTCCATCTTTAAGGTGAACTTTAGGGATGGATGGAGAGAATTCAGACAGCAAAGATGTCATCCACATACCGATAATAGATGGAAGGGGATTGAACTCCAGGATGTGGATCTGCAAAGGCACGTTTTTCACAGTAACCGACAAAGATGTTGCCAAGATGGGGCCGAGATGGGAACCCATCATCACACCATCTATCTGAATATACATTGAATCACTGAAACTGAAAACCAGATCAAACACTCGGTGTCCTATTCTTAATATGCTGTTCAACCACGAGTGATTTTCACCACGCGCCGGTTGCTTCCGTCAGTCCAAAAAGACGTTCTACCCGCCTCTCATATAAATAAGGTTATTTACAAATTTTAGTGCCAGTGTGATGCTTGGTATGTGAGCCGTACATGTTTGAGATTGAAGGATCGCATTGAACAACACGTCCCTTTGGGGATCAGACAGGGTCAGTCAAGCGAACAGACAACCAACTCGGGCTTCCAAGAATGCACACAGTACGACAAGTATTCCCTGTGCCTCTGAAATTGGTCATCATTTACTGAATAATCCTCAGTGTGCAGAGCAATATCGTATCTGCTGGTTTGAAAGCCTGAGTAGAGGATGCAGTTTAGCTCACCTTCGTGCAATGGAGGCGACATTCATCAGGTCGACCAACCCTATTCTTCAAAGACAGAAATAATTTGTCAAAACTTTATATCTATTTTGACTATGATGGCTTGAATGTGACAACTGTACCACAGTCAATGTTGAGTCATCATGAAAACCACACTCCCCCCCCCACTAGTCTTTAGCTAATTCACATTACGTTCCCACTAGTTCTTGGTGATTCATCTCCGCCTATTCATTATTCATTATTCATGATGCTCCGTGGTTCCACCAAACAGGTAATCCCGTCCTTTCTTTCTCTCAACCAATCAACGTTGAGGACATTACATTGTAACTTTATAAATGAGAGTTTGGTTCTTCTTCATCATCTGCTTGCGGTTTTATCCTGAAGAGTGCAAGTCGAAAAGCTTTGATAATGTCTATTTTATTGAAATGCATATTTAAATAGTTGTTATTTACAAAATTTAAACGTTTGTTATTTACAAGATTTAAGTGTTTGTTATGTACAAGATTTAAACAGTTGTTATTGTTACGTGCAGTCTCCATGCCTCAGGTCGAGTGCACGGCAAATACCCGGAGGGGAGCGCGGCAGACAATTAAATTGATCACTATGAACACTTGTCTATGAGTAACAGGTGACACCAGCGCACGACATGAAACAAGGATATTTAAAGTGCAATTTATTTAATCCCTAATGTCTTCGGTGGGGTTGACCAGGTGAATTATTGAATTAATACCCGGTGGGGTTGACTCTGCCCGTCATCCTTTTGAGGTCAGCAAAAATGAATGCCAACTTGCTGGTATCCTGTGTCGGAGTGGCGACCCATCCAGGATTGTGTCCAATACCCAAGGAGACTGCTTAGGCAGCACCAACGCTCTGCACAGAGTATGGTCCCAATGGATGGATGGATCGGTGAAGTGGTATTCCAGCCATAATTGATTGAATCAAAATCCTTATCCAAAAAAATCTGAAATTTCATATATCTGATCGACAACCTGATGTGCGAAGAATTAAATGTGTGATGTCATCGGTCACATGGTCTGGTGGTCATATTGGATTGAAAATAAAATCGTTAAAAAAAAATCTTTTCCAGAACCACTTAACTGATCAATGAAAAACTTCTATTCATACACACTCGACTCGCCATCGGGAATAGAGTTTGAATTTTTTTCATATTCATCTTCATTGGCACAATTTAGCCTTAATATGCACGAAAGTGGTCGTTAGATATCCTCATAATCAATCAATAATTAATCAATAAAGCTACGGATAATGGCAATGTGACATAATAGGATGTTTGGATGATACGGGTATATGAGCCATAATAACAGTGGGCCTCAATAGTAGCGTGTTCAGTTAATGGTGCTGTGTTTGTTCAGAATGAGCGCGCGAGGCGAGACTATGCACTCTACCCAGTGCCGTTCGAGTTTACGTGTTATTTATCATCATTAACTAATTGGATTATATTACATTTCCAGGTCACACATCATTTGTTGCACTTTTGGTGAACAGGAGAACATAGTATTTGTTAAAAAAAATTTAAATTCACCGCAAAAGGTCAACATTGCAGAAAAATTGGCAAGACTAATAAAAACCAGGAAGAAGGTAGACAGGTAGTAAATGAAAAGTCTGACTGATTTGGGGACCTGCTTGCATGTTATCGTCTCATCCAGGTGCACATCTCACTAAGCCAATCGCGCCAGCAGGTCCCAGGGTAGCCTGAGCAGCGAGTTCTATAAACACATCCTCATCTCATCGGGTATCAGCAGCAGAACATGGCAATTGGATCGTGTGTCGCCACAACCCTTGTTGTGATTAACAAACTTTACCATTCCAGGCAGACCAATTCACCAGACGTTTTACAATTGTCCAAACATGTTTTTACTTGTGCTTGTGCGACTGATTGACCACACCTTTAAACCTGAATATGCTCTGTTCTGGACATTTTCCTCATCCCACAGACAAATCGATGCAGCTCAACCAGGCCTTGTTTTCACTCAGTGGGGGTAGTGGATATGTGCTACAATCTGCCGCCATGAGGAGCCCCAGATTTGACCCTTTGGATCCTCAAACACTACCTGCTGGAGAGACTCTCAGTCTACAAATCATGGCAAGTTGTAAAAGAGTGATAATGAAATTATAATCTACTTTGGAAAGATAGTTGCAAAATCACACTTCGCGCCATCTATTAATTACATACGAGACAACTTTTTGAGATATCGTGCAATGTAGGTTTTGGCCTTCTCTCTCAATTATGAAGAATCACTTCAAAAATTCTAGTGTACGCAGGTTGGGATTTTCACCAAAATCGAATCAGTTTGTTCTCGTCACACACCCAATATGTTCACCAAGTTTTTCCCAAGTTCATCCACAACTTTTTGAAATATCGTGCTGTGTATCGTGTTTGGCCCCATCTCTCAATGGTGAAGAATTACTTGTAAAAATTATAGTGTCCGGATCCGAATTGGAATCCTGACCAAAAATGTGCATTGCTGTCCTTGACTGGTCACAACATCATCATCATCGTTTTATGACCGTTTCCATGCTTGCATGTATCAGCTGTGGTTCACCTAATGGCTGCTTTCCAGGCTGCACGATCCCTTGCTAGCCCTCTTGCTAGGCCTTTAACTCTAAGATCATCTTTCAGCAACACATCCTGTGTTTTCCTCCGACAGCCTCTAGCTCTCCTTCCATTCAAATTCATACTTGTACACCTCTTCACACAGCTGCCCACCCCCATCCCTTCCACATGTCCGAAACATCTCAACCTACCCCTACGCATAACCTCAGTAATGCTTTCTCTACCTAACCTATCTCTCCATTTCCACATTTGGTTTCCTATCCTTCAGTGTAACATCACACATCCACATTACCATTCTCATTTCATTTTGTCTACACCTCCGTTCATCCTCCTTTTTGATCACCCATGTTTCACTGCCATACACTATCACACTTCTAACGCAAGCTGCATGCAGTTTTCCCTTTAATTGGAGAGAGGTCCCTTTCGATGTCAATAGGGGTAACGACTCCCGAAACTTCCTCCAGCCACATCTAATTCTTGCATTCTCTGCTGCTTCCACACCACCGCCTGCACCAATTATATCACCAAGGTAACAATTTATCTACACATTCCAGGGATATATCCCCATAAACTAACCTTTCCACTCTAACCGGAGCCACTTGTTTGCCTGTGCAAACATACATTTGAAGTCAGGAACCACTTGCAGTCTACCGCTGATGCCACGACACCTCTTGTGCACCCAGCAGTTGCAGGATATACACAATATTGAATTGCTACCAACACACCTTTTCTACAGACAGCACAGGGCCACCTCCCCCTTTTCCCACACTTCCTTCTCCCCCACCACTAATAAGTACTTTTGTTTTCCCTGTATTCACTTTCAGTCCTCTGGCCTCCAAACCCTCCTTCCATACTGCATATTTACCCATTACTTATTTCACACTGTCAGCCATCAGCACTAGGTCATCAGCATGCAGGAGTTCCCAAGGTGAGCTTTCTCTAAATTCCTGTCATATAACCTCAAGAACCATGATGAACAAGAATGGGCTCAAGACTGACCCCCTGATAAACAACCACTTTCACTTCAAAATCCTCACTCTGCACCCCATTTACCCTCACAGAAGTTTTTGAGCCATCATACATTGCCATGACTACCCTAACTGACCAATCCTCCACACGTAACTTTCTCATGGACCATTGCACCACTTCCAGAGGTATCCTATCAAACGCCTTCTCCAAATCCACAAATATCAAGTACAGTTGGTTATTCTTCTCCAGATATTTTTTTCCTGTAATTGCCGAACTATAAAAATTGCCTCCATTGTGCCCCTTCCTGGCATGAAACCAAATTCCATTTCATGTATATTAACACTCTGTCTTATTAATTTATCCATGACTCAACCACTTTCATTTCGTGGTCCAGCAACTTCATACCCCTAAAGTTGCTTCAAACTAAGGCGTCACCCTTCCCTTTATAAATATTCACCATTACACTCTTCAACCAATCATCTGGGACAGATGTCTCCCTTATGATTGAATTTACCAATTTAGTGATTAAATTCACTCCAATATCACCAGATGCTTTCAGCATCTCTGTGATAATACCAGTGCTGCTCGTCGCTTCACCATTCTTCATTTCATCGATGGCTTTCTTCACCCATTCATTCTTTATCTCAGGTGGTGGGCCCTGCACCGGCTCCACTGCCTCCAGAATATCCCTGTTCCAAGGGAGCTCCTCATTTAGCAGGTGCTCATAGTAACTCCTCCAAGCATTTCTAATCTCCCCATGGTCAACCAGTACATTTCCCATATCATCCTTCACACATTGTTCTCCTACAAGATTCTTATTTTGAATGATCATTTGCTTTGCTATCCTAAATATCTCCCCTCCACTATCTGCATTATTTATCACATATGAAAGTGAATCCTGGACTAATTTTTTTTAACCTTGTAAACTTCCCTTCTTGCCCCTATGTTTAGCCACTAAGTATTCCTCCTTATCCCCTCCCTTTTTCCAAATCCTAAACAGTCTTCTTTTTTTTTTTTGAATCGCCCTATCCACCTCATTATTCCACCACCATGTAGCCTCATGTCTACTTGGGCCCTTCGACCAGCCACATGTTTTATCAGTACCATGCAGCAACCCATCTTTTAAAGAGTACCAATAACTCTCTACATCCTCTCCTGCCATAGAGTTTCCAAGATTCATTTCCAAAAGTTCCAATAGAAATGTTCTTTGACAAAAAAAAAAAATATATACCAGTTGATCGTCCAGATATTTTCAAAAAAAGTAAGGAGGCCTTTTTTATTTGTTATTTGTTATTTTTTTTTTCAGTAATCAGGTGTAATCAGAAGTAAACTTTTGGAGATATCCTGCTCACAGACAGACAAAAAGACATTGTTGAAAGCATAACCTCCGTCCACCTTCGGTGGCAGAGGTAAAAATACAGTATTTTGGCCTCGATTTGAGAGGGTGGGGCGGAGTGGGGATGCAGCAGCATGGATCACAGGAGATACAGCAAATGAAGAGGATGAGATTTGGAAGACGGTTGTTTCTTGGTGATCACCACAAGTACATGATGCAAGAATACATGGAAATAATGCAGATTCATGAATGGGACATTAGTTTCATGATTAGATAACATGTGTAGAAGTTGTCATAAACTGTAAGCATATTGGACTGGTAGTCAATTATGACTTTGACCTGCTGGTTGGATCACTACTGAGCCACGGTTGTAGCACTGATCCATGACTCCTGCAGATCGGGAGAGAATTTGTTCCAGATGCCGGAAACGATTCCCTCGTTTTTGTGAGACACCAACAAGGGACATTTCATGTTGTCCAGCCCATGCTAACCATATTAACACCCATTTAAGGGACTGCACACTCATTGATGAATTTCTCTGCATTTGAAGCATCAATCAGACAGTTTCTAGTTTGGTCGAGAATCAAATCCAGACTAGACTGCTCAAAGGTAAGTGTGCTACCTCTGCCCCCATCCTGTCGGACTGTTTAGTGGTGGGTTATTGGGAAGATAAACTTTTAAATTAGTTGATGTATTTGAATGAGCAGTGGAATTAGAAATGGATGAGTACAGTAGTGTATTGTGATCTTGTGCAGGTGTTTGGGGCTCGACATCTGCCTAAAAATGGCCGAAGTATCGCGTGTCCCTTCCTGGAGGTGGAGGTGTGTGGATCTGAGTATGACTGTACCAAATACAAAACAGAAGTTGTACGTAAGTTCTCTCCTCACCTTGATGGCGTTGTTGTAAATTGTGAATGAATTTTCATCAGCCAGAGTCACGTCAAAAACACTGTGCTCTTCGGTCAAATTGCAAAAATCTGATTCAGACAACGGTCAAAGACTGCATTATGTCACAATCTATCACTATGTTCTCTATACTGTGATTTCACATGTCATCTGTCTCATATGCCATATCATTATCATGCCTGGCAGAGGACAATGGTTTAAATCCGGTGTGGCTGGCCCGGTACACGCCATTGGTGTTCGATGTACAGAACCCAGGCTGTGCCTTCCTTCGGTTTGCCGTGTACGAGGAAGACATGTTCAGTGATCCCAACTTCCTGGCACAGGCCACCTTCCCTGTGAAGAGCATCCGAACTGGTAATTGTTTTAATCTTTGCACTCAGCACCAACCACTCTCCCCTTACCCTGTTTTGCCACTCCCCTGCATTCCAACAAAGGCACTTATGAAGATATGTAACGTTGTGGGTCATGCGGTCTATTTCAGTCATGTGCGTCCACGTATCTCTCTCAGAGCCTCCTTTCTCGAGGGCTATATAGATGTTGTGCATTCTATTTTGCTTTGTCCCATTTGAAGACCGCTCTGTGGTTGAAATGTCAGACCTGAACTTTTGTTGTTGATTTTCATCTGGCTGTACCTTTAAATTCATATCTTCTCATTTTGCATAAATACACCTGATGATTAATTACAATGTGTGGATGTGTGCGTGTGCTTGTGCGTGTGTGTGGGCGTGTGTGTGTGCACATTGTGTGTGTGCGTGCTCGCGTAAGCTCTTCCATGAGTTCTCAAAATACATAAAAAGGTCGATGTGCTGTTTACCTGCAGGATTTCGGAGTGTGCCTCTCAAGAACAGCTACAGTGAGGACCTTGAACTTTCTTCACTCTTGGTTCACATTGCCATCACGAACATCAAGGTCTGTGTCTATGATTAACCATTTTGATCTTGTTTTTAGTCTTACTCTTTTTATGACGGCTCTTGAGGCTCGACCCCTCGATCCCAACGAAGAGATAAAATGGCAAAGCATTGCAATGTGATAACACGAAATGAGGTGGACAGTAAATGCACCTCGGGTGGACATGCAACCAAAAATAGAATCCTTCTATTATTTTTGCAATTGGTCGCTGGCTTTGACAGTTGATACCAATATAAATTTTTATTACGGACCCAGGGCATCAAAAAGCTACAACTATTGAACAAACAGTTTCAAATGGAGCACCTCATCGCCATTAGAGCATTTAAGTTACATCAGAAGTAACTTAAATTCCGGGGAATTTAAGTTCCAAGTTCCAATTTAAGCTCCCCGGAATTATGTTCCAAGTGAGCTAAAAACAAGATGGAATAAAGATGGGTAGGCAGTCAAGACTCTAAGGTGGTGGACATTCTATAGTCTGTACCCATTGCTGTTATTTAGTGAGCAGGATCCATCTTCAAAACCTGATGTTGAACTTTTCCAATTTCCTTTCTACTCTTCAAACATTTTATATCCTGACTCTTTAATCTAGCCTCTCCTATTTATAAACATCACTTCATCTCCCTCATGTTTTCTTTTAGGATGAGGAGGACCAGAGCCTTTACACCTCAATCAAACATCTCAGGGAAAGAGCAGCAGAATTGACTCTCCAGTTACATGATGGAGAAGGAGACTATGAGAGGGACGGAGAAGGAGATGTTGGGATCGAGAGTCGTGCCACCATACATGGCAATCTTTCCTCTCACATGCGGAGACTTGCAGAGCTACGAAACGCTGAAGAGCAACTGGTGCAGCTCACAACCAGGCGCAGCCAGCGGTATGTTCGACTTCAAGTACCGTCTTCAGGTTTTCTTGAAAGCAGAACTTTAATCATCATCACGAACCACTTGTTTTGCAACGATTGTACACCGCTCCTTCCCAATTCCACATCCAGGTGATGCATAACGTCATCGCCGAGCACCGAAGGAAGGGAGTACTCAGTTTTTAGTTTCTTTGTTTGTCCGGGTGATATCTCAGCCATCCCTTGAGCTAGGAAGCTGAAATTTGGGGACAAAAGTGACCATTTGCTTTGGCAAAAAGCATATTTTTTATTTTTTGATTCATCAATTAATTGATTAATTACTTAATTGTTATCGATTTATTAATTACTTATTTATTTTCTTTCTCATCTGGCCAATATCTCAGGCATCTTTTGAGCTTGAAAGCTGTGATTTGGACACGACAGTGAACTAGTGATTTGACTATCAATGAAATTTTTGATTTATTGATTAATCAATTAATTATTCATCTTTTTATTACTCAATTTTCCAAAAAGTAACAGATTTGGATGATTTCGGTATGCTTTTAGCCAATTGATGAAGAAATTAATTATTTTACGATTATTATTTATTTATTTTAATTGTGCAATTAATCAATCAATAATTATTGTTCACCAATCCCTCCCAATTCCATCTCCATGATTCATTAATGGAATCGACTATTCGAAACTTGGTGGATGAGTTGATTAGGTGACAAGAACAAGCCAATTAAATTTTAGTTCAGGTCCGAATCCAGATCCAGCCTATCAGTGGGGTACAAAATATAAACTGTTCAGCCTGGTGAAGGTATGCGCTCCACTGAGTACCGTTCTAATTAACATCCAATGCATTTGTACTTTCCAACCAATTTCCTCTCTTCCCTCACATTCTCTTGCTCCATCCCGTTTCCCAGAAATGCTTTTCCACATCATTTCTACATTTAACTCGTTTGCATGTTGCCACAATGCAGTTTCACGCATCCTAAGTTCTGATTTATTTAGCCTGATACATATTTTCGCGTGTACGACCAGTTAAACCCGACCGTGCACGGATGTCCAAGCAAGTGATTTGGCTATAAAAGCAGAAGCCAGTTACAGCCGAGGCATTCGAGTTCTTGGCGGGAAATGCGAAGCTACGGCAGACTTGACTGGGGGATTTTGCGGGTTTAATCACCAGAACCAAGAAAATGTACAATAATCCTGGAAATGCGACAATAAAGAAAATAATCAAATGTTCAACAATTATGTACAAGGAAAGAAATCAAGCAAAAGCAAATAGAAGGCACCAATAAACAAATAAATAAAAGCCTAAATGGAGCGCTCGCACACACAGACGCACTATACAAACAAAGTGGTAGATACGAGACACCCAGAAAAATCCCCCAGAGGCCAGGCTTATCTGTCCATTGAGCAGGCAAAGGTTCCTCATGAGCAGAAGGCAGGAACATTGGCATAAAACTGGCCCTTGGCATAAAACGCTCAGTGCCGACCAAATATTTTCAGATGCAACCCTCCGTATCCAATGCCGACCTCCTTCTGCTCCAAAGACAGCAAACGCGAGGCGATGGAACCAGGGGACAGGCTGAAGCGGGGCGCATGACCAGGAGATAGACATCAAGCAAAGTCCGTGGGGAGAGGCGATGCCAGATCAAGCACCGAGGCAGAGCCGAGAGAGGGAGCTAAGCGAGAGAGGAGAAGAAGAGCAACCAGCACAGGCTCGCCTCTTTTATCACCCCCAATCACGTGACCTTCTCGAACCTTCTTTTGAGTTCGTCAACGTGATCTCCATGGGTCCTACATGCTCCAACGTCGTTCTCCCAGCCCGATACGCTCAGCACCAAAGCTCCCTTCCTCATCCCCGGTGCATTTTTCTTGTATTATATCCTGCGCTCACTGCAGACTCCATTTCCATCATGGCCTGCTACAACACCCACAATCCCTGTGCTAATTATCACGACCTACACCCCCCCCC
>CM068965.1:88241853-88252908 GCA_035128595.1 Eptatretus atami | reverse complement strand
GTTCTTTGGGTGATGTGCTGTGTTGGGTTTGTGCCAAATGTAACGTTTTGATAACGTTGATTCATCCGTGTCTTCTCATGTCCTTGACCTAGATGTAATGTATTTACAAACCTCATGAGCCTTAAATTGCTGTAAAACAAAATAAACCAGGCACAACAAATCCCGCCCATTTAAGGCATAAAGTTATTTTGGGGATCAAATTTAAATTTGAATACATCCTTAACCTGAATGTTGATTATAAGAAATAGAATAAGGAATATTTTAGTCTTAGTTTGAAGTCAATTAAACCATTTTTGACGAAGTTATGAGCGAAAAACGATTTTGACCTTTTCGTGACCTGACCTTGACCTTTGACCTAATTGGACCCAAAAGTTAATGGGGTCGTCCGAGGTTCTTACCCACCTGTGGATACAATTTGACAGTGTTTGAGCCAGCCGTTTTCCCGTAAAGTTGTATTTTCGTAACCGTGTTTTAGTTTTAATGGAAAATTTGTAATTTTGACCGATGACCATGACCCCCAAAACTTCGGACCCTACCGATTTCACAAATATGCATTTTTCACTATAGGAATGGGTAGGATTATAAGTGACAAATAGAATAAGGTTCACTATAAGCTTAGTTTGAAGTAAATCAGATCATTGTTGACGAAGTTATGAGCGAAAAACGATTTTGATCTTTTCGTGACCTTGACCTTTGATCCAATTGGACCCAAAAGTTAATGGGGTCATACAAGGTTCATTGCCCACCTGTGGATTAAATTTGATAGTGTTTGCTAAAGCCGTGTTGCCGTAAAGTTGCTAACAGACAGACAGACAGACAAACAAACAAACAAGCCGGTAGGCGACGAGGGATTCGCTAGGATCGAAGCGCTGGATACATACGATGCTTTTCATTCTGACCGATCCACCGACAAAGATTCATTGCCAAGACGTATTGGTTCACATACAATTGTTCCTCTGCCTGGCAAGATTTTTCCTATTGCGTATTTTGCCAACTGGCACTCCTCATAAAAAATGACGGTAAATAGACACCCTATTTTTGAAGGACTACCATTTGAAAAATAATCGGTTTGCTGGTTTGTGCTGTGGAGCCTCGCGTTGCAGCACACACACACACACACACACACACACACACACACACATACACACACATACACACATACACACACACACACAGACGGAAAACCCGATAAACTTCTCTCAATGCTCTTGTTTGACCACAACTCCTGAGCCACACAATATTTTTCATAAGCCACGCCCACTTTCCAGAAGCCACGCCCACTTTCCTACGCCACTCCCACTTTTCATCAACCACGTCCACTTTCCCTAAGCTCCGCCCACTTTCCTCAGCCCCTCATAAAAAATGACGGTAAATAGACACCCGATTTTTGAAGGACTACCATTTGAAAATAAAAACCTCAATCAAAAATCGGCTCGAGTAAAATTTTCTAAATATCTCGAAGTGTTTAATTCCGAAGTCTCGTTTTCTTACATTCAAAACTGAAGGACAAGTATTGAAAATACTGTACGCGGTTTTTCGGCCGCTTCACAGCAACGGGTGGTTGCTAGGCAACGAAATTCAAACGCGCACATTCCCACCCCATATGGCACCTGTTGGCAAAGTTTCATCGAAATCGGTTCGCTGGTTCGTGTCTGTGAGCCTCGCATTGCAGACACACACACACACACACACACACACACACACACACACACACACACCGGGGGGGGGGCGGGATAATAAAATACGGTAACATACAAGTTGCTTTATTACCGTCGCCGGAGAGAGTATTGCATTTCGGTCCGTTTGCTTGTTTGTTTGTTTGTTTGTTTGCCTGTTTGTTTGTTTGTTTGTTTGCCTGTTTGCCTGTTTGTTTGTTTGTTTGTTTGTCCGCACAGAACTTCAGTGTTTTTCTCTGCAACCGCTTGTCGGATTGAGACGAAATTTTCACCATAGGAGCGAGTACTCGTGTGGAATGTTTTATTGATAGCAGTTGACGTCATAGGTCACGTGTGGCAGCCATGTTGGAAAAATCGAAAAACTTTGCACCTCTGTATCTCTGAAACCGCAACAAGGAAAAAATTGAAACATGGCACATGGCAAGTACTCCTCATGGAGGAATAAGTGATTTTTTTTATGATGTCATAGGTGCCTTCATTATGACGACACAATTGCAGATGTAGAACGCTGCATCTGATCAGTATGAAAATTTTTGAGGGTCATCTCAGGAGAAAATGGTCCACAGAAAAAAAATTTGATGTCATCGGTCACGTGGTTGTTTTTTTAAGTCTATTGTTTTTTTTGTTTGTTTTTTTTTAACGTCAAAAATCTTCTTCTCTGAAGTGGCTGAACAGATTGAGGTGAAATTTTACATGTATATCCACCTTTCCATGAGGAACAAATGGTTCACACATATAACATCATAGGTCACATGGTTTGGCAGCAACATTGGATTTACCCTAAAACCTATAAAAAAAAATCTTCTCCAGAGCAGCTGGACAGATCAAGGGGAGACTTCACACAAATGTTCCCCAATCCTTGCTGGGTACCAGGGTATTCACGCATAATTGAAATGTCACACGGTCTGGCAGCCAGAATTATGTAATTTTTTGATCTGGGTTCTTTTTTTGAATAAGCCTCACTTGGCTGTGCCTGTATGGGTTTGAGGGTAGAGGAGTAACAGCTGAAATGTGAATCTGATCCAGGTTCCTCCTCATGACTTCATCTTTGCTTTTTGCTTGTTCCGGTTCCTTCTGATGACTCCAATGCAGGACTGTACCTATTTGGTCTTCCATTTGATTTGAATTTAATTTATTTTAATCCCATTCTAAATTGAATTGAATAATTATAATAATAAAACGTCATGGGTCGGGGTCAGGTGTCCAATCAAAGCGGAGTTGCATCAAAACGGGATGTCTTGGTACCCGTTCATCACTGCCAGCAGTTCTAGTTATGTCTCTTATTAATTAGGTAACGCACCAGTACACAAATACCACACAAAACAAGTCCTGGCGAGGGTCTGCAATCTCTGATTGCACTTTTTCTTGTTTGTTTTTGTGACAGAGGTGATCAACGGCATGTCTTACTGAAATAGCACGTTGAGGAGGAATGGCACAATTATATAAGCTAGACACCTGTGGGTTGGTCAAATATATGCTTCAGAACATGTATACAGTGTGTTGTCTTTGTCTGAGTGTTAACATGTTGCTGTATAGTCTACACAATCCTAAACAGGGAGTCTGTACCATGTGGTTGCAGAGGGAAACGATATACCTAGCAGCAGGTAGGAATTGTGACTTGCAGTGTTTTAGGGCACAACTCGATGGAGTTAAGAATAACAATACTTTGACTTGTTGTGCCAGGCTCTCCATCTTCACCTGGATGGAAGGACTGCAACAAGAAGATGAGGAAGAAGAAGAATAAGAAGAAGAAGCAGCATTGGTTCAGGGTACTGGCCCACCGTGCTGTATTCTTTTTGAAAAAATACCAAAGGATGTTTAACATACATGAACTACACTGCTAGCAAACTGTACAATCACCGTAACATGCCATCACAAAGGAGGGTGCACCATGTGGTGGAATTATCTACCTGTGCAGCACCATCATGACAGTTTTTCATCTGATACCATTTTGTTAGGAAGAGAGCGCAACAGCGAGTATGTACTACCTCTCACAAATGGATCGTAATCAGACCACCGATTGGAAGGCTTTTGTGATGTATCAGAAAGGATCACGTGTCCATCCACGGTGGTCATTTGTACAAATATTTCAACCAGGGCGGCTCTTTCAAGGGACATCGTAGAATCCTTGAACGTGTGCACTCCATTGGAAGGAAACATTTGGAGAACCTGATCCCTCCAATATGTGGCACCTGGTCTGAGGTTTAAAAACAAAAAAATCGATGTAATTGAAATTCCAACAAGGAAAGTCTTTCCATATTATTTATACAAAAATTGTGGAACGTTGGTCGCACACTCTTCCTGTGTTCCAAACAAACCCTTTTGTGTTCTTCATTTCCTTTCCTTCCTCAACTTCCCAACCTTTTATTTTAATCATTCAACACCCCCCTCCCCCACCCCCTTTTTCTTGCTTGCTGCATACATAATATGTATACAACACCAAATTAAAGTGTCAGTGTTCCCTCTCCTCCAAACTGATCATTCCTGCAATCCAATCAGAATTAGTTTTGTATACATCAGTACCTTTACAAATTCACAGGTTGCTCACTTTACACCACTGTAATTGCGTTACAATTTTTTTCTCTCTCTGCTGCCATAATTGGTTAAATAATATAATATTTGTTCCCTTACAAGGAACTTCAACACAAGAGGTCATTGAACCCATCAAAGCCTGTGCTATGGTTGTTTGTCCGTTCTTTAACCTTTTCATTGTTGACATCAAGCAAGTAAGCAGCAAGTACCATTTTTGAAGTCTTTGGTATGACTCGGCCAGGGTTTGAACCACCGACCTCCCAGACTTCGTGAGCACTCTCTAACCATTACACGACCGAGTCTGGTTATTGTTGACTTCGTGAGTCCATGAAGGATGAAACAGGTCTTTGGAGTTGAAGGTCATTAAATTACTTACTCTGACATTTATGATTGCTGTAGATGGCAGCTTGGAAATGGTGCTGGATTTATCAGGGACAGACAAACCTGGTGGGTCTTTCTTCTTGGTTCACTTTCTGGGAAAAGGATGCTATGGAGTTCAAGATGGAAAAAGGAGGAAATCGTTATGGCAATTGACTGGGCTTGTGGGATACCTTAGAGGTATTTGCACTGACCTCTGTCGAGCCTGGGTTCGAATCTCGACCAGTTATAAACTCTCAACCTGGTGTTTTACATGGAAGGTGAGGCATCGATGCGTGTGCCATCCCTCGGGTGAATGTTAAGCCGGAAGACCCATCTGCCAGCACTGGTTGTTTGTGGACGTTAAACATCCCACGGTGTGTTTTTCGAAGAGTCGTTGAGTTGTCACCGCACCCGAAACAAATTGCAAACTTCCTGCATTTCCAGTCGAACGTTAGGCCGACCCAGCCCGTTCGTGAAAGACTTGGCCCAGAAAGCCTATGGCGGACCCCACCAGAAGTTGTGAATAATTGGGCTCGTTCAAGTGGTAGTTGTCGTTGTAAGTGGGGATAGAGGGGATATGAGGCCGTTCTCATGACTTGTTACTTTCTCTGCTCGTTTGTCTCATTATCACAGATATCCTTTATTAAACTCAATTTCAAATTTCCTTATCATGTTATCTCTTCTCTGTTTAGTTAACTTGGTATAATTAACCAGTGCAATTATTTGTCGGTTTGTTTCTTTTTATTCTCTCTTGTTTATTTCTGGTTAATGCTATTATCACTTTTTGTTGTTTAATCCCAACTCCAATGACCTTCATTTTGTGAAACCAGCATGTAAGCTATCCAGTACAGTACAGTACTTACTTTGACCAAGACCTATTGTTTACATGTTGCCTGTGTGCAGCTTGCTTTTAAAATAAATAAAGAAAGAAAAAAGAAACGTTACACTTAATCAGTTCCCTTTACATTTTTAGATCCTCGTGGAGGATCTCTAAGTCTTACTCATTGTTGTTATCTCTTCTTGTGGACTTTTTTGTTTCACAGCCTACAGTTTTCATCGAAACTTCCTGAAACTTGGCATATATATGTAGACAACCGCGCAGACAGGAACCATCTCCGGTTTTGAAAATTCCTCCTAGAAAAAAAGTTATGACGTCAAAATATCTCCGCTAATGGAAATCGCCTATACCATTATCTCCGAAACTAGGCAAGCTGTTTGAATTTTGTTTGCGGAATCAAGCCGGGCATTAGCACAGGTAATTTATCGCAAACCTGATCATCCATGACATCAACATGACGTCATCATTAAGAGGACGAGGATCTTAGCTCGTTTGAGCTTGTTATACATCTAATAACTTTTTCTCACTTCCTCTTATATGATGTTCAAGACTTCGAAAGTAGGGCCGGATCTGGAAAATCGTAAGTTCAAATCTTGTGATGGGTCACCAATGTTGGTAAACCAACTGTAACTCAGAAAAACCCACTTTACTGGTTAAGCGAGAGCTGCCCCCCCCCCCAATCCTTTTACACAGCGACGTTGCTGCCCGGGCGCATGCTCCCATACCTGACCTGACCTGACTGGTTAAGGTGTAACTTGTCCTTCAGACACTCAAGACACAATACTTACAAAAAAGGATCGGGGGGAGGAGGCTGTTATTAGATTGGTTATAAAGGAGGTAGTGAACTCCCCTTTGAGTGGTCTAGTCTGGGTTCGATTCCTGGCCCTTTTATAAACTGTCTCCCTTGAGTTTCATCAATGAGTATGCCCTCGGTTGGATGGGTCCTCCTTGAGTTTACCTGTTGAACCGTCTGCCAGCATTGGTTACTCCTGGTAGACGATGAAGATCCCATGGTGTTTGTTGAGGCACCCTGGACCAAATTCCAAATTTCAGCTCTGAATAATGTTGGGAAGGCAACGGCAAATCACCTAGTGTACCCTGTGTGATGATGGACACAACGTTAAGCTTCACCATCTGCTCGTTGCAGGAATGTGATGTCCCCTTCTCTCCTTGGGACCTTAAACACTTGCTACACAATGTTTACACAGTCCCAGATGAAGACCCTTGCCATGCTGGACAGATTTGGTTGTTGGTGGTGCATTCATTTTTAAATATGGATCTTTGCAACTACAACCACTTTTTTTCAAACCATCAACTTACGATGGACACTGCAGTGAGAGGGAGTGCTAAATGAAGAAAATGATAATTGAGAAAAGCAAAGGGGGTGGGGAGGGAGGGGGGTGATAATGTGGGTCGATAGGCATCACCGTGTCTTGATTTAATTAGGCTGACCAACCTAAGTCACACGACCAATTATTCCCTTAATTGGTCCTCTAAAACCACCAAATGAGCAGCCACCACAGTCATAATTCACCTGAAACCAAGTCAAGTTTATTACAAGCAATATTCATGGGGAAGGGAAACAACAGGAGCAACACAGACATAAATGATGGAACCAACAGTTATAAATTCCATTAACCCAATAACGGAATACACGTCCATGGTACCAAGGAACGAACGGAGACCTTAATTACCCCACGCACATGAAGCGAAAAGCGGGGTTATCAATTGGTTCATGTCCGTGTGATCAGTTTATGATCGAGGAACAAACAGCCAAATTGAAATCTAATGTTATATTTTGAACACCAATCGGAACGCCAAAAGGAAGACCAGTTTACCGTTTTAACTTACTTTGGCTCTGAATTCGTCCCGATTGCACATGTGCAAAGAGAAGTGATAATATCTTTACTCAGTCGACCTGCCTGGCAGTGAAACAAAATTGAAAATCATTCCAACCAGGAGAGACTTACTGCTTTTAAGGACGTTACAAAGGACACAGGCAACAGGCATGGATAACAAATGTAACGCGTTCGATCGGGTGGTGTAATCGACACTCGGTAAAACGGTGGTAAAAGCTGGAATTAATTTATCTATAGGTCCTTAAACCTCTTCAAACGTTTATTGAAATTCAATTAACTACTTGAACACTGTAGAACACAAATCACCTTCATAATACCGGGATTCCCCACTTAAAGGGGTTACGTACCTTCATAACCCTTCATTATGCGAACCTTCGTTATGTGGGGGCTCGTTTCCCATGATTTCTTGTGGGAAAATTAGAACTTCGTTTCCTAACGGTAATGATTGGGTCTAAAAGCAAAGCCATGTGCTTGATAATAACGATGGTTTGAGTTGCAATGACATTATAATACTATTATTTACTCAATAATAGAGACAGCAACACAATAATAAAGTTAATTTAGTTCCAACACTTACCAAAACAATCTTGAGTCCAAGTTTCTGTCGAAGAAGGTGGTACAGCGGGAGGTGGTGGAGGAGATGGTTATTTTTTTAACCCTTTCATTCTGAAAAGTTAATTCTTCACAAGCCTTCGGAAAAGTTAATCGGACGTACTGTACTCATCATTGACTGCGTTAGTGACATTGCACAATCACCATGACACTGTGAAGGCTCCTTCATTGTCACGAATAAAGACCTTCGTTCAGCGATGAATAGCCCTAAATAAAACCATTTGCTATGCGAATCTTCGTTGAGTGGGGGATACCTGTACTTCCAAGAACCATGCAATTTATCGATACATGGCATGAGAGGGTGCAGTATCGGGGTGAAGAAGAGACCGCCGATATGGCTATGTCGATGCTGATTGATGCTGCATTCTATGGTGATCAATAAAACCTCCATCTCCTTAATTGTGACAACGTAGTTTTTTTACAGTGTGATGTATAAGACTGCTTCAATAGTGCTAAATTTCTGGATTTTTTTTTTTAAACGATCTTTAAAATCATTATTCTATTAAAATGGAAGTATATACTTGAACACTGTACCCCTGCTCTATGTTACCTCTGTTCTATGAACTTTCTAATTACCTATGATCTTATGGGCCCTCAGACACACTGTGTGAGCGAGACAGAATTGGGAACAGACAGGACAGAAGACCATTCAAGCAAACCCAATAATGTCTGCCACAGGTCCCACAGAACCCAACAGCTCAAAAGCAAGACGTTCCTGCCGCCATTGAGGAGAGGGAGAGAAGTGTGACTATGGCTATGTGGGGCATGGCTTGGCTGGGTGGAGGCATGGCTTTCCCCTTTTGAACTCCGACTAGTTGAAGCCTCCGGCTTGGCGTTCCCCAATTTCTCCTCTCGTCTTTTTACCACCTCCATCTTTTATCAGCGTTACCACACACATCATCGATGATGCATTATGCCCCTCCCCTCACACTCACCATTGGTCGCTGCTTGGTCTGATGGGCAGAGCAACACCTCCATGAATTCTCACCCCTTGCTTCAGAGACAGCAAGACCCCACAACAACGAGGTGACTTTCGTGCCTAAACGTTGGTTTTGAGGCCTACAGGTCAGGTCAAGTATGGGAGCGTTATGTCCCCTCCTCTCCTTGGGACCTTAAACACCTGCAATGTGTTTAACTTGTTTAAGGGTGCTGGTATGGCAGGTGTTTAAGGTCCCAAGGAGAGGAGCTGGAGCAGCGTATTGCTGCATTCACTTTCCACCGGTACTCCAGGGGCCTCCGTCTGGCCATCGCCCAGGCAGATGCCCGGCCCATCCCCGTCTCGAGATGCCAATCAACCTGCTGCAACCATGAGGCACATGGTCAGCCCATCGGCTTCCTCTACCCATGAGGATCCCTTGCTGAGAGAATCATGTGAGCAGGATCAGCGTCAGGAAAACGAGCCATATGTCCATACAGCCGCAACTGATGCTCACGGACTACACAGGTAACAAATCTCATCTGAATTTTTTTTCAGCAAATGCTCGTTGGACACAGTCTGACCAGGGATAGCCCAGGATTCTCCGAAGAGACCAGGTACTCAAAGAGTTAAGTCTGCATCTCAGATCCCTGGTCAGAGTCCAAGTCTCACATCCGTAGAGCAAGACTGGAAGCACCAAGGACCTGAAGATTCGGACTTTTGTCCTCCCGCACAGGTACTGAAAGCGCCACACCCCATGATCCAGTGAATCCATGACTCCCCAGGCCCGACCAAGACATCTATTGACCTCTGGCTCACAACATGCGGAGACATGAATATCACTGCCAAGGTGACTCAATATTCTCACCACAAACAGGAACAGACAAGATAGCAGCATCGAATATGTCATTGAAAGCCTGGATCTTAGTTTTGATCCAGGAAACCCATAATCACAGTGGCTTCGACCACATTCAGCACCTAGAAGGCCCCCATAAGAATATTCAGCATCTCCACAAAGATGACTGCATCATCTGTGATATCAAGGTCAGAGATCTTGACATTCCCAAACGATGCACCGCAGCTTGATCTCTCCGACATCCTCCCCAGAATCCAGTCCATATACGTGTTGAAAAGTGTGGGGGCCAGTACACACCCCTGATGAACTCCAGTAATAACTGGAAATAAGTCAGAGATGGAACCACCACATCTCACAGCACTCTCAGGACCATAGTATAGTATAGTTCAGACACCAGATTGATCAGTTTTGATGGTATAAAAGGCGACCACCGCGGCCTATCTTAACAAGGCCCATGATGTCTATTGGCTCAAAATTTCAATTGTCGCTTTGGTTGTTTTACACTGAAGGGAAAAGTGATAATGGTGGCATGGCGATCGTGAATATGACAGCTCTGAAGATGTCTTTGGCTTCGCATAACAGTAAACAACAACATGGTGTTGGCGGCCATACGATTTTGCATCAGGTTGAAATTGTGGGCAAAGTCAGGCAAGCTGTCGGACCAGTGGGTGTAATGGAATGTTCAGGACAGACTTTGGATTCATGTATTATTAGCCCCTGTTGGACTTTGTCCGTGACGGGGGCTTTTGGATTTGGTCTCGATTTTTTTTTTGTGTCCGTGCGTCCGCAACCATACCTTGGACTTGTACGGACCGATTTTATTCGTACTTGGCACAAAGACAACACATAATAGTATTACATAAGCAAGTCATTTTTTTTTTGTCGACATCACATCCAAGATGGCAAACTGGTAGACTGGCAGCCATTTTAGTTGTAAATAAATATGGGCTCGCCCTTTAACTCCATGCAGTAAAATTACTATGACATTTAATGTCTTTTTTTTTTTTTGTTCATACTAGCAGAGTACCCGCACTGCGGGCGATCTTGTTCCAAGCATGCAACATGTTCTTGTGCAGTGTTTAGGCAACTGACAGCTTTGTAGAGGCAAAAAAAACAAGCAGTCATAGACTGGTACTTACGAAATCGTCAACTTGACCTCTGACCTTGTCTAATAAAAGCTGTCTCTAGAGAAGGTAGCGACGCAAACCAGAAGTTTCTACGATGATTCTGTACCAAACCATCAAAATCGAATGTTTGACCTCAATGGTACCTTAGACCTTTGACCGATTTTGACCAAAATCTAAGCAGCGCTAGCCATCACCCTCCTGAATCACGTGGAGTGATTTGACATTGGTAGCTTCTTCCGTTCTCGAGTTATAACTTTTTTGGGATGTTTGACCTCACTG
>CM068965.1:88218481-88230467 GCA_035128595.1 Eptatretus atami | reverse complement strand
CACCCCCCCGTAGTCCCCTTCGATCCCGATGTGTTTTCAATGGTGTGAACAAACTTGAGTTATAACACACCAAATATCATTTTAACCAAGTTTGGTCACAAACCCATCAACAGTTTCGGAGAAGTGGCAAGTGTTGATGGACTGACTGACTGACTGACTGACTGACGATGCACCATCTCATAGGCTCCCCGGAATTACATTGCAGGTGAACTAATAAAACACCTGTTCAACTGTTTTCTTCGTAGTGAATGAATTTGAGTCAATGAACAGACGGATGGAATTATGACTTCTTCACATAACTGAGCCATGATGAGCTAAATCACCCCTCTTTCTCTCTCTCTCTCCTCCCACCTCCTCCTCATCCTGCCCTGTTTCCTCCTCCTCCCTCCCATCCCCCTCCTCCTCCTGCTAAGGGTCCCTGCGTTTGGTTTTTCACACATCAAGGGTACACCGATCAACGAATCTAAACCTTACTCATCGCCCAATAAAACTCTTCATTGAAACGTAACATATCAAAGGGAGACGCGTGAAGCAACACTGAAAAGAAAAAGGATATGATCATCGCATCATCCTTCAGGCCTTATTTGTGGCCCGAATCTCTTCCTCGGTAAATTAATGATGTGTGAGTGCACCACGGTGAGCCCAAAGCCCCCGTGCACGAATCCGGCGAGACGCGCCCTCTTAATCCATCGACGCCACCGGAAGCAGCAAAGAACTCCAAAGGATTTTATTTTTCGCGAAACTTCCCTGAGGAATCGCTGCGAAACTCGTCGCAGAACTGAAGTTACGCGAAGAACGAGGCCACGTGATCGACGAGCAGGCCAAGGACATCCGGGTCACGTCGTGGTGTTGCCGTGGCAACGAAGTGGGCGGGAAGGAGGTGGGACACGCTGGGCTGGACAAGTCAAAACTGGACTCGGGGTCATGTGACGCGACGGAGGCAGGCGGGTGTTCGCTCGGGCTTACGGTCTGGCGATGCGGGTCCTTCATTGGACCCACAACGGAATTGTGGGAAATACCATTGCTGTCACAGTCTTGATATCACAACAACCGCCGAGGGAAGGCTCGGTACGTCGGACGTCCGAATTGTGAAGCTAAAGCTTGAACTGTACTGTACTGTGAATATGGAGTCGTGAGAGTAAATGGTCGACACGGGTTTTCTCTTCTCTTCTCTGTTACTGTGCGATGAGCCGAACCTATGACGTCATTGGGTCCACGTAATGTTATGTGCGTTCGAATGTGTACAGGGTGCAGAGGCACGACTGAGGGACGGCCGGCACGGCCACGGTGTCCACTAGGACATTAAATCGCAGGTCCAAGACTTTCAGGAAGAATGGCTGAAGTTTCTCGAAACTTGTCATAACATTGTGTTTTCACCATCATGTGTTTGTTTGTTATTATTTCACGGCACAGGTTTGTGGTTCTGGTGCCTTGTGAGGATGTTTCATGGATGTCAGGGTTCTAATGACATGTAAAAACATCGCTTGGTTCGAGTTGGGAGGGTACACATTGAACACTGAAGGCACCACCAATTGGTCTCGGGGCTCAGCACCAGGTGAGGCTCAGGTCTTCCTGCTCAGCACCAGGTGAGGCTCAGGTCTTCCTGCTCAGCACCAGGTGAGGCTCAGGTCTTCCTGCTCAACACCGAGACTACTTCAGTTGGTGGTGCCTTCAGTTTGGAATACTGTGCGAATATGAACCATGTGATGTGCCATTGTGGAGTGTAATATCCTTATGGTTTGCTGTTTTCCGTTTGGAGTTACATCATCTAGTGCTGTGCCGTTGTGGAGTGTACATCGTCCCAGGTGCTGTGCCGTTGTGGAGTGTACCTCGTCCCAGTGCTGTGCCGTTGTGGAGTGTACATCGTCCCAGGTGCTTGTGCCGTTGTGGAGTGTACCTCGTCCCAGGTGCCTGTGCCGTTGTGGAGTGTTACATCGTCCCAGGTGCTGTGCCGTTGTGGATTGTGTGACATACATTCCAGGTGCTGTGCCGTTGTGGAGTGTACATCCGTTCCCAGGTGCTTGCCGTTGTGGAGTTGTACCTCTGTCCCAGTGTGCTGTGCCGTTGTGGAGTCGTACTGTCCCTAGGTGCTGTGCCGTTGTGGAGTGTACATCATCTAGGTGCTGTGCCGTTGTGGAGTGTACATCGTCCCAGGTGCTGTCGATTGTGGGTTGTACCCGTCCCAGGTGCTGTGCCGTTGTGGATTGTACATCATCCTAGGTGCTGTGCCGTTGTGGAGTGTACATCGTCCCAGGTGCTGTGCCGTTGTGGAGTGTACATCGTCCCAGGTGCTGTGCCGTTCTGGAGTGCACTTACTGCTTTGTTGAAGTTAGGTTTGGGACCATTGTTATCTCCATGCTTTTTAAATAACAGGACATATTGTAACCACCTGTCTGTCTGCTGTTCGTCCTGCTATGTCCTCCTAAATGGTTGTGCAGAAATTCCCCAAACCTGCTCGTTTTGATCACCACATGGCAGGCACCAAGGTGTGAGAGCAATGTCAGACTTGGCTCCGCCCTTTGGGGCAGGGTCAAAATATCAAATCCCCAAAAATTCAATTCCGGACACATTTATAACATTTTTTTAATGGAACTTTGTTTATGTAATCAACATTGGGGAACGCATGAAATACGTAACCATGTTTTGGATTGGACCCCCGGATTCATGCCCCAGAGGATGGGGACTTCAGGTCAAAACAGAAGATTTTTAGATCCTCGTGGAGGATCTCTAAGTCTTACTCACGTTGTTGTTCTTGTGGACTTTTTTGTTTCACAGCCTACATTTTCATTCGAAAACTTCCTGAAACTTGGCGTATATATGTAAAAATACCCTGCGCAGACAGTAACTATCTCCGATTTTGAAAATTCCTCCTAGAAAAAAAGTTATGACTCAAATATCTCCGCTAATGGAAATCGGCTAAAAAATTATCTCCGAAACTAGGCAAGCTTTTTGAATTCTGTTTGCGGGAATCGAACAGGGCATTAGCACAGATAATTTATCGCAAACCCAATACATCACAATGACGTCATATTCGTTTTTATGACCATCATTAAGAGGACGAGGATCTTAGCTCATTCGAGCTTGTTTTTTATATTCTCAAAATTTGACATTGGGTCATTCCCGGTGGAATTTTTCTGCCATTTTTCAACCACGTTTTTAGTGGGAGGTGTGGGCATTTGCCATGGCAAGCCATCGACTTCGCTCTAGTTAATTACCTCCGCCACTGCGTGTAGACGGAGGTTATATTTTCAACCCTGTTTGTCCTCAGTCTGCTTGTCTGTGAGTATAATATGTCAAAACGTTATGGACGGATTCAGACAAAACTTGGTGGGAGGTTGGGGATGTGATAATGATGAATTAATTACATTGTGGTGAAGATCCGGATCCGAGAATTTTTACTGTTTCTTCACTTAAATGATATCTTAAAAAGTTGTGGACGAGTTATGACAAAACTAGGGCGATAAGTTGGGTAGGTGATAAGAACAAGCCGATTCGATTTGGGTTCAGGTCTGGATGTAGATCCGGCCCATCAGTGGGAAACAAAATGTAAACTATTAGTGGGATACAACACGTAAACTGTTCAACCTGGTGTTGGTATGCGCTCTACTGAGTGCTGTTCCAGTTTTAATATGATTTGACTGTGTTGTTTTATGGGATAGATATTGTCTTTGTTTATGTATCCAAGTTTGTTTTTTTTTTGTCTATATTGTCTTCTCAGACTCTCAGGATAGCTTAGAAGTATGCACAAGTCCCCTCAGTTGTCGAGCTCGACCCAGACATGAACTGCCACCCTGGAGATTCTCAGACAGGATGAGGCATCAGTATGTGTGCCGTCCCACAGAAGGACATTAAGCTGGGTGTCCCGTATTCTGGCACCAGTTGATGGACGTTTAAAAACCAACAATGTCCTTCATGAAAAGTAGGCGAGCTATTGCCAGCATCCTGAACAAATCACAAATTGCTGCGCTGGCTCACAACTGGGAAAGCAATGCCAAATCACCCAGTATAACCCCCAATGCTAAATCACCCAGTATAACCCCCAATGCCAAATCACCCAGTATAACCCCCAATGCCAAATCACCCATTAAGACCCTAATGCTAAATTCACTCCAGTAACCCCCCATTGCCAATCACAGTATAACCCCCATTGTCAAATCACCAGTATACACCCATTGCCAAATCACCCAGTATAACTGCCCATTGCCAACACCCATATAACCCCCATTGCCAAATCACCCAGTATATACCCCCATTGCCAAATCACCAGTATAATCCCCATTGCCAATCATCCAGTATAACCTCCCATGCCAAATCATCCAGTATAAACCCAATGCCAAATCACTCACCCAGTATAAACCCAATGCAAATCACCAGTAAACCCCAACCAAATCACCAGTATAAACCCAATGCCAAATCATTCCAGTAAACCCCATTGCCAAATCATCCCAGTATATACCCCCTGCCAAATCATCCAGTATAACCCACAATTACCAAATCACTCAGTAAACCCCATGCAAATCATCCAGTATAACCCCATTGCAAATCCATAATCCCCCATGCCATAACACCATACAACCCATTGCCAAATCACCCAGTATAACCCCCATTGCCAAATCACCAGTATAACCCCCATTGCCAAATCACCCAGTAGTAATCCCATTTGCCAAATCACCAGTATAACCTCCCATTGCCAAATCACCAGATCAAGCCCCATGCCAAATCACCCAGTATACCCCAAGCCAAATCCCAGTATAACCCCCCATGGCAAATCACCCAGTATAACCCCATTGCCAAATCATCCAGTATAACCCCCATTGCACATATCCAGTAAACCCCCATTGCCAAATCACCCAGTATAACCCCCATGCAAATCATCCAGTTAACCCCATTGCCAAATCACCAGTATAACCCCCAATGCCAAAATCCCCAGTAACCCCCTCATGAAAAACCAGATCAACCTCCAAGAAGGTGCTTTGGCAGCACCGTTGCTCTGTAAGAGTATGGTACATTAATGATGACGATGATTGTCTTTGAACCCCCAAATCTGTTGAGTGTGGGAGGGAGATAGATGAAGGTAAATGTTGTAAACATGTTTATACAGTTTGTGCCAAGTGGAATTGCCTAAGGTTACTGCAACTGTGGGTGAACGGCTTTTTCCTTGCTTCGACCAAGGGTTAACACCCGAAACGTCGGCTTCTCGCTTCCCATGGCGGTTAGCATACCTCGATCAACTGTCATGTTGATTTCATCCATCGTTCTACTTGTCCACCACTGTAGATCGACACAGGCCTTCACCAGCAAGACTAGTTCTTCACTGTCTGTTATTTTGACTCATGAAAGGGAACCTATCAAATGACTAATTCAGGAGAGTATTTTGGGGATTTTCTTTTTCCCCTTCCTGGAATGTTTAATTTCTGAGAAAGCATTCACACGGGCCTGGTATCTTTGCCGTGAAGGTACAGATAATGGTACAGTGGTGTACATTAAATAGCATTCCGTCCAGCCTGCAAAGACATGAGATAAACCTCAAATGTGAGGTAAAAAGGATGGATATTCCACGGTCATTGAGCATTATTCAGGCTCTTTCCAATCTACGGCTCTCGTAGTGTGTACTGAATCCTGCGAGGCCAACCTTTTCTCTCTTTGACAACCTGTTATCTCTTTACTGTTATCAAATTGGGGCTCGATCAAAGAATAGACTTTGAAAATTGGAATACCTCCTCCTCCTCCTCTAACTCTCTGCTTGATTGGACGACCGGACACAGCTAAAGTTGTGGACCCACAGTTCAGAGAGGTACTGGGATGAATGGTCGAAACATTGATAATGGATGGTGCCCAGCTCTGATTTATCCGGTCATCAGTGACGGATGTGCCCAGCTCTGATTTATCCGGTTTGTGACGGATGGTGCCCAGCTCTGATTTATCCGGTTTGTGACGGATGGGCCCACCTGATTTATCCAGCCAGTGACGGATGGTGCCCACTCTAATTTATCCGGTTTGTGACGGATGGTGCCCAGCTCTGATTTATCCGGTTTGTGAAGATGGTGCCCAGCCTCTGATTTATCCAGTCAGTGACAGATGGTGCCCAACTCTGATTTATCCAGTCAGTGACAGATGTGGCCCAACTCTGATTTACCGGTTTGTGACAGATGGTGCCAGCTCTGATTTATCCGGTTTGTGACGGATCGTGCCCAACTCTGATTTATCCAGTCAGTGACAGATGGTACCTAACTCTGATTTATCCGGTTGTTGACAGATGGTGCCAGCTCTGATTATCCAGTCAGTGACAGTGTGCCAACTCTGATTTATCCAGTCAGTGACAGATGGTGCCCAATCTGATTTATCCGGTTTGTGACAGATGGTGCCCAGCTCTGATTTATCCGGTTTGTGACGGATGGTGCCAACCTGATTTATCCAGTCAGTGACGGATGTGCCCAAATCTGATTTATCCGGTTTGTGACGGATGGTGCCAACTCTGATTTATCCGGTTGTGACGGATGGTGCCCAGCCTGATTTATCCAGTCAGTGACGGATGGTGCCCAACTCTGATTTTATCCAGTCAGTGACAGATGGTGCCCAAATCTGATTTATCCGGTTTGTGACGGATGGTGCCCAACTCTGATTTATCCAGTCAGTGACAGATGGTGCCCAACTCTGATTTATCCGGTTTGTGACGGATGGTACCCAACTCTGATTTATCCGGTTTGTGACGGATGGTGCCCAGCTCTGATTTATCCGGTTTGTGAACGGATGGGCCCAGCTCTGATTTATCCAGTTTGTGACAGATGGTGCCCAATCTGATTTAACCAGTCAGTGACAGATGGTGCCCAACTCTGATTTATCCGGTTTGTGACGGATGGTGCCCAACTCTGATTTATCCAGCCAGTGACGGATGGTGCCCAATTCTGATTTATCCAGTTTGTGACAGATGGTGCCCAACTCTGATTTATCCAGTTTGTGACAGATGGGCCCAACTCTGATTTATCCAGTCAGTGACAGATGGTGCCAAATCTGATTTATCC
Organism: Eptatretus atami; assembly: GCA_035128595.1. Classification (NCBI taxonomy): domain Eukaryota; kingdom Metazoa; phylum Chordata; class Myxini; order Myxiniformes; family Myxinidae; genus Eptatretus; species Eptatretus atami. The sequence continues at coordinate 88,223,445 of CM068965.1, read as the reverse complement.
GGTTTGTGACGGATGGTGCCCAACTCTGATTTATCCAGTCAGTGACAGATGGTGCCCAACTCTGATTTATCCGGTTTGTGACGGATGGTACCCAACTTCTGATTTATCCAGTCAGTGACGGATGGTGCCCAACTCTGATTTATCCAGTTTGTGATGGATGGTGCCCAACTCTGATTATCCAGTCAGTGACAGATGGTGCCCAAATCTGATTATTCCGGTTTGTGACGGATGGTGCCCAACTCTGATTTATCCAGTCAGTGACAGATGTGCCCAACTCTGATTTATCCGGTTTGTGACGGATGGTACCCAACTCTGATTTATCCGGTTTGTGACGGATGGTGCCCAGCTCTGATTTATCCGGTTTGTGAACGGATGGTGCCCAGCTCTGATTTATCCAGTTTGTGACAGATGGTGCCCAACTCTGATTTAACCAGTCATGAACAGATGGTGCCCAACTCTGATTACCCGGTTTGTGACGGATGGTACCTAACTCTGATTTAATCCAGCCAGTGACGGATGGTGCCCAACTCGATTTATCCAGCCAGTGACGGATGGTGCCAATTCTGATTTATCCAGTTTGTGACAGATGTGCCCAACTCTGATTTATCCAGTTTGTGACAGATGGTGCCCAACTCTGATTTACCAGTCAGTGACAGATGGTGCCCAACTCTGATTTATCCGGTTGTGGAGGATGGTGCCCAACTCTGATTTATCCAGTCAGTGATGGATGGTGCCCAGCTCTGATTTATCCGGTTTGTGACGGATGGTGCCCAACTCTGATTTATCCAGTCAGTGATGGATGGTGCCCAGCTCTGATTTATCCGGTTTGTGAGGGATGGTGCCCAATTCTGATTTATCCAGTCAGTGATGGATGGTGCCCAGCTCTGATTTATCCGGTTGTGATGGATGTGCCGAACTCTGATTATCCAGTCAGTGATGGATGGTCCCAGCTCTGATTTATCCGCGTTTGTGACGGATGGTGCCCAAATTCTGATTTATCCAGTCGGTGATGGATGGTGCCCATTCTGATTTATCCAGTCGCTGAGGGATGGTGCCCAATTCTAATTTATCCAGTCAGTGATGATGTGGCCCAGCTCTGATTTATCCGGTTTGTGAGGATGGTGCGAATCTGATTTATCCAGTCAGTGATGGATGGTGCCAGTCAGCTTGATTTATCCGGTTTGTGACGGATGGTGCCCAATTCTGATTTATCCAGTCAGTGACGGATGGTGCCCAACTCTGATTTATCCGGTTTGTGAGATGGTGCCAGCTCTGATTTATCAGGTTTGTGAGGGATGGTGCCGAACTCTGATTTATCCAGTCAGTGATGGATGGTGCCCAGCTCTGATTTATCCTGGTTTGTGAGGGATGGTGCCCAGCTCTGATTTTATCCGGTTTGTGGGGATGTGCCGACTCTGATTTATCCAGTCGGTGAGGGATGGTGCCCAATTCTAATTTTTATCCAGTCAGTGATGGATGTGCCCAGCTCTGTTTTATCCGTTTGTGAGGATGGTGCCGAACTCTGATTTATCCAGTCAGTGATGGATGGTGCCCAGCTCTGATTTATCCGGTTTGTGACGGATGGTGCCCAATTCTGATTATCCAGTCAGTGACGGATGGTGCCCAACTCTGATTTATCCGGTTGGTGAGGGATGGTGCCAGCTCTGATTTATCCGGTTTGTGAGGATGGTGCCGAACTCTGATTATCCAGTCAGTGATGGATGGTGCCCAGCTCTGATTTATCTGGTTGTGAGGGATGCTGCCAATTCTGATTTATCCAGTCGGTGCGATGGTGCCCAATTTGATTTATCCAGTTTGTGAATGATGGTGGCCAACTCTGATTTATCCGGTTTGTGAGGATGGTGCCCAGCTCTGATGATCCAGGTGGTGATAGATGGTGCCCAGCTTGTTGCACCCATCAACGCTAATCTTTCCCATTTTGTTCCTGTCCAGTAGATCTGTCTCTCTCTCCTCTCTGTATCTCTTATTCCCACCATATCTCTGATTAAAGGGTCGAAGCAGAGCCAGCTGATGATCCGGATCTAGTCATTAAATTGGTCAGTTACTCGTAAGTAATTTATATTTTGGTTCAGGTGTCGTTGTGGGACGTGAGAGTAATTGGTTGATTGGATTTTATTTATTTATTTTTTGTCTCGATGTATTGTACCAGACAAAGGAATTCCTCCATTCTCTTCCCCGCTGTCTCTGTACTTTATCCCTTTGGTTTGTGTTTTCTTCTATGTTTTGTAATTGTGTTTATAAGAGATATTCGGTGTTTTATAAACTTGTTAAAATCAACCTTTTTTTTTTTCACTGGGGCAAGTTCTCAACAAACAGTAGCTTGTGATCACCTTGAATAAATCCCATCATTCTTATGCAATGAAGTCAACTGATTTTAAATGTGAATTCTTTCTGAATGCCCGAGGTGTGGCTTGCTTCATATATGTTTATGCTTTTGATGTTTGGCATGTTTATAATAAATCAAGAGTATATGTTCTGTAAAATCGGTTTTTTCCTTTTGCTTCCTTTGATTTATTAATTCCTGCTTACTCTTGTATACCAATCACCTCGAATGAGTTGAAAACTCATTTACGATATCTGATTCCACCAGTCGGCCATTCCTGCCACTGAGTCGAAGTGAGCTGGATATGTGGACTACCGTGACGTAGCTCCACTGGTAGCTCAAGGTTTTACACTGATCCAAGGTTCATGGTGAAGCTTCCTGTACAGTATATTAAAGTCGCTCGGTGTCAATTTGAGTCGTCTGGCTGCAGTGTACTTTCATTTCGCTTCGCTCCACCTGTGCTTGAGCTGTATTCCGTATTAGGATGGTACGAAACTTCACGTGAACACGAACTGATACCTATCACATTTTTGACCGTTCTCGCATCAACATAACCATAAATCCCCAAATCTTCAGAAGGGACTGCACGATTCCATAAATCATTCCACTGAACCTCCATCCACACCTTTGTGGTCCTGTGCATTTATGAAATAGACATTTATTTAATTTCATTTGTGCTGGTGTGCTATCCTGCACTTACCCTGATCATGCCCTTGAGTAATGTGGTGGTGCTACAACGGTGAGGATTTTGCTTCTCATTTTCTTATTAATAGTGATGGATGACCTCCTTGACTTTTGTTTCATTGAACGTGTTTTTGTTTAAGTGAACCTCCTCAATTACTCCGGAATCCATACGATGCTCATAACCTTAAGTTTTAATGTAAATATCTAAAGTTGTGGAGATCATGTTTTTAAAAACATAAGGGCAATACCCCAGGGTGCTCACCTGGTAGCGGCTGGATAAGATAACCAGGGAACCACTGGTAGGCATGTTTGTCCTACAAAATATGTAATGGAGAAGAAAGTAAATACCCCATGGATTTTTTTGTTTTTAATGCCGTAAACAAACTTTTGTGGTCAAGTTTCATCGAAATTGGTGTTGTAGTTTCAGAGAAAAAAGTAAATAAATTTTTGGGGGGCAACCCCCTTTGCACCGCCTTAGACCTCGATTTTTCTTCTGCCATGAACAAACTTTGGTACATCACGGTGATGAAGGTTGTGGTAGTTTCATTGGAATTGTCGCCTGGTGTTGGCTTCGTGGTTCGGGTGGCTGGCTTGGGATCTTAGAGTCCTGAGTTTGAGCTCCGTTGGCCACTGAATTAATACCAGGTGGGGTTGACTCAGCCTGTCATCTTTCCGAGGTTGGTGAAATGAATACCAGTGTACTGGGATAAGTCAGCATCAGTGGCATAGTCATGCCCCAACAAAATGATAGCTACCTGACAACCCAAGCTGCCATATGCAAGAATAAGAAGAATCAGAATTGTGTGTGTAGTTCTGAGAAGAAAGCAGATACCTCTTTTGGGGGCAATCCCAACTGTAGACCCCTGAGACTGATTTTTTAAAGGTAATGAACAAGCTTTGGTATATCACTGGTGATGAAGGTTGTGGTCAAGTTTCATCAAAATTGTTGTTGTAGTTTCAAGAGAAAAAGTAAATAATATTTTTGGGTGGCAACCCCCCCCGAAGACCCAATTTGTTTTAATGCCATGAACAACATTTGGTACAATCACAGGTGATGAAGGTTGTGGTCAAGCTTCATCAAGGTCGTGTGTGTATTTGGAGAAGAAAGCAAATACGTATTTTTGGGGGGAGGGCGGGGGGGACAAAACCCTGTACCCCGTAGACCCCTAAATGAGCGCAGCTTTTGATGTGGTCAATACACCTTCGTAAGGCATCAGATATGAAGCTTGTGGCAAGTTTCATAAAAATCATGTGTTTGGTTCAGCCGATAAATGACTGAAGTGTTTACGGACTGAACTGACTCACTCACCTAGGACACTGTTGATCGCATCAGCTCACCTGGCTAAAGCCCAGGTGATATAATAATAATAATAAAATTTTATTTATTTAGTGCTTTTAAATACAAATAAATCTCAAAGTTATGGACAAAGGAAAAATCAGTTGGTCGAGTTAAAAAAAAGAAAGAGAAAATCAAAATATGATAACAATCAAAGTACAGTCAAGTCAGATTCCATTTAAAAAACAAAAACAAATATCAATGAAAAAAAAATCAAATTACAGACATATAAATGATAACATTCTTGACCAATTATTTTGAAAAGCAGGTTACTTAAAAGCAACGCATAAAAGTGTATTTTAAACCTAGATTTAAAAACCGTATGAACCGGATGCCGTCAGGTGATCTGGGAGCTTATTCCACAGGTGGGGTGCAACCGAGCAAAAAGCCCGATCCTGCATGTGCGAAGCCACGTCCTGAGTAGAGATAGAAGTCTGGCAGTGCTCGACCTAGGGTACGTGTAGGCGTGTGGTGACCAAGTAAACTTTGCAAATATGTGGGGCTGGTGCCATGTAAGATCTTTAAAACCAAAAGTAAAAAAAAAAATTAAACTTGATTCGATACTTCACTGGCAACTAGTGCAAGGAAGTCAACAGCGTG
>CM068965.1:88197171-88209815 GCA_035128595.1 Eptatretus atami | reverse complement strand
ATTTTCTAAATATCTCGAAGTGTTTAATTCCGAAGTCTCGTTTCTCCACATTCAAAACTGTAGGACAAGAATTGAAAATAGTGAACGTAGGTCGAGAAAATATTTTTTCGAATTTTGCGTATTTCAGCCCCGACACCCTTGGTGATCGAATCTGGAAAAATGCTGCAGTTTAATTTTGTAGTAGTTATTAAACTTTATCTCATACACGAATTTGAACGTTCCGCCGTTCGGCGGTTCCGAGGTCAATGTCAACTTTAACATATTCCTGGTCCACCACCTTTCCGCATCGGAGGCCTGCCATTCGGAAACTATGAGAGATAGAGGAACGTTATGCTGTCGCGATAACTAGATGGGGATGCAAGGAATAGCAGGAGTTGGTCCGGTCGCTCTACCTATCATAGAAGCCCGCTACGTCAGTTACCGTTTGGGTTCTTAAACGCGGTTTTTCGGCCGCTGCATGCAACGGGTGGTTGCTTAGCACGAAACTCAAACACGCACACTCCCAGCCCATATGCACCTGTTCACCAAGTTTTCATCGAAATCGGTTTGCTGGTTTGTGCTGTGGAGCCTCGCGTTGCAGACACACACACATACACACACGCACGCACGCACGCACACACAGACGGAAAACCCGACAATAACGGATATAATAGCGAATCCCAATAAAATATATCTTGGGGAAAACACCAGCCACGATCGAGTAAATGCGAAACACACCCTCGCGTTGGGAGGTTTTGACACATTTAATTAGGCGTTTAAATTGGAAACAGCGCTCGAGGAAGCCGCGTTGGGGGAAGTTTTACTGTAATTGCTGCAAGTTTGAGGGAGGATGGCACTACACGAGTTCAAAATAATTCATTGAACACTGGCAAATACCACCCGTCGCTTTGCTGACGGGAATAATACTGGGAGGCGGGGGCAGTAAAGAGGGAGAAGAGACATGGGGGGAGGGAGAGGGAAAGAGTCATGGGGGGGCGGGGGAGAGGAGACACGCGAGGGAGAGGAGAGAAGAGACACAGGTGGGGGGGGGAGCGGGGAGGACGAGACCGCGGGGAGAGGAGGAGAGACTGGGGGAGAGGGAGGAGAGACCGCGGGGGAGAGGAGGAAGACCGGGGTGGCGGGAGAGGGAGGAGAGACCGGGGGGCGGAGAGGGAGGAGAGACGGGTGGGGAGAGGGAGAGAGACCGGGGGGGAGAGGGAGGCAGAGACCCGGGGGGGGGGGAAGAGTGGGAGGTGGAGGGGAAGAGGAATGTGTGAGGGGAGGCAAGGAGGGGTGGAGGAGGGAGGGTGTGTGAGGATGGAGGAGAGTGAGGAGGGGTGTGAGGAGGAAGGCAGTGAGACATGAGAGGAAGCGAAGTAGACGTGCGGTGCGAGCATTAATTATCACTGTGGAACAAAGTTTTTGTTGCATTGATACAAGCACTTGATCTTACCTAATTTGGGAGTGTGCTGAATTCAAATCTGAAGTTAGTTTCTCTCTGTAAGCTCTAGAGTTTTTTGCAATCCACCATATCAACATTTATTTGTAAGTTTACAATTTGTATTAAAAGCAAATTTATATTAAAGCATATATTTTGAACATAAAGACGATAGGTGTTCAGAACAATTGGATAAGGATGGAATGCAAAGTTAAATAGTCTATTCAGGCAAGAATTGTGCTTGTAGCTCTTGCGTTTTGGACTTTCCACAGGGCAATCTCGTTTGATGCTCAGCAGTAGTCTGCCATATATTTTTTGTCCCATCTCACTTGGTAGCGCTATGCTTCCATCGTCATGAGGTCCTGATGCGAGCGCTCTCCCTGTTCCTCACTACAGCCCAAGGTTCCAGGGAAATTGATCAAGGTGACTATTCAGGAAAGGAGCTTGACCACTCATGTTGCACCAAGATCGCGAAAAGCCACAGCATTCTGTAACCAGAAACTCATAGTTATCTGCTTTTTGTTACCCAGAGAAGTTTTTGTATAACTGCCGACGGAAAGACAGCACGCTGTCTTCTCCTTGTCATTCATCTTCTTCAAATTCCTCATCACGTTATAAGGCACGGAATTTGCAGGGTCCATCGAACAACACCTGCTTTGATCTTTCGAAGACAAGCCAGAAAAAGAGAAAAGCTACTATGTTGAAAAACATTTCACCATCAAAGTACTCAATGTCTTCATGAACTTGTTTCATCAAGCCGAGCTTGAATATGGAGTGGGGAGAAAAATGATCTTCTACTCTGTTGAGATGGGTCATTCACAATTTGCGCATGCCGGCTTCAGAGTTTCACCGGGTGGCGCAATCTCTTCTGGATCCGTGTTTCTCTCGATGCTCGGCTGTCCCACATGCAGAGATGGCATGGAAACTTTGTGAAGCCTTCTGTTACCAATGGGAGAACGTTGACCATTTTCAGGTCCACACAAATGATCCAGTTTGCTCGTGATATTTGAGTAAGTCAAATGACCATTTTTATGTCATTATGTCTTCTCGCAAATTGCACTGAGTGACCAACTGGAACTGCTCCATAAACATTGCATTGTGCAAGAGGAATACACTTGAGGCTGGCTAGAAGGTATCGAAGATAATCGCATTCTGTTGAATTATACGAATAACACCTAATTGCCTGAGAATACTGGGATATTGTGCAGTAAACAAACTGTTGTTCTTCTGGAAAAAGGCGACAAAACATCTGTCCCGCTTTTTGAAAATATGAAACATTGCAAGTGGTCAAGTAACGATATTTTCTTGCCAGCCTGGAGGCTAATACTCAGCTGCTTTCTTGGAGAGCCCAAAATCTACGCCACTAAGTCATTCAATTCCGCGTGGCTAACTCTGAGCGGGCTGATGGACTGTTTGGTATCAGATGAGGAGGCTTCGGATTCTGAAACCATTCTCTTGAAGCCCGTCATCACGACCCTACGTGCTCTTGCCTGATCCATGTTCACCTGTCTTCATCTTCAGATAAGACAAAACCATTAAAGACTGAGAACAGGAGTTCCCCAGATTGCGAGGGATATACAGGGATATGAGATCTTTGCGCGGTTTTTGCTCAACCCTTTGTGTTGACCAGGGGAAAAATTAGCAGTCATTACGTGTCCTTGGCCGTTCTCGCCAAACCATGCGGAAATCCAAAAGGCAAGACCCTTTCGTTTTCCTTTTGTCCAGATCACGAAGCATTTTCCTCACAATTATGGACATACAATATGAGAATCCATTTCTTGTCTTGGTGCCAAGGGGAACATCAAATAGGCTTTAATTAGGCACGCCTTACAACGATGTTATTGCGCTTTTGACAGTAGTGTGTGGCAGCCAATACATACAGAATGCGATCAGGAATTATTTACAACATTTATGTTCTTATTGAAGAAGGCCATGATCAGATCTGAACAAGAAAAAACATAAAGTTAAAGAATATACGAGGTGTTGTTCAAAAGTATCCAACATTAATTATTTCGTGCGCTAAACAAATGAAGCTTAGGGAGCGCGTGGTTTGGTGCACGTATGTACGGCGATCTAATCCGTATGCATGAATATTTCCGCCTGCAGAAGCTGTCAAGTCGCCGCTAGACCGCCGCATGAGTGAGAAGTGTAAGTGAGGTGCCCGTCGGATTTTCGGTTTGAACAAAATGACAGAAAAATTGAACAACGCTACTGCAATCAAATTTGTTTTGTAAAGCTTGGCGATTCCCAAGTGGAAACGATCCGCAGATTCAACAGCCTTCGGGAACCGAAGCAATGGCACCACCACAGATTAAAAAGAGTGTACAACCGCTTCAAAGATGTCGCACATCAGTGGAAAGTGAAGCACGTTCTGGGTAGGCCCTCAACATTCCCGAAATGAGATCGTCATTGACCAAGTGAGGAACCCTGCTGATGCAGGCAGGATCGTCAAATCAGATCAGAACTTGCAGACGAGGCGGGCGTCAGCATAGGATCCGTTCATTCCATTGTGACTGCAGGATTTGGCTTAAGGAGAATCTCAGCGAATTCGTGCCAAAGCTGCTAATGATCGAGCAGAAGCAACTCCGTTTGGAGATCGCACAGGACATGCTGCGAGACGTGAACAGCGGGATCCCAACTTCTTTTCAAACCAGTGATCACTGGCCGATGAGACCACAGGTGATCCGCCATTTTGTCAAAACGAAATCCGATGGCGCTCACTTACACTTCCTCACTCATCGACGGTCTGTCGCGCGACTGACAACTTCTGCAGCGGGAAAAATATTCACGCAACGGATTAGGATCGCCTACATACGTGCACCAAACCACGCCCTCCCTAGCTTCATTTGTTACGCACGAAAATTAAGGTTTGCGATACTTTTTGAACACACCTCGTATATCAATAAGATAAATTAAATATCAATAAAGATAAAAGAAAATTGATGTCAATAAATCTTAGCAGCAAAACAATACCAGTCTATAGTTATTTAAGCAGTTCAGGCATCGTATATTTCTCTAAAGTCCGAAATCGCACCCTAGTCTCAAGTTATCCCTAGTGCAAAATAAGCAATGGGTGTCCTTTTTTGCAAAAAAATCGCAAGTTTCAAATTGCATGAAAACTAAAGAGCAGTAGAGGAAAACCGATTTTGAGATTGAAATCAGCCGGTTGAAAAAATACATTTAGAATAAGTTGAAAAATCTCATGCAACAGATAATAAGAAAAAAATTGGTTCCCCATGTTGATGATTCATACTGTTCATCAAAAAATGCATTCTGTATAGAAATAACAGTGAAGATGGAAACAAAAATTCTGAAATCCATTTTCTATCATTCGACTATAAATACCACCAGGACAAACTTCTGCATGCGACGGCTTCCGGAGATAAAACACCACCCGGGCGCGTCAGAGAAAACACCGCCCCGGACGCATCTGAGGACAAACCACCGCCGGGCGCGTCTGGAGAACAAACACCGCCTGGGCGCATCTGGAGACCAAACACCGCCCGGAACACGTCTAGAGATAAACACCGCCTGGGCGCGTCTGGAGACAAACAACCGGCCCGAACACGTCCGAGACAAACACCGCCGGACGCATCAGGAGACAAACCGCCGCCCGACGCATCCGGAACAAACACCGCCGGACACGTCCGGAGGACAAACCCCCGCCAGACGCATCCGGAGACAAACACCGCCCCAGACTGTCCGGAGATAAAACACCATCCAGACACATTATGGAGATAACCACCATTTGGATCTGTCCAGAGAGAGGTTGGAATTGGGTGCTGCAACTGGTATGGAGGGAGTCGAGCAAGCCAGGGACAAAGAGAGAGAGGGGTGAGGGTAAGAAAGCTTATCAGAGAGAAGCATGATGAAGATGGTTTATGAACAACACGCACTCATACTCACACACACACACACGCTTGCCGCATATCGGCAATTTTTCAGAACGGCAGGGTTGAGTCAGTGTGATTACCAACTACAGTACGTACTGCATCCATTCCAAAAACCTTTGAGTAGCTTTCACGCATAAACAATGTTGCAATCATATAACGTTCAGGGCTATGTCACCAAACATGAATCTTTATAAACAGCTGCCGTTGTGATGGGTAGAAAAAAATTGGGTTGGCTAATTTAGAAAACACTTAATATAGGAAACGGCTGGAAATTGGCAAGTTATCACTTGTATTTGCTTTTAAACTCACAAAGAGGAAACATTCAATCTTTGCTAAAAGCAAATCACGAGAACAAATGCCTTTAGGAAACAGTCGCAGAGCGACAAAGGAAAACCTGATAGAACCTCCATTAAGGATACAGGATCAAACTTGCTACCCATGGTGCACATAATGTTGCGGAGGCCGGGTATCGGCGACGCAGCCACGGACCGCTAGATGGAGCAGTAGAGTCTGCTCACCGATCCCCCGGAATGTATAGGTCGTCACCCCCGGATAACCCCGAGCCGACGGGCCTTTATCGGACCGGAAGTTCGCCAATAGATCGAACTCCACGTGCCGGGTAGGATCGATTAGCCAATTTCAATTACCTAAATACCCACGTCGTCCAACCTACCGGGGAAATTCACCCTCGACGATGCTCGTACGGAACGAACCGCTAGCGTACTCGAACCGCATTGTTGCGACGAGCAGACAGGTCAGCCGCAGCTTTCGTCGGTCCAAATGTCCCTTTACAGCGCAACAGCCTTGGCCTAATTCTCCAACACGCAACCATGTTAAACCAATAAAGAAAGGATGAGACGCACACCGATACATTTTGAAACATATGGTTTATTTATTTAATGCGAAAGCAGGGGGCGCACGGAAGAAGCAGAGTTAATCTGAATAATAAAAAGCATAGTTATGTGCAAGCAAGGCACTTATACAATTACTACTTTACCTATACTGGCGCCACAAACACACACACGCACACCCAAAGAAAACGGACCCAAAGTGCGTCATTATTGAGGGCCTCCAGCTCGGAGGGAAAAGGCGCGAACTGAAGACCAGATTCTGCCACCTCGCTGTGGCGCTGAGTCGAACCGGGCACCAGCGAGAGGCCAGCCAAACCAGACAGCGAATGCACGAGCAATCCTTCGGGCTCTCGTGGCGATTGTGTCTCTCAAGCTACTCTTCTGTTCGCCGCCGGGCAGAGACCGGTGCGCAACCCTCGCCAGGTTCGTGGTGGGGGGATTGGTGTCTCTCCAGATCTTCTGTTGGAGGAGTCTCTTTTGTCGAGGAAGGTCTCTGTCGCTAGGAAGGTCTTTCTTGTCCAGGAAAGCATCTCTTATCCAGGAATGTCACGTTATCCAGGGAAGGTTCCCTTATCCCAGAAGGTCTCTAATCCAGCAAGGTTCGCTTATCCAGGAAGGTCGGCTTATCAGCGAAGGTCGCTTATCAGGAATGTCGCTTACCAGGAAGGTCGCTTATCAGGAATGTCGCTTATCCAGAATGTCGGCTTATCAGGAAGGTCTCTTATCCAGCGAAGGTCACTTTATCCAGAAGGCTCTTATCCAGGAAAGTCTCGTGTCGTCTCTCGCATTCACGAGGATTCTCTGGTGTCTCTGAAGCTCAAAGCTCTTTATCAGGAGGAGGAGGAGGAGGAGGAAAAGGAAAGAGGAGGGAAAAAAGAAAAGAAAAAAAAAAAAAATCTCGCCGTCGAACGCGCCGCTCCCTTATTCACCCTGTCTCCGGGGGGGGGACGCCTCTGCCCTCCCGCTATCTCCCTACTGGGACGACGTTTTGGCTCCCAGAAAACTGCTCATTCACCCTGTCATTGGCCAAAACGAGTGGCAAGCCCATTGTGGCCCGGGGCGCTGGTGACCGTTCCGTGTTGGAGCCCTTTCCTCCTGCGCGGGCATGGATTGGCCTGAGCAGAGCGGTCACCCCACCTCATAGCACGCTGATTTGGTCGAGGGCCGCCCACGAGCCCCTCCTTAACTCCGCCTTCTTCCAAAGGACCGCCCCTCCAACAGGAAAGTTTAGCAACATGGTTTCTGCTTAGGGCTCTGCCCACCAAACAGCCAGAGGAACTGTATTCTGCGTGGCGCTCCGCCTACGATACGTGCTGGACACGCATGGTAGGCATGCGCGTCGCGCCAGAGCGAAGGTGAAGCGTGATGCTGGCGTGTCGTAGTTATGAGGGGTGCCTAAAATAAAAGAAAACCCTGACTAAATCAAAGTAACTCACAGCGCATTTACATTTATTCACCCATTAGACTAGGGACGGGACACTACTATAAACATTATACTTATCGATATAACTGTCCTACAGGACTGAATGTTGGTGTTAGCTCATGGCTTCCAGATTCACAACAATAACAGTCATTGGCACATGCCACACACCCGCAGAAAGTCAGACATATCCAAATCAACCCATAATTATACTACGTCCATGTGTACTGTGATACATATCTCAACCTTGTTAGTCACTGTACACTGTACATCTCTATCAGCGGAAACATGAACTGTACCACTATCGACTGTGGGGCCACTCGGTGAGTGGCTTAAGCACTCAAGAAAGCACTCCAACGGAACACTTGGCTTGGCAAGCGGATTACCAATTGCCAATCAATAAAACCATGGACCCGGAAACGCCCAAGCAGTGTCCGAATTGGACAAATGAACACTTCTTCAAATCTGGAATCTTAAATGTTGTAATTCTCCAGGCCTATGGCATGTGCGAAAATGAAATGAGCAAAAAGGAAATGAAATAAGGCCACGAACGCTGCGTGTCTGGGGATTATAAGCATTGCAACGTTACCCAGCGAATTCTAGCTAATGATGAAGAGGGCATTCGATAATATGAGTGTGAGGAAAGTGAAAAAAAATAAAAACTTATCGCAAGAAATCATTGCGGCCTGTTCCGAGACGAGACATAAGTTGAGCAGGACAAAAAAACATGCGTGGCTTCAGACATCCTAGCGAATGTCACCCAGGATACACCTTAAAACCCCAGAGAGCGTGGTGGCTGAGGATCTCCTTGATAACAGGATATAATTAATGAAGGCCATTCATTATCTTCAAAAGGGCGTGTTTTAATTAACCAATTACACCCAATTTTAAAACAGTTACCATCCGCAGTATAGTTACAAAGAGGGATGAATCGATGGGCTTCAGAAAACGGTTTATGAATAGAGAAAAGATGCCTCGTTATTGTAGCCGCTCTCTAATCAGGATTGGTGGGTAAGACGATCTGGCTACCCTTTAGGACGGCGCTTTAAGCGATGACTGATGTTCTTTAAAAAGACTGCAGCAATGAACAGTGAGTTCTGACTTTCTCCACCTGCCACTCAAGCTACACCCAGGGACTTCATTTATGAAGATGATCAAGAACCCATGGGGGCATTAAGTGGTGGTGGAAATGCTCACCTGATGGGACTTTTCAGGAGTAAAGTTTTCTAAGTTTATCATGGAAGAGTATGAGTTTGTATAAGTCAAGCATCTCCTCCAAGGGGCTATGTTGCTACATGCCAGCAAGAAAAGTGCAAATGTGAATTCTGAAAATAAACCCGGGCGATTGACCTCGTACATGATTAAGGAATGTTTCATGAAATAGCTGAGAATATCATTCATATTACCGATATACTGCGCTGCCATATGCAATGCTATGATTTGAGCTCCGCCATTTTGAATTTGGTTTGTTATTGCTTTAATTGTTGTTTGAAAGTATTAAAAGTAAATGTAATTCGACTAGTTTCAACATAATAAGTGTTTTTAAAAAACATTTAGAAACTAGTGCTTGATTGCATCGATACATCACGAACACTTGAAATCGCACCATCTTGCGAGGTTTGGCCACCATTTTGCAGCATTTCAATGCGACAGGTTCCTCTTGTTTATCGTCTAGGTACTTTGTAATCATCAATTGGAAAGATTTGTACACTATCTTCGACACTACATTGCTGGATGGTGTTCATGTCAGGACTTCTGTTAGGCCCGGGAAAGAAGCTGTGCTCATTCTTTCTTCTTTCCAAGGCAGAGATGGGTACGTTGCTGCTGCACATGTCGCCACCATGTTTCCACATTAAATGTGTTTCCGACTGCAAAATGTACTGCACCTTCTACTATGATACCAGAAAAGACATTTTTGAATGTTCAATGAGTAATGTCGTTATGGTGAGGTGGAATTAGAACATGCAAGATTATTATGATTGTCATTGAATTGTTTAGCCCGTCCCCCGCTGCAGCACAAGACGGCGTTTTGCAAATCACTTCTGTGTCTGTCTGTCTGTCTCTTTGTCTCCCGTCTGTCTTGTCCGGGCCGTAACTTTTTTAGCATTTGAGCTTTGTCAATCAAATTATTCAACAAAACTTTAGTATGAGAATGTGGAGAAGATAAAGTAATTAATTTTGTTGAAATAAATTATTATTATTGGAACTTTTTGGCCTTTTTTTTTCTCCATTATTTCGAACTTTTTTTTCTCATCAGCAACACTTGTACCTGTCAGAGCGACCCCCCCCCCGCACCCCCAATGGAGAATCTTTTAATTATAATTGTGGATGCCAGTAGGTCAAATGTGATATGACAGCCATCTTGGTTAAACAAAAAATAATGCATGATATCTCTGAAACCCCTGATCTGAAAAATTGAAACTGCCACATCTCATTCTACTCTCCAATGGGGAATGAAAGATGTGTAAGGACAATATCATGGTGAAGTGGTAGACTAGCCATAAATGTTTTAATCAAAAATCCGAGTTAACCATCTGAGATTTCAATTGTATGTCCAGGCCGTTTAGCATTTTCACCAATTCAGCTTCGTTTTTTTCTTCTATTTTTTCCCTATGTCAAGGCTCGTAGAGATAGCACACAATGCACAGCAAGGGGGGGGGGCATGCAGACAAGAGGGGTGGATGGGAAGGACAAAACAGTGGGAAAAGAGACATTAGGAGATCTGTGGAAGGGAGAGGGAGGGGTGGCCGGAAACAGGGGTATACAAGATGGACATTACAGGGACTTTCAGGCAAGAAAGCAGGGAATTTGAAGGAGGTGCGTTTGCGGTTGTATTAACGCGGGGTAGAAAAAGATCGAGGATCTTGGATTGGGGATTGATAAAGAGCGTGGCGTGTGTGAACAAGCTGTTTTGAAGCCTGCGCAGGGAAAGAATGGGATTGAACAGATGTGGAGTTTATTCCAAAGGCGGCGGAAAAAGAGGAATGCAAAGAGTGAATGTGACAGTGATTCGTTGATTTTGAGGTTTTACCAGAAGGGAGTTGTTGGCGGACCTTGAGCACCCTGCGGGAAATATGGTGGGGACAAATCACAGAACAGAGCGGGGAGACCAGAGAGGAGACGCGAGAAGACAGAAAACCACTGACCTGCCTGCGGTGAGAGAGAGAGGCGACGTTCGGGTTCGGTCGGAGGCGGCGTCCTCCGGGGAGGGGGGGAGCGGGGGGGGGGGGGGGACTTCGGTCGGAGGCGGCATTTGTGTTAGTCTGAGGCGGGCGGTCAGGTTCGGTACTAGCGCATCTGGGTCGGTCTGAGGCGGTATCGGGTCGGTCGGAGGCGGCGTCATGCGTTCGGTCGGAGGCGGCGGTCCGCGTCGTCGAGCGGCGTCCGCGGTTCGCGTCGAGGGGCGTCCGCGGTTGGGTCGGAGGCGACGCCCGGGTTGCGGTCGCGAGGCGGTGTCCGGTTCGGTCGGAGCGGCGTCCGGGTGGGTCGCGAGCGGCGTCCGTGTTGGGTCGGAGGCGGCGTCCGGGTTGGGTCGGAGCCGCGCGTCCGGGTTGGGTCGGACGCCGGCGTCCGAGGTTGGCCGTCGGCAGGCGGCGTCCCGGCGTTGCGGTCGGAGCGCGGGCCGTCCGGGTTGGGTCGGAGGCGGACGTCCGGTGGGTCGGAGGCGGCAGTTCCGGGTTTTGGGCGAGTCAATCTCTGCCTCGGTTGGAGGCCGACTCGCTGCAGTGAAAGAATATTCTCTTCGATACTGGATCATCCTTTGTTGGGGTTACTGTTTCTGCAAGGCTTGAAGTTCATTTCAGCCAATAATCGGGCCACAGAGAGCGCAGAAGTGATTATTTCGGTGTTGAGCTCACTTTATTCCACTAATGCGTTGCACTTACACAGAGACTCTGGCAAAACATTGTTTTTCGGCACCATTGCCACTGCACTCACTGCACTTTGGAACATCATCTCCTTGTTCTTGCTTCATCATCTGGGTTTGCAGTTGCCCTTATTGTAAAGTCATTGCAGGCTTCTACAACTCACTGCACCATCAGTTGATCGGTCACGTGCTCTGATACGACATCTCGTCGTGCTCAAATGCCACGCACTCCTGTGCTGGTTCAGAATCAGAGATTGCGCTGAAACAAATTTAGTGAAACCGTTGCTTTTGGTCTGTATTTGCTTTTTAAGCGACAGCGTTTAAGGTCATTTGGGGTAAAATGTGGTTTAATTTGTAAAATTATGGTTTTTTCTCACACCAACGTTGTGTTGCAAGTGTTGTTTTTGCTGTATTTAATTTCAGGGCTCGTTTACTCCAAACTGCTTGGATTCTTTAGCCGCAACTAAATGTCTCCGTGACTCACGGTGTGATTTTCTGGGTGTATTCACGTGACTGCACCCTGCGGATGTCGTGACCCTCAAAGCATGCGGCATTATGGAAGTCCCTTTGATTGTGTTCGCCATCACCAGATTGGTAAATTAAGTTGTTTACAACTCGGGCATTCATTTTATAATGGCAAGGCCACTTAAAGGCGTGAGATTAAAATTTTGCTGTTTTCTCAGTACAAAAGATTTGCCACCATTTTACTTTTGCTTGACTGTTACACAGAGTTACAGCTTGTAACTATTGTGACGTGTTCTGTTGCAGGAACAATCAGACATTGCATTCCCATCATACTCCGCTGGTAAGCGTTGCACGTGTGTGCTCGTTTGAAAAAGTTTTTGAGTTTGCCCTAACTGGGCCCCATTTTAGTTTCATGCCCATTCCAAGCTGCTAACAGCAGTGTCAGTTTTCCTCATCCTCAAAATGTCGCGTTTTGCCAATGCTCCCAGGGAGCGACCAGGCCGTAGTCACTTGACCGTGAAGAATGTAGAGGGTATGATGGACGAGAATCGACATGGGATTTCGAGTTCTTGATGTACCATTTTGTTGAGAGATCTTCCCATAAATCCATGTGTGTCCCCCCTTATCCCACTTGAAGGCCACTTTGTTCAAATTGACTGGTTTCACACGTTTAGACGGTTGCAACAGTCAAAGGGCAGTTAAAACTGGGTCAGCTTGTGCCTCATCTCTCTCT
>CM068965.1:88177880-88192181 GCA_035128595.1 Eptatretus atami | reverse complement strand
GAACTCCGCCTTCTTCCAAAGGACCGCCCCTCCAACAGGAAGTTTAGCAACATGGTTCTGCATGGGCTCTGCCCACCAAACAGCCAGAGGAACTGTATTCTGCGTGGGCTCCGCCTACGTACGTGCTGACACGCACGTAGGGCATGGCGTCGGCCAGAGCGAGGTGAAGGTGATGCTGGCGTTGTCGTAGTTATGAGGGGTGTAAAATAAAAGAAAACCCTGACTATCAAAGTAACTCACAGCGCATTTACATTTATTCACCCATTAGACTAGGGACGGGGACACTAACTATAAACATATACTTATCGATATAACTGTCCTACAGGACCTGAATGTTGTGTGCTCATGGCTTCCAGATTCACAACAATAACAGGCATGGCATGTCCACACACCCGCAGAAAGTCAGACATATCCAAATCAACCCATATATACTACGTCCATGTGTGCTGTATACATATCTCAACCTTGTAGTCACTGTCAACTGTACATCTCTATCGGGACATGAACTGTACCACTATCGACTGTGGGGCACTCGGTGAGTGGCTTAAGCACTCAAGAAAGCACTCCAACGGAACACTTGGCTTGGCAAGCGATTACCAATTGCCATCAATAAAACCATGGACCCGGAAACGCCCAAGCAGTGTCCGAATTGGACAAATGAACACTTCTTCAAATCTGAATCTTAAATGTTGTAATTCTCCAGGCTATGGCATGTGCGAAAATGAAATGAGCAAAAAGGAAATGAAATAAGGCCACGAACGCTGGTGTCTGGGCGATTATAAGCATTGCAACGTACCCAGCGATTCATAGCTATGATGAAGAGGCATTCGATAATATGAGTGAGGAAAGTGAAAAAAAATAAAAACTTATCGTCAAGAAATCATTGCGGCCTGTTCCGAGACGAGACATAGTTGAGCAGGACAAAAAAACATGGTGGCTTCAGACATCCTAGCGAGGTCACCCAGGATACACCTTAAAACCCCAGAGAGCGTGGTGGCTGAGGATCTCCTGATAAAGGATATAATTAATGAAGGCCATTCATTATCTTCAAAAGGGGTGTTTTAATTAACCCAAATTACACCCAATTTTAACAGTTACCATCCGCAGTATAGTTTACAAAGAGGGATGAATCGGATGGCTTCAGAAAACGGTTTATGATAGAGAAAAGATGCCTCGGGTTATTGTAGCCGCTCTCTATCAGGATGGTGGGTAAGGACGATCTGGCTACCTTTAGGACGGCAGTTAAGATGACTGATGTTCTTTAAAAGACTGCAGATGAACAGTGAGTTCTGACTTTCTCCACCTGCACTCAAGCTTACACCCCAGGGACTTCATTTCATGAAGATGATCAATGAACCATGGGGATAAGTGGTGGAATGTCACCTGATGGGACTTTTCAGGAGTAAAGTTTTCTAAGTTATCATGAAGAGTATGATTGTATAAGTCAAGCATCTCCTCAAGGGCTATGTTGCTACATGCCAGCAAGAAAAGTGCAAATGGAATCTGAAAATAAACCTGGGTCGATTGACCTCGTACATGATTAAGGAATGTCATGATAGCTGAGAATATCATTCATATTACGATATACTGCGCTGCCATTGCAATGCTATGATTTGAGTCCGCCATTTTGAATTTGGTTTGTTATTGCTTTAATTGTTGTTTGAAGTATTAAAGTAAATGTAATTCGACTATTTCAACATAATAAGTGTTTTTAAAAACATTTTTAGAAACTAGTGTGATTTTTGCTATCGATACTCACGAACACTTGAAATCGGCAGCCATCTTGGAGTTTGGCCACCATTTTGAGCATTTCAATTGCCGACAAGGTTCCTCTTGTTTATTCGTCTAAGGTACTTGTATCATCATTTGAAAGATTGTTACACTTATCTTCGACACTACATTGCTTGATGGTGTTCATGTCAGGACTCTGTAGTGCCCGGGAAAGAAGCTGTGGCTCATTCTTTCTCTTCCAGGCAGAGATGGTTACGTTGCTGTGACATGTCGCACCATGTTTCCACATTAAATGTGTTTCCGACTGCAAAATGTTACTGACCTTCTACTATGATACCAGAAAGACATTTTTGAATGTTCAATGATGTAATGTCGTTATGGGAGGTGGAATTTAGAACATGCAAGATTATTATTGATTTGTCATTGAATTGTTAGCCCGTCCCCCGTGCAGCACAAGACGGGGTTTTGCAATCACTTCTGTGTCTGTCTGTCTGTCTCTTTGTCTCCGTCTGTCTGTCCGGGCCGTAACTTTTTTAGCATTTGAGCTTTTGTCATCAAATTTTCAACAAAACTTTAGTATGAGAATGTGGAGAAGATAAAGTAATAATTTTGTTGAAATAATTTATTATTATTATTGGACACTTTTTGGCCTTTTTTTTTCTCCATTATTTCTGAACTTTTTTTTCTCATCAAGCAACCACTTGTCCTGTCAGAGCGAGACCCCCCCCACCCCCGCCACCCCCAATGGAGAATCTTTTAATTATAATTGTGATGCCATAGGTCATGTGATATGACAGCCATCTTGGGTTAAACAAAAAATTAATGCATGATATCTCTGAAACCCCTGATCTGAAAATTTGAAACTTGCCACATCTCATTCTACTCTCAATGGGGAATGAAAGATTGTAAGGACAATATCATGGGTGAAGTGGTAGACCAGCCATAAATGTTTTAATCAAAATCCGAGTTAACCATTGAGATTCAATTTGTATGTCCAGGCCGTAGCATTTTCACCAATTCAGCTTCTTTTTTTTCTTTTTTCCTTGTCATGCTCGTATAGTAGCACACATGCACAGCAAGGGGGGGGGCATGAGACAAGAGGGGTGGGAGTGGGAAGGCAAAACAGTGGGGAAAAGAGACATTAGGAGATCTGTGGAAGGGAGAGGGATGGGTGGGGAACATGGGGTATACAAGATGGACTATACAGGGACTTTTCAGGAAGGAAGCAGGGAATTTGAAGGAGGTGGGTTTGGGGTGTATTAAGGGGGTAGAAAAGATCGAGGATTTGATGGGGGATGATAAGAGGTGGTGGTGAACAGCTGTTTTGAAGGCCTGGAGGGAAGAATGGATTGAACAGAGTGTGGGAGTTTATTCCAAAGGCGGGGAAAAGAGGAATGAAGAGTGAATGTGAGCATGGATCGTGGTTTTTTGGTAGTTTTACCAGAAGGGAGTTGTTGGCGGACCTTGAGCACCCTGCGGAAATATGGTGGGGACAAATCACAGACAGAGCGGGGGGAGACCAGAGAGGAGACGGTAGAAGACAGAAAGACCACTGACCTGCCTGCGGTGAGAGAGTGAGAGGCGACGTTCGGGTTCGGTCGGAGGCGGCATTTGTGTTGGTCTGAGGCGGCGTCCGGGTTCGGTCTGAGGCGGCATCTGGGTTCGGTCTGAGGCGGTATCCGGGTTCGGTCGGAGGCGGCGTCTGCGTTCGGTCGGAGGCGGCGTCCGCGTTCGGTCGGCGGCGTCCGGGTTCGGTCGGAGGCGGCGTCCGGGTTGGGTCGGAGGCGACGTCCGGGTTGGGTCGGAGGCGGTGTCCGGGTTCGGTCGGAGGCGGCGTCCGGGTTGGGTCGGAGGCGGCGTCCGGTTGGGTCGGAGGCGGCGTCCGGGTTGGGTCGGAGGCGGCGTCCGGGTTGGGTCGGAGGCGGCGTCCGGGTTGGGTCGGAGGCGGCGTCCGGGTTGGTCGGAGGCGGCGTCCGGGTTGGGTCGGAGGCGGCGTCCGGGTTGGGTCGGAGGCCAGGCGTTCCGGGTTGGGTCGGAGGCGACGTCCGGGTTGGGTCGGAGGCGGCGTCCGGGTTTGGGCGGAGGTCATCTCTGCCTCGGTTGGAGGCCGACTCGGCTGCAGTGAAGAATATCTCTTCGATCTGGATCATCCTTTGTTGGGGTGTACTGTTTCTGCAAGGCTTGAGAGTTCATTTCAGCCAATTAATCGGGCCACAGAGAGGCAGAAGTGATTATTCGTGTTGAGGCTCACTTTATCCAACCAATGGTTGCACTTTACACAGAGACTCTGAGCAAAACATTGTTTTTCGGCACCATTGCACTGCACTCACTGACTTTGGAACATCATCTCCTTGTTCTGCTTCATCATCTGGTTTGCAGTTGCCCTTATTGTAAAGTCATTGCAGCTGCTTCTACAACTCACTGCACCATCAAGTTGATCGTCACGTGCTCTGATACGACATCTCGTCGTGCTCAAATGCCACGACTCCTGTGCTGGTTTCAGAATTCAGAGATTGCGCTGAAACATTTAGTGAACCGTTGCTTTTGTGTTCTGTATTTGCTTTGTTAAGGACAGGTTTAAGGTCATTTGGGTAAAATGTGTTTAATTGTAAATTATGGTTTGTTTTCTCACACCAACGTTGTGTGGCAAGTGTTGTTTTGCTTGTATTTAATTTCATGGCTCGTTTACTCCAACTGCTTGGATTCTTAGCCGCAACTGTCTCCGTGACTCACGGTGTGATTTCTGGGTGTATTCACGTGACTGCACCCTGCGGATGGTCGTGACCCTCAAGCATGCGGCATTATGGAGTCCCTTTGATTGTGTTCGCATCACAGATTGGTAAAATTAAGTTTGTTTACAACTCGGGCATTCATTTTATAATGGCAAGGCACTAAAAGCGAGAGTTAATTTGCTGTTTTCTCAGTACAAAAGATTTGCCACCATTTTCTTTTGCTTGACTGGTTACACAGAGTACAGCTTGTAACTATTGTGACGTTTTCTGTTGCAGGAACAATCAGACATTTGGCATTCCCATCATACTCCGTGGTAAGGTTGACGTGTTGTTGCTCGTTTGAAAAAGTTTTTGGTTTGCCCTAACTGGGCCCCATTTTGTTTCATCCCATTCCAAGCTGCTAACAGCATGTGTCAGTTTTTCCTCATCCTCAAAATGTCGGTTTTGCCAATGGCTCCCAGGGAGCCGACCAGGCCGTAGTCACTTGACCGTGAAGAATGTAGAGGGTATGATGGACGAGAATCGACATGGGATTTCGAGTTCTTGATGGTACCATTTTGTGTGAGAGTCTTCCCATAAATCCATGTGTGTCCCCCCCTAGTCCCACTTGAAGGCCACTTTGTTCAATTGATCTGGTTCACACGTTTAGACGGTGCAAGTCAAAGGGCAGTTAAAACTGGGTCAGCTTGTGCCTCGTCATGAGTTTTCATGAAATTTTCACATTTGTCATATTTCCAGGAAGTACATTAAAATGTATGCAACGTAGTTGCTTTTCTACTTTGTTAATCCTTTTCAGTTTAAAGATTAACTTCGCTGCAATTGCTTTGTTGTTTGTAAGTACGAGCTTGGTTGACTAAAGTAGTTTTGTTTAGACTGTGCGTCACATATTTGCTTTATTTACAGCTTATTGTGGCTTGCCTGGCATACCCTCAAGGTAGCATACTCCTCTCTGAGCTGTCTAGCTTGGGTTTGCACCCCAACCTAGCTATAAACTCTCATCCTGGTGTTTCACATTCAGGGCAAGGCATCAATGAGTGTGCTATCCCTCGAACGGACGTTAAACTGGAAGACCCGTGTACCGGTCCTGGTCGTCGGTGGACGTTAAAGATCCCACGGTGTGTTTCGTGAAGACGAGGTGAGTTGATCGCCACACTCTAAACAAATTGCTCATTCCTGCCTTCACTGCAGTTAGCAAGTGGTCTGGTCTTGGACATCCCTTGACATCCCACTATAAACAAAGCACGTTCCCTGGTTGTTCATAAGTCACTTGTGAATGGCCATCTTCAGTTACGAAGAACAACCACAATTGGCTTGAATGCCAGTGGCACACTGTTGGTGGATGTGGTCCGGTAGTTGTGGTGTTTCTCATTTAATTAATTTCTTCGTGTTTTGCGACATATACAGAAATTCCTAATTGATTGCGTTGGAAAAATAGAAGTAATTCAAAGGAGTCATTCAAGTGAAGAGAAAACTTTGTCGTGATTTGGACAAAATGGTGAAACTTTTGGTTGTTTCGGTCGTTGTTGGTATTTTTGAATTGGTTGCATTGCGTTGTGGTGAATTTTGCTTTGATGTTTTTTTTATAGCTTTGACAGTAGGTGTTCTCATTGTTTTTCTGGTTGTAAATACATGTGTAATTTTGGTTTTGCTTCATTAAAGAAGGTGATAAATGGGTGGATTTACAGGCTTTCAAACATTAGATTCAACTGGCAGTTTCATCCATTGTAAAGATGTATGGAATGAAATGATAATAATAATGTGCTGGGATTCCTTGTTGTTGATCGGAGTACATTCGTTCATCTCCTTCGATCCAAAACGTAGGGAATGTTGTTCTCGTTGCTGTCCTCCCCGAAGCTGGCAGATCGTGATGGATGGTTCTCAGATGCCTTACGGACGCACATTATTTTCATTTCGTTCTCACGGCAATACGGATGAACAGCGGACCGTCCATACGCCTGAATAACCATCCCTCAAGCGCATGAACTCTCGCTTGCTACACCTAGGTCATTCAGTCAGAGGTGCTATTCACCACGACATGCACAACAATTGCGTTTCTAACCACCGTGCTCCGTTTGCTCGGTGTCCAGAATCACTCGCGTGAGACATTTCCAGTTGAATCGATCGATTGAGGCACTTTTGTTTCCACCGCACATTGACGGCACCATTTTCATCGGGACGCAACTCCTGGACGTGTTCATCACGACCGTCTGAATCGCCGTCCAACTCGACTCACTGGGCCCGGGGAGCACTCGCTGTACGGTTTGCTCTCGTGGTATAAAAATCGAATCGTGCTCCTCGTCCGTTCATTCGCCGTCTTCTTTTGTTTGCTTGGTCGAGCACTTTAGCTTTGATACGTTGTCTACACCGTCAGTCGGTCTGCATTTGATGCAACAGAAGCCGAGTGGCGTTGTATGAGCACAATGAGCATTTGGACACCGATATCTCCATTGTCTGTTGTCGTGATGAAAATCCTGGAGTTGGTGGCAAATCGATACACAGTGATGGCACAGTGACTACTCTCATTGCCAGTAGTAGTGTAGTAGAGGGTATTATACTTTTCCCCTCCACGACGATGTCCAAACGTTTCGTAGCATGTATTGAAGTGTGGTAGTGATGACTTCACAAGATGTTTTTTTTTTTTGTGTATACCTTGTCGAGGCTCGTATGAGAGCTAACACACAACGCACATCAAGGGGGGCATGAGACAGGAGGGGAGGGAGTGGGAAGGACAAAACAGTGGGGAACAGAGACATTAGGAGATCTGTGGAAGGGAGAGGGATGGGACGGGGAACATGGGGAATAGAAGATGGACATTACAGGGACTTTCAGGAAGGAAAGCAGGGAATTTGAAGGAGGTGGGCTTGGGTGGATTATCGGGGGTAGAAAAGATCGAGGATTTGGATGGGGGATGATAAGAGGTGGTGGTGAACAGCTGTTTTGAAGGCCTGGAGGGAAGAATGGGAATGAATAGAGTGAGGGAGTTTATTCCAAAGGCGGGAAAAAAGAGGAATGAAAGAGTGAAGGTGAGCAGTGATTCGTGATTTTGGTAGTTTTACCAGAAGGGGGTTGTTGGCGGACCTTGAGCACCCTGCGGAAATGTGGTGGGGACAAATCGCAGAGAGAGCAGTGGGGTGAGGCTAGAGAGGAGACAGTAAAAGACAGAAAGACCACCGACCAACCTGCGGTGATTGAGTGAGAGGCCCAAAGACTCAGCCTCATTGCGGGAGATGCATGATCCGAAAATGCCTTGGTTTCTAAGCGTGAAGCCGAAAGTGGGAGGCAGGAGCACCAGCCCAAGAGGGAGAGCAGTACTCCATCAGGCTGCAGACAAAAGCTTTGTAAGTGGTCAGGAGCTCAGGTGGACCGAGGAATGACTTTGCACGACGGAGGATTCCCAGTCGGCGACCGGCTTTGGAGGTGAGGTTTGAAATGTGGCTTTCCCAGTGAAGGTGATGGCAGATAGTGAGACCCAGAAGCTTGAAAGAAAGGACTTCTTCCAGAGGATTGTTGAGAAAGTGGATGGGGGGTTTTCTAAACGGTCCTTTCGAAGAGACATAGTGAGAGTGTGAGATTTGTCCGGATTGAAAGACATGTTCCACGTGTTGGACCAGTTTGTGATTTTATCCAGATCAGCAGTGAGCGAAGAAGCTGCTGCTTGCCGGTCTGAGGATGACCGATGGTACGGCAGAGGGTGGAGTCATCAGGAAAGAGATATAGAGGATTTTCCAGAGAGTCGGAGAGATCATTGATGAACGAGAAAAAGAACAGGGCCCAGAACGCTACCTTGAGGAACTCCAGCCTGGACAGGAAGGGGGCATGAAGGATGACAGGAAGAATGAAAGAACTCCATTTAGGGCCACACGGTGACTGCGACAGGAGAGGAAGTCTGCAGCTGAGTGGAGATGGCTTTGGATACGATAGGAAGAGAGTTTGGTGAGCAGGGCAGGGTGCCAGACTGTGTCAAAAGCACGTGATATGTCCAGGGATACGGCTCGGATTTCCTGTCTGGCATTGAGGGCTTCCATCCATTGTTGGGAGAGCAGAAGCAGCATTTCCAGGGTAGAGTGACCTGGTCTGAAACAAATTGCTGATCAGAAATCAACGCATTGGAGAAGAGGAAGGATTTGATGTCTGAAGCGATGATGGATTCCATAACCTTGCTGATGATTGGGAGAAGACTGATTGTTTGTAGTTGTAGGGATCTGTTTTTGCACCTTTTTTGTGCAGGGCAGTGATGTTTGCTGATTTCCAAGCAGATGGCAGATGGCTGAGCAAATGAGAGGGTGAATAGAACAGAGAGAGGGTGAGCAAGAGCAGAAGAGCAGGCTTTGAGGACACGTGGGCTGATGCCGTCTGGACCGGTTGCAGAATCTGAGTCGAGGTTTGACAGCAAGCTCTCCACCTTGTCAGGAGAAAAGGACACAGAGTCCAGGACAGTTGGGTGCGACTGGGTAAGGTGGGTAGAGAAAGTGATGGGCTTTGGACACAAGATTTAGCTGCAAACACCGAGTTTAGGCATTCAGCTTTTTCACGTGCGGTATCAGCAGTGCTGCCATTTGAGGTAAGGGAGGGGATGGAGGGGAAATACACCAGAAACAGATTTGATTAGACGCCACCAGGATTTTGAGGAGGGAGAGAGGTTGAGAGTTCAGACTTGAGATGAGAAAGATGTTGTTTTCTGGCTCTCCTGAGGGTAGATACACACTTGTTCCGAGCTTTATGGAAGGAACTGAGATTGCCCTCATTTGGTTTGCTTTCCATGAGGCAAAGGCAAGTTGTTTCAGGACAACTGCCTCACACAAGCTTCAGTGAACCAAGGGGGAGGAAGGGTAGGACAACTGAAGACGAGAGGGGATAAGTCTGTGCATGAGGGAGAGCAAGTTTCTTTGAAAGAATTCCCAGGAAGAGTTGATGTTGGAGAAAGTAGCGATAGGAGACCAGTCTATAAGTTTGAGGCTGCTTTGAGACCCTGCCAGTCGGCTTGAGTGAAATGCCAGACTCGACGGCGGTGAGGTGGTTCTCTGATAATAGCCAGAGAGATGTCCACTTTGACAAGGACGTGTCAGAAGAACCGATTGGAGCGGAGGAAGAGCAGCAGATATTGTCAGTGAAATTTGTCAAAATCAGATCCAGAAGAGATGGAGTACCATTGGTTGAGATCCGGGTAGGGAAGTTGACCGATTGAGTCAGTCCCAATGAGTCGCAGAAAGCTTTTGCTGAGGTGCCATGGCAGGTGAGAGAGGTAACCACACCTAGCCAACTGGCATGATGACAATTGAGGTCACCACATATGAGGAAGAGAGATAGAAGTTGGTCCATGTTTTCAGATAGAGAGGTGTAGATGGAGTTATTACTGTTAGGTGGACGGTACAGTACACATATAAACATGAGGTGGGAGTGGAGGGGAAGCCGTAGCCAGAGGTATTCCTGGGGGTGTGGGGGAGTGAGGGCAGTGCATGGAGAGTGAGAATAGAGTCTTTGATGAAAGAGCAACTCCTCCACCAGGGCGAGGCTCAGGTCTGTCAAACCGAGGAGGGAGTAACCAGGGAGAGATACTTGGGAGTCAGACACGTCTTGGGGGAGGAAAGTTTATGTTGGGCAGATTATGTCTGGTCTGTCAGTGGCAACCTGTATGGTAAGATCTGAAAGGTTTGAGCGAAGGCCCGGATATTTGAGGTCCATACTTTTAATGAAGAGGTAGGGGAGGAGGCTTTGGGTGCAGGGGGTGGGGGGAGGGGGTAGGACAAGGGATGAGGGGGGGGAGGTAAGGAGTGTTGTTGAAAGAGTGTGGGGGATTGCAGAATAGCTCGGGGAGGGGCCGAATGAGGAGGAGAAAAGGCTCTGTGGTGCTGGGGGAGAGGGGGACAAGAGAGGGGAAAGAAGGCAGTTGAGGATTTGAGAGGTGGAGTGAAGAGATGGAGGTGAAGGGGCAGTGGAAGAGGCAGCCTTGT
Source organism: Eptatretus atami (assembly GCA_035128595.1). NCBI lineage: Eukaryota > Metazoa > Chordata > Myxini > Myxiniformes > Myxinidae > Eptatretus > Eptatretus atami. Next base: position 88,181,767 of record CM068965.1, on the reverse strand, counting down.
GGATGGGGAGGGGGGGTAACTTTGGGAAGGATGAGTGAGGGGATGAATGGTGGGAGAAAGGTGAGGGGGAGTTTTTGAGAGAGTGAGAGGGAGGCTTGGAGGGAGAAGAGTGGGATGGTTGCTTTGAGAGTGAGGGTAAGAGGAGTGAGTTGGCACTGAAGTTGGAAAAAAAGAATGGTTGATGGAAAGCGAACATTCATAGCAAACTGGGGTTTTTAAAAGTTTTAGGTCAGTTATGCGATTAAACACATTTCTTGAGGGATGCAGTAAAGGCGAATTCAGAGAATGGAGAGAAGAAACGCTGTAACAGTTGGATTTTTTTAGGCAAGGTATGAAGGAAAGGTCAAATTGAGAGCAGTCTGTTTAAATAGCAGAAGAGTAGTGCATTCTGATACAGTAAAGGATACCACACGTGTGAAAGAGGAAGATGAAGCATTATAAGAGATCGTTTTTGTTATCATTATTAATGTTTGAGAGGGTTTTCAACAGATTAGGTCATGGAAGTGTTGTAGAAAAAATCGAGGAAGAAGAAGAGGAGATGAAGAAGAAGAAGAAGAAGAAACGGAGAAAGGTAGCGTTTTTTTGTTTTTTTGATTTAAGATAAGAAATAGAGTGATTAGTTGGGAGGGATGGGGGACGTTAAAGTCGGAAAGATAGAAATTGAAGATAATGGGGAGAAAAAACAAATAAACACGATCATACACAGAGGGGAACAAAGGTAGGCCTCAAGCCTCAAGGATAGGCCTCAATCACCCAGTAAGACAAGTTCGACGAAATCTCAAAAAATAGCACGATTTTTGAAACAAAGCCGAATAGGAACACACAGTAACATGTAGGTGAGAAAATAAACAGTTAAAACGGGACAGATAACGACCGGAAACTTAACTTTGAGATCGTCAGCAGGGAGCCCCCAAGGAGACCTGCAACGCCTCAAACCCAGAACCGGAAGTAATCATGCCATAGAGTTTTTCTATTTTTGGGTAGTCAATCTCGTCTACCCTTATTATCAGTATTTCCGTCGATATGTTTGTCTGTCTGTCTGTATGTATGTCTGTTCGGTCCAGTGCTCCGTTAATGCAATGGCGATTTCGATGAAACTTGGTTGGTAGGTTCATACCATGACCTAGTTGTGTGCAAATGAGAACCGTTGCTATGGACCCATCCGTTGCCTAGCAACGGACCTTTGAAATTTTCAAAAAAATCTCAAAAATTAATTTTTCCGAAAATCAAAAATCGGGCCACGAGCGACTGTGGGCAGTACATTCAGCCATATTGTCAAAAATTTCCAGCCGGATCCTATGAAAACTGTTCGGAGAAGATAGACTTTGAATGAACCCTGGTCGAAACAATAAAAAAACGAAGTTCGTTATATCTCAGAGACTATGAGTCAGATATACATGAAACTGGTATGGTAGGTTCATGGTATGTCCTAGTTATGTGTGTAAAAGAACCGTTGCTATGGACGCTTTTGTTGGCTAGTAACGGCTGAAAAACGACTAAATTCGACTTGATCGACTACCCATGTCCGCCTACCGGCTTGTCAAAATGTTTCTCATGCCATAGAGCTATTTAACAATAAGAAACAGTGAGTAGTGGTTGAGCCTGTGATGGTGTATGCATTTATACATCTCCATACTGTTAAACATTATCCCATATTTGAAATGGCATTTGATACCAAAATTCAAACGAACCTTCGACTTACCCTCATGAACCTTGCAAGTCATTTTGTATCAACATTTGACTATCAGAGTGAAAGCTCCACGAGCGCTGAATGAATGAGCAGATTTAGGGTCATATTCCAACATCGATGGTTCTTCCATCATCATGAAGATCGCACTAATCCTTTTTTGTGTTCCCATCTGAGACCATAACTTCTGCTCATGATATTGGCTGAGATCCAATATTGAGATCCCATTTACCGTGTTTTGTCTGTTGTCTACCCATGCCCTTGTAATTCACGTAAAAGTGCACCGACGTGTCCTAGTGTCCTTGTCTTGCATTGTGATACGAGTACACGTAAAATCTCTTTCATGAGCCTGAGATCATTGTATAAATAAACTAGAATGGCACTCGGTGGAGCACATACCTACGCCATGTAATACCTGATCCATGAGAACATATCGGGCCCAATACATGTTTGAGATATCATGCCATCCAGTACTATATTGTTTTTGGCCCCATCTCTCAGTGGTGAAGAATCACTTTTAAAATTAAATAATTCTCATATCCAATCCGGATTCGGATCTTCATCAAATCAATTCTTCCTTGTCACACACCCAATCTGTCCACCAGGTTTCGTCCGAATCCGTCCACAACTTTTCGAGATATCGTGCTATATATCGGTTTCGTCCTATCTCTCAATGATAAAGAATCACTTAAAACATTCTAGTAGTCGGATCCGGATCCGTATCTTCACCAAAATCTAATCATTTCGTCCTTGTCACACACCCAACCTGTCCCCAAAATTTAATCTGGATCCGTCCACAACCTTTTTGAGATACCCTGTACACAAACAAACAGACAAACAGACAGAAAGGGGTGAAAATATAACCTCCTTTACCTTCGGTGGTGGAGGTAATAAATAGGTACATGATCAACCCGTAGTGGTCATAGTGGAATCACAAATCGATTACCTGACTCTCTTCCAGTTTACCTGCACAATGGTCATGCCATTGGCTCCATAGGGATATTGTTGCGAATTTGGAAGCTTACTGCACACAACAGCCAGGTCCTATAGATCAGCTATATCGGTATGTATTTCTAGTTAGGGTCCCGTCCTATGTTTAATGGGTGATTAATTGTACGTGCGCTGTGAGTTAATTTTAATAGTTAGGATTTTACATTTTAAACTTCAACAACCACAACGCCCATCTTCGCTTCTTCACCATCGGCCTTTCCCACGCGCATGCGTGTCAAGCACAGCCGTGGGCGGAGTCCATGTGCCAGGCGGGGTTTCTTTGGACGTTTGCGTCTTGGATTTCGCTCCAAATATGGCATGGCACCCTCTGTCAGCCAATCGGAGGGGTGCGAGCACGTCTGCCACCTCTCGGCCAATGGGCAACGCAACAATTGCTGCTCGACGACTTCCTAGTCGAGGGGTGGAGACATGAGCGCACCCCTCCCCCCGACCAATCTCGGACGTCCGGGAGATCGCCCGACATGCCTGTCCAATGAGGAGGGGAATGACACGAGACGGATCCCTCCCACCTGTCAATTTAAAAAAGGAATTTGTGGGCGACCTGGGAGAAGTCTTCCCGCCATGAATCACCTGCCTGCAACCGGAGGAGATATCGCTTGCCTGCCTGCCTACTGACTTGCTTTGCCTGCCTCGTTGCCTGTTTTGCCAGTGGAGCATCAGCGCCCGACGCTACCACCACCTGGGCTCTGACGGCACCGTGTTGCGGGTTCGAGTTCCCGCCAGGTTCAGAACGTCGGAACCGCACGAAGCGGGAAGTCAAGCCAGCTGGCTTACGCTCCAGGCTCACCTTCCCTCCGAGCTGGGAGGTACAATAACAGGCTGTGGCAGCAATTCTTTTGGGGGTGGTGTGTGTGGGCCTGTCTTTAACCGTAGAACGTTTAATGCCGTGGGTGAAGGATGCATTCCCGTTATGCGGTGTAACTCGCCTTCTTGCGGGTGCTCCCCTGCCCCATTATAAATAAATATCCCGTTTGTTAAATGTTCCAGCTCGTTTCTGTGTTTCCTTCAATGGTTTGGCACGGTGGGTGTTGAGAAATAGCGAGGCCGTTTGCGCTGTAAAATTGTTAATTTGGACCGACGGGCCTTGGTAACCTCCGCTCGGGTTACACATGGTTCGGGCACGGTAACGGCTCATTCCGCTCGATGTCCGTCGAGGGTGTGAATTCCCCGGTAGCTTTGCCCACGTGGG
>CM068965.1:88155007-88174840 GCA_035128595.1 Eptatretus atami | reverse complement strand
AATTATTTTGCTCGTGAGCTTGATCAATGGCTATGGAAGAAAATGACCGATGGGTCTTCTTTACGACAAAGTTGCCACTTTGAAACTGTGCTGCATACTCCCAAGATGAATCATGTCATGCAAATGAACTGGTAGCCAACAGCTGTAGTGCAGGTGATCAAGGGTGAAGAACCAGGGCATAAGCTGATCCACCAGAGCTCAATGTACGAGTTGAAGTTGCCCTCTCGAAGAGATCTTACAAAAGAAGAAAGCTGCGGGGAAGGGGAGAAAAAGAAAAGGGAAAAAAGAAGGGGCAAGAGAAGGGGAAGAGCCTAAAAAAAAAGAAAGGGCCGGAAGGTAGCGGAGAAGGGGGGGGGAGAAGGGGCGGGGAAAAGGGAGGGAGAAAAAAAAGGTAAAGGGGGGAAAAAGAGGGGAGAAAGCGGAAAAAAGGGGAAGAGGCCAAAAGAAAAGCGGGGGGAGAAAAAGGCTCAAATAGTCAGCTCAATTCAATGTGTAGACCAGTAATTCAAAACTGTGGACTTTCAAGCTATACGCTTGTTACGCCAGGCGTCAAATGCTTGTGGCATTTCATCAGCCGCAAGCTCTGCCATATTCGTCATATGCTCTGTTGCATCTGGATGGATAGACTACCTAGCCATAATCTGTGGGCATCGTCTTGTCCCTTTTCAAGTGGGATGCCTGAGGAAAGAGTCAGCTGTGCCTGGAGAAGCTACACAGCCTCTGCTAAAAGCACTGGTCATCCACTTTCATCTAGCAGTCACGCGATGGTTTTGAATGCAGCATTTCTATATGAGCCCCAAGCACTACTACAATCTTGCCTTCTCATGTAAGTTGTTGGCCAGTTCCATTGGATTTGCGTTGCGAGTGCAAATGCTGGTCAAAGCATGACAGGAGTCTGACCAGGATTTAGAAATTCAACTTCTGCTTGATTCATATTCATAAGCGTGACGTTCATAGCAGGCAGAAATTTGATTTTCTTGCGAAGAGTTGGAAAGAGCGAGCTTGATATCTGTTGGGTTTGCTGAATGTTTTCTATGTGCTGGCATGAACATGCTGCCAGAGAGACCTCCATATCTTGCGGCAGTGTTATCATGAGACTCAACTATGTCTTTCACATGATGCAGCCACCTATACAAGCAACAAGAATAAGCATATACGGTACAAACAGTGCGACGTTCAGTGTTCACAATTCACAATAATCTAGTAGTATTCGAAATTATAATAAATATAAGTGTCGGCAGATGCACATAAGTGAGGTCCTACTACTAGAACAATTGGAAACTCACCTGGCATTGTCCTGCAGTGCTGCATACATTCCTTCATATGAAGAGGCGGGAGAACGAAACTTCTGGTACTGTTGGTTCTTTTGTATGTGGGAAGCCGGTGGTATGCTGGTGTATTCTCTCGCTAATTCTGATAGGTCTTCTCTTTTAGACTCACTTTGCCGGAGGAGACTCTCTGTGTTCTCTCTACTCCATGGACATCGTTTGTTCGGGTGCTGAAAGAGGGATATTCCTGTGGCCATGATATGCCTTGAGCGGCTCGTGGAAGTAGGATTGGTGGTCTATGTTTCAACGTGCACTTGTGGGTGAATCAGACCATGGCGTAAGTTTGGCAGGACAAACACATGTTCTGCTTCTATCTTGCACAACTTCATTAACCCAATCCTTTGAAATGGTAAGTAATCTGTCATATGATACGGAGAGACGAAAAGGTCATACTTCTGTCAATTAACTCACTTTCTTGTCCTGTGGCATGGTGAGGGTCCGACGTAAGTAGGCAGGGGTGTCTCATGATCCACACTGTGGTAGTGAGAGGTGGATCTTCACGCACGTCGAATTATGACATTTGGGCGTATAAGCTGCGAGCAGTTTAGTATCGCCTGGGTATCAAGTGGGCATTGCTTGATTGCTCGCACTATGTCTGATCCACCCATTTACCGCCAACGAGGGTCGTCAGAGATTATAAACTGATTGGTGCTGACACTCCCTTCGGAGAATTTCCCCATAAATACAGACCTTTTTCAGCTTCAGAAATGTCCTTACGAACGACTTCAGCTGCCTTTTGCGCACCACGATAGCCTCCTCGTAAAGTCCTACTTTCAAATGCCTCTTTCGTGCAGTCCGATGTCATCCTGAAAAGCCAAGAAGACGTTCCTGCTTGCTTGTGGCTCGTAAGTCTGGCAATGTGGCTAATATTCGTCTCTTTTAGTCTGGTCGAGTGTTTTCCTCGAGTAGCATGTGTCTGCTCCCAGTCATTTAGCTTTGAGTGTACATTGATTTAAATTTCTGCTAGTTTGAACCCGGTGCTACGTCATTCTCCATGCTTTCTGCATGACAGTCTTCAATATACGAAGTCAGCTCCGCCAGGACAATGCCGTGGCAGTTGTTTATCAGAAGAACTTTCTCGCTGTCAGAGCATTCATGACTGCTTTCTTGTAGAGTGTTTTTTAAGCAATTGCTGTGTACACTTGCATTTTCGGAATCATATCTCCAGCGCATCAATTTGGCAACTACATATGGTCTTGCACAACTTTCTGCACATCGCAAAATTTCTTGCTCTAGTTTTTCTCCGTCGATGCCTTGGAGTTATTCTGATCTTTTTTCACACAAGGAGCAAGTGTCGTGTGATGTTCTCGGCGCACCACCACTGGCTGTGCGAGTGGACTTCTCTTTTTTGGGCGAGATCACTGTTGGTTTCGCACTCATTCTCTTTTCCTGTTTTCTAACCGTTTGAAGTTTGGTATTGTTGTACTTTACTCGATATTTCATTTGCTGGCATTCGACTTTAGAGTTGAAGCAATCCTGTTCCATTGTCTAACCTTGAATAAGTTTATATTATCTGGAAAGATTCTGAAGCTCTTTGAATCTTATCAATTACCTGCAAGATTATCATAAAGTGTCCAATGTCAATATCAGTCCTCTTTGATCAGATGGGCATCCAGTGGTTCTTTTGATATCTTTGACACAAATGGATTTGTGTCCAATTATCGGCGATGATGATTGATCGATGTTGAAGAGTTTCTGGACATTGTCTGGGTCTAAATTTATTGCAAGGATTTAGCCATTGTTTGTATTTTGATTACGAACCACCACACAGCTTCGACAACTAACCGCCATGCACTGTGTATGGAGAATACTGATATGAAAGAAGAAGATTAAGGATGAATGAAATGGTTATGAATGTGTGCGATATACCCACAGATTAACATGGAAGACGTTACTGTGATGCATGGTAACAATTACCACATTACACGTTCATATGTTTGTCAACATTTTATCATGTAGCAGCCATTTTGAATTTGGCAGCCATTTTGAATTTGAAAGCCATCTTGGTTAAGAAATGAAGAACATGTGAAAGTTAAGGGAAAAGTTAGTGATACATTTCCACATTTCCTGGTCAATTTTCCAACCAATCATAGGAATATATTCATTTATATGGTTAGTATCGGTAATTTTTCGCCCATGGTGGCGTCAATTTTGCAAAATGGACCCATCTTGGAAAAAAAATTCAGTTGGCCCCATATCTAATATTGTTTCAGTCGAGTAAAACACTACAACTGTCAAAGTTTGATGCTTATACCAAAGTGCACAATACTTCCACCATTTATGCAGGCACTAGGGCGGGAGGATTATGTTTTCACCATCTGTCTGTTTGTCTGTCTTTGAAAAGAGTACTCAAAAAGTTTGGATAGTTCAGACGACAACTTGTGGACATATTGGGTACATGAACGAAGGACGAATGTTTGATTTTGTTGCGGAAACCAGATCCTGATCGGTTCTCTCGGTGGTACAAAACGTGAACTGTTCAGCCTGGTGAGGTACCGCGCTCTACTGAGTGTCGTTCTGTTTCATCTTGTACATGACACTTCGAGCATTGCTGTGTTTTTTCCATTTTCCCTGGAATGATTTTATAACTTTTGCTCCACATCGATTTATATTTTTTTGTTGTTGTGCTGCTTTCTCTTATTTCAACTTTCCTCAATTTATTTTGCTCATTCTATCCCCACCACAACTTCGTTCAAATGAAGAATTTTTACATTCCTTCACATCCAAATTATCCATCCATCCATTGGGAACATTACTCTGTGGCGAGCGTTTGGTGCCGCGAAGCGTCTCCTTCGCTACTTGGGACATAATCCTGGACGGTCCGGCCACTGCCGACGCAGGAATAACCAGAAGCTGGTACTCATTTTGCCGGACCTCGGAAAGGATGACAGCAGTCAACCCCACGCTGGTATTAAATTCACACCAAGTGGTATTTGAACCTCAGGATGCCAAAGATCCAAGCCCACCAACTAACCCATTAAGCCAACCCCAGGCATGATCCAAACATTTTTGCAGTCTATTCACACATTTCTATTTCTGTACTCCAGAATGGACAAGCATAATTTTCATTGCTTCAACAAGCTCTGATATGCCAATCTCTCTCTCTCTCTCTCTCTCTCTTCCTCTCTCTCTCTCCGTCTCTCTCTCTCTCTCTCTCTCTCTCATCTCATCTCTCTCATCTCTCTCTTCTCTCTCTCTCTCTCTCTCTTTCTTTCTTTGAAGGCGCCCGATTATTCCCACCTTCATGTCGGGTCAAGCTGGGAACGTTTTTTGCCCAAGTTTTCACCCAACCAGTTAGCCTCAGACCTAGCACATTCGACTGAAGGTGGCACGAATTGTAATTTGTCCAGGTGTCCAGCAATACTTGCTTCTCTTCGCGAAAGACAACGTGGTGTCATCGGCATCCACCAACAACTAGTGCTGTGAGATTATGGTCCTTTGGCTTTCAACGTTCATCCTGATGGACGGCGCACACATTGATCGGCCTCACCCGTACGATGAAACACCCAGGATGGCAGTTTACAGAGCTGGGTTGGGATTTTGATCACCCATGCTCCGAGCCAATTAAAGACAGAGTGTACATTCCTACTTCTTCTTTCTTTCTCCCCTCTCCCTCTGCCTCATGAAAGGTTTTTATTTATTTATTTTGCACACGTTCCGTATTGCGTCGTCTCTGAGCTTCCTGCTGAATTACAGTCTTGCAATCAGATTTGTTTTTAGCCATGTGTTGCTTTCCCAATCGTGGACTGAAAGCCAAAGCAGCACTGTCCGCAGCTGTTTGTTATTACAAATTGTGAAATGTGTGTCCGTGATCATTCTTTCTTGCTCTTTATTTCGGTAGTAATCCACGGTACTGCCATGTGGAGACCCCTTCTTAATAAGCAGATTAAATTGAAACAGAACTTCTGTAGTTTTTCTTTATATAAGCGCTCAAGCTCACATTTTCTGGATAGGAAGTTGGCACTACGTTCCATGAGGCAGTAAGCCTGGTGGCGACCCTTTTTGCTTTATCTACTCTACTACGACTAACTACTATGACTGCTACCATCTACCTACTCCTACTACTACACTTACTACGCACTACTATCAATACAATACTATTTTTACATGATACGCTCAGGGTTCTTGGCTCATTTGTTTTTGTAATTCTTTATTGATTTACATATCAAATATTACCTTCCGCCACCAACGTTGGGAGGAAGTTATGTTTTCCCCCTTGTCTGCCTGTGAACAGGATATCTCAAAAATATTGTCAGCGGATTCGACAAAAAATTTGGTGGGAGAGGTTAGACTGTGTGACAAGGGCGAAACGATAGATTTTGGTGAAGATTCGGATCCAGATACGAGGAATTTTTTAAAGTCATCTTCACATTGAGAGAAGGGTGAAATACGTATTAGCACAGTATCTGAAAAAAGGTGTTGGACGGATTTGTTTCTTTGAAAATGAGGTTCAATATCGTTAAAATCCTTGTGATTCGGGGAACGCTAAAGGGTGTTTCACCATTGAAAGGGAGGCTCTGTATGGGTCGTTCAATGGTGGGATGTCCAGGCACAGCACAGGTGTAGTGTTGTTTTTCTCTGACGATGGCAAGACAAAACGTAAGAAATTATGCAAGCGTGTCAGCCGTGTTCCATCCATTCCTCATGAAGAACTGATTTCTCTTATAAGTTAGTATGTCATCTCTGAAGAAGGTGCGGTTGCCCGTGATGCACGCGCACCGCTAAGTTTCCTGCACTGCCTTTTGGCTTCCTCGCAAATTCCTCCGTTGTCTCCATTTTGGGGCCTGAGACAGCATGGAGTATACGGCAATGGGGGAAAATTGCAAGTCCCTCGGTAAGGAACGATAATGCCATTTTTTTTTTTGATACAAGCTGACTCTGGAGGATGATTATCAGGAAAATGACGTTTTGTACACTGCGTTCGTCAGTGTTACGTCTTTTTTCACCCCCCGTCCATACACATTTTTTGTTGTTGTGGCATAACAAACGTTCGCCGCGTTACACCGACCTCGATGACAAGCCCAGAACTGGACCAAGCTCCAAACGAGTTTGCCTTCACATCGGTAATGACCGTCACAGAGCGCTTTCTGCGGGAATCTGTGAAATTCCCTGTTGATTATCATTGGCACGAAAGTGTTGGAAAAACTTGAAACCGGACGCTATATATTTCCTAACCTTCCCGTGCATTGCAGACGGACTATGTGCTACTACTGCTTAAGGCTATGTTTCACCATTTTTGAATACTGTTGAAGCTTTTTAACATTAGGAGTGTTCTTTTTTGCAAATTTTTGTGCAGGGAAGAGGGATTGAGGAAGGAGGGGGGTGGAGGGGGGGGGGGTAGTAGAAGGGGAAGGAAATGATAGACAAGCAGTCTGCAAATCACAACTGGCTATGACTTTGCTTTATCAACCATTTCGCAAGCTGAAAATCAATCAACAAGTGCTTCAGCATCAGCAATCTTTATTGATAAGGTATTTAACTCGACAATATGTTATTAAAGGGTGACCTTCAATGTAGTGCAAATATACACATCTTTTAACCATGAAAGCCTTTGTACATTTGCTTGTTGTGAACACTGGATGATGATTCTCATATTCGACGACGTTTTCAGGTTGGGTATAAGTTTCCCTTTCACCGCTTGCACTGTAAGCTGCAGTGTGTCGTTTCTTGCTTCCTTTGCTTTATTTATTTTTCATCTGTGCTCCATTTTCCTGGCCACAGTTGTAAACGGTTGGCCTTAATGAGTGCTTTAGTGGCAGGATAAGTTGGAGAGAGTTTGCTTTGCCTCCATGTCACAATCAGCATTTGTAAGCTCACAACATTAGCAGAATATCAGTGCAGAAATTTTCATACGATTTCCAATCCATGACTTTTTGATATGTAAACGTTAGTTCCTGCTTTTCCCACAGAGTGCATATTGTTTGGTGAAAAAGATGTTACAGCTGGTAAGCTGGATTAAATTGTCAGATGACAAGGATGCCATGATTTGTTTCCCTGACAGTACACGCTTCGGGGTGGTATTACGGCATTGATACCTGTTGTCAAGACATGTAAGCTCCGTGTTTTGGTTTTTTTTGAACTTCAAAGTCAGCATAAATGCATTTGTATAAGATTCTTGCCATGAACACATAAGGATATATATATGTACCGTCGTGGCCAAAATAGTCACCTTGCACTTTTCAAAAATAACTCAACTTTTCTCGAAAAATAAGATTGAATAATTTGACAAAGTATTTTTGTCTGCCACACAATTTTTTTATTTCATTGTTAATATTACAGAACTTTGCTTTTTGACTTCAGAACTTAATATACTCCTTTTAAATCAGAAAATAAAAAGAATGGCATTGGACAAAATTATTGAACCTTACTTAATATTTGTAGCACACACAGCTGTGGACAAAATTAACTGCAGTCAAGCCTTCTATAGGCCACTGATGAGCTTCCTACACTCTACTGACAGTTTGTCCCACTCTTCTTATGCAAACTGCTCCATGTCTCCAGATTTGAAGGGAGCCTTCTCCGAACTGCTGTTTTCCGATCTCCTCAGGTGTTCAAATGGGATCTTAGATCTGGACTCGATTGCTGAACTTCAGACGCAGTCCAGTCGTTTTGTCTTGAACCATTCTGGGTGCTTTTTGAATGTGTTTTGGGGTCATTGTCCTGCTGCAAGAGCCATGAGCTTTGAGGACGGAGACCGAGCTTTCTGAACACCGTTGAACATTGTGCTTCAAATGCATAGGTATCTCCTGATTTCATGATCCATGGGCACACATTCAAGTACCCATCCAGAAGCAGCAAGCACCCAAAACATCACTGAGCCTCCTCCAGTTTGACTGTAGGGAAGTGTGTTCATTTTCTTTGAAGGCTTCCTTTTGTTTTCTGTAACATCGAGATATGTGGTTTGCCAACAAAGCTCTAATTTGGTTCATCTGTCCACAGGACAATTCTCCCAGAAAGGATTTTGGCTTTTCAGGTGGTCGTTTTGGCAAACTCAGTCAAGGCTTCTTATGTGCTCTCTTTTCTCAGCAGTGGGGTAACTCCTGGGTCTACTACGCATATACCTTCATTGAGTTGGTGACAGATGGTGCAAGTGAAACTGTCGTACCCTTGTGTCTGAAAGTCGAATTGAATCTGCTTCTGGCAGTTGATCGAGGTGCTTTTCTCCACCATTTCAAACAATCCTTAACTGCAGTCTTCAATCAAGTTTTCTTGCGGCAACGTCCAGGGAAGTTAGCTACAGTGCATGGGCCTAAACTTCCTGATAAGATTGCGTACGGCTGGACACAGGAACATAAGGGTGCTGTGAGATGGACTTGTAGCCTTGAGGATCTGCTCCATGCTTGGCTACAATCTTGGTCTGACTCCTCAGCCATTCTGTGGCTTTTTCTTTCTTTTCTCCATGATCATTGCGTACACACATGACACAAAACAGCAGAATGCACTCCTTTTCTTCTGTTTAAACTGTTGAATGAGTGATTTTAATATGCAGGCTCTGCAACTACCACAGGTGAGTTCATTTCCAAAGGAAACGGCAGAATCAGCTGCTTGAAATATAAAATTATGCCTAACAACTTCTAAAGGTTACCAATAATATTGTCTCTGGGCCATTTAGAATTTCTGTGTGGACTAAGCTAAGATTTAGTACATTTTTTTTTTCAGCTTTTTTTGTTTTGCTCCAATGCAAACCAAAGAAATACATTTGTGGACACCGAGATTTTTATTCATTTCATGAATTGTCTGGAAGAAATGGTGCATTTTTCAAAAAGCAAGGTGCAAAGTTTTGGCCACGACAGTGTGTGTGTATGTATATACAATACAACTTCCTTATGGTTGAGTATGTGAAAAGCACAATTGCCACATGCAAAATGTAGTGTCAGCTACTACACTGCACCACAATATCTGTTTAGCCTGCAGTCTTTGGAAAAGGCTTTGGTAGTAATGCCAGTTTCAACCTTGGGAAGGAATCAAATCGCCAGACACATTTCTGACCTCACTGGCTGTCATCAACATGAGGTGGCCCTCCTACTCTCGCGTCTCCCCCAGCTCCAGAGTTAGTCGAGCTTGTATCTATATGGAATATAAAAATGTGGGTTGGCAAGGAAAATCTAGAGGTACTTTCACTCACTTCTGAGCTGTCTAGCCTGGGTTTGAATCCCAAACCATTACAAGTTGCATCACTGGTGTTTCACATATAGGGTGAAGGTCACTCAATGTGTGCACTTCCTGGAAGGATGTTAGCTGAGTGCACTTCTTCCTAGCATTAGTAGGTGGTCGTGAAGGATCCACGGTGTTGCTGAAAAATATGTGGGATATTGTCAAGATCGGTGGCTAATTTACAATTGGCTGCCACCTTCAGTTGAAACATCGGGACTGGCACAGTTCGTGAAACACTTGGTCAGAAACGTTTCCCAGCCATTCAAGAGCTGGTAATAACTAGAATGGACTCATAGAGCACGTACTGAATTTTAATTTTTTATTATTTATTTATTTATTCATTTATTTTAGCAGTTTACATTTGTATCCACTGATGGGTTCTTATCTGCTTCCAGACAAACCAAAATCAATCGGCTTTTTCTTACCACCGAACAACTCATCCACGCTAGTTTTTGTAATAACTTTGTCCACAATGTTTTGATATATCATGCTATGTACTGTATCCTTTTTTCGGCCATATTGGACCTCTCACTCTCTCATGCAGGCAGGTCGGTCGTCTTTCTGTTCTAATCACGTCTCTTCACGGTCTCGCCCCCCCCCCCCTGCTGTGGTCCGCGATTGTCCCACCATATTTCTGCAGGGCTCTTCAGGTCTGCCAACACCTTTCTGTAAAAACTACCAAATAAAGAATACTGCTCACTTTCACTCCTTCATTCCTCTTTTTTCCCGCCTTTGGATAACTCCCTCAGCTCTATTAATCCATTCTTCCTCCAGGCCTTCAAAACAGCTGTTCACCACCACCTCTATCATCCCCATCCCCCAAATCCCCGTCTTTCTACCCCAATAATCCACCCAAGCCCACCTCCTTCAATTACTGTTTCTTCCTGAAGCGTCTTTGTAATGTCATGTTCCCCAACCCTCCTCCTCCCTTCCACAGATCTCTAATGTCTCTGTTCCGTCACTGTTTTGTCCTTCCACTCCCGCCCTCTTGTCTCCATGCCCCTTGCTATGCGTGTGTGTTAGCTAGCTTCATACGAGCCTCGACAGGTTACAAAACAAAATGTCATGCTTCATACATCGTTTTTGGCTTTGTCTCTCAATGATGCCAGAATACTAAATAATTCTGGATCGCGGATCGGATCTTTACAATATTGAATCAATTTGGCGTTGTCCATACACCCAACCTGTCCACCAAATTTCGTCCGAATGCATGCATATATTTTGGAATATCTTTCCTCACAGACAGATGCCGGGGTGAAACATAATTCCGTCCACCTTCGTGTGGAGACACTACAATATAAAACCTTTTACATATGGAAAAGGAGTTTCTGCCAAGTACTGAATGGCATAGCCTCTTGAGTGCCGGTTTTTACATATAGGCAGTGCATGTGGAATTGCTGCTTAAGCCAGAAGTGCAATAAGCGGCATCGCAGTGTGAATGCAGACAAAAATAATGTGCAAGTTGAAATAACGGTGTTGCCTTTGTACAATAGCATTTCCCATATGCTATGAGTTCAGTGTTTGTCCACATGGTCAGATTGCAATGTTGTTTGAATTATAGTTGTGGCCAGATGTGCCATGCCTTTCCATTGGATTGTCATTTTATTTATTCATAATATTATTTATTATTCATTGATCTCAAGGTTATGGTTGTCACTCTGATTTTTACAGCAGGGTGATACATCAATGTGTGCACCTTTCCTTGGGGAGTGTTTAAATTGGGTGTCGCGTCCTGTAGGCATTAGTTTAGAGAGCGTTAAGGATCCCACTGTGACCTTTGCAAAAATTAGCGAACCATCTCCGGCACCTTGAATAACTCGAAAATTCCTGCACTTTCAAGTGGAGTATCCTGCATGAATGGCGTCTTGTCTAGGAAATGTAACCCAAGCCAATGAAACTACTTGGCAGCCTATGAACCTGATGGCACGAGGAGGGCAGACAATGAAAAACAACGTACAAATCACACACAAGAATGAGACAGGAGTAGACATCAATGTATTTCAATTTGAATTACAAGGCATTAGTTGATAATCTTGAGAAATTGCAAATTGACATATGGAATTTTGAACCGGGGATCCCCATGCATCAATTGAGGCACCCACTGAAAAAAAACAGGGGGAAATGGTTGTAAAGCTCTGCGTGGTGGTTGGTGCTGTGTTTCTGAATCACAGACAGGGGTGTTCAGATGGGAACACAGAGGCCAACCCATTTACCAAGCATTGTGCGTCAATTGCTTTTTTCAACATGAAACATAAATTTGATTTATTCTTGATACACTTTCTGTTTCTTCTTTTTGTCTCTTGTGTACAATTGCTCGCCAGGAATTCCCTATTCTGCTTAAAATTGGTTCCCTGTTAAATTTCGGCTATAAGTGGCACAGTAACATCAACTTTTCGCACATATATTGCACCAAAATAGTTTGGGTAATGAGGACATTTAAATGAAAGGTCTGCATGCATCGTTTTAGTACATATATCATGGAGTAAGGTGTACTCCAAAGCAGCGATGAAACGGGAAAATGCACCACCCATCTCAATTTGTACACAATGCTCGGCTCATAAACCTCCTAACACGAGTGGCCATACGCAATTTAAAAGCCATTCCTTTTATTCATCGAGCGTTTTCTGACTACCGATTAAAAATATGGCCAAAATCATCGTTAGAAGTCCACATCGGGAGATTGCTCCCATCCAATTTGGTTGTTGTTTGTTCTTCTTCTTCTTGTCCTTCTGTCTTATGGTTCTTCCCTCTCAAACAATGTAAAACTGTAGCCCGCACCTCCCCAATACTGCTGAAAGCCAGATGGTGATTCCAATGCGGGAAGTTACTTTGTCTCTGGCTCGTGCACGCAACATAAAATTTTAAAAATATATAAAACTTTAACGTTTTATTATGGAAATAAATTCAATGTAAAAATGTGGACTCAACAAACGAGGCCAGGATCGTGAGGGGGAAGATGGACAGTAGACAGAACCTTCAAAAGGGTTAATTCAAACACCCCAAATCAACTGAAGTAAGTATAAAATTTAATACATAAAATAGCCTGGTTTTGACTTCGTGGTTAAGGTGGCTGTTGGGAGCTTGAGGTCCCTGAGTTCAAGCCCTTGCCAGATTGAGTTACTGTCAAAAGCATCACTTGCCACACAAGTAAGGGGCTTTCTTTTATCATTAAATATGATCTTTGAAATGGTTTCTCGAATGTTTATTATTGTTATTATTTATTATTCGTTTGGCTCTCGGGGCGGTGAAGTTTCAGTTCTAAGTATTTTGCCTGATCAGTTGCCGATTCGGTTATTGTTATACTGATGTGTTTAATTTATTCAATTTAAAAACATATGTTTGTTAGAAATCAGCAGTTCACCAGTGATATCGAGCCATTGTATGTTTGTGTGTTTTATTGTTTTGGTTTTCAAAGGCTTTGTCTGCAAGGAACTTGTGATGGACTCTGTCTGCAAGGAACATTGTGATGACTCTGTCTGCAAGGAAATAGTTATGGATAATTGGTGATAAGAACAAAGGCAATTAGATTTTGGTTCAGGTCCGGATTCAGATCCCGCGCGTATCCGTGGGGTACAAAACGTAAACTGTTCAGCCTGGCAGTGGTAGCGCTCTATGGAGGTGTTTTCGAGTTTTATTTCTATAATCTGAAATTTCACATTATCACTATTGTTGAGACATTTTGGAATTTAATTAGATTACAAACTACATCTATTTGTAAATATAATTGGAGATTCATTTTCTGCTTGATAGAATCACTGAACTCTTCTTCTATGCCAAAATTGAGTGAATCCAAATAAACGTACCATTTGTTTTGCCCTTGTGTTTTCCAGTTTAACTTTGGCCAGTTGAGGCTTGCTCAGGGAGAGGTTTTAGTCCTATCTAACAGGCTGTGCAGAATAACCTAGCCCTTGAGATATGCAGACTTGCCTCTGAGCTGTCTAGCCTGGGTTTACATCCCGACCCAGCATATTAACTGTCATCCTGGTGTTTCGGCAGACAGGACAAGAATCATTGTTGTTGCCTTCATAACGAAGGATGTTAAACTGGAGGACTCGTCTACAAGTGCTGGTTTTTTGGTTGATGTTATGGAACCTCATGGTGTTTTTGTGAAATAAGTAAGCGAGTTTTACACCACCCTGAACTAATTATGCATTTCTGCAGCAACTGCTGGAGGGCAAGAGGATCTGATCCTTCTCGATATCCTGACATCAGGTTTAACATTGTGCTATCTCAGAGTGTGGTTTGTTGTTTGGTTCAGCCAGCCCAACAACATAAACATATCACGATCTCCGGTTGGCTCGCACATCACAT
This sequence comes from Eptatretus atami, assembly GCA_035128595.1. Lineage (NCBI taxonomy): Eukaryota > Metazoa > Chordata > Myxini > Myxiniformes > Myxinidae > Eptatretus > Eptatretus atami. The sequence continues at coordinate 88,161,047 of CM068965.1, read as the reverse complement.
GTGAATGACATCTTTAGCTAAAAGAAGCAACCATGAAGTGAATGGAAAAAGGTTTTTTTTTTTTTTTTTGGGTTAATTCCCATTAAAAGCCCCCCCCTGAAAAAGTTCTCAACTAAAAGTATTTAAATGTTGATTGCATTGCCTCTTAAAAAAACCTGAAATGGGCACTGAAAATTTTTGGGTGAAAATTTGATGACCATCGTTCACAAGTGCATTTTATTGCTGATATCTTAGTGTTTATGAGATACGATGTGCCGTTAAGCTAAAGTTGTTTCATGATATAATACATACGAATAATAATAATAATTGTATTTTTTTATAATAGTATAATAATGGTATTTTTGTTATATAGTGCCTCTGCTTTGGATACAGGCACACTGAAATATAATTTACTTCTCTTTTGTTTTGTAATAAACTTTCTAATAATTCACAAGTGAACCTAAAGCATTCTGCTTAACATCGTGAACACAAAATTGGGGGGGGGTTTTTATTTATGGAGGTTCGGGAGCGGGCGTGGTGGGTTTGAGTGAGGGAAGAGAGGTACCTGGCATGGTGTTTTGTCATGACATTTGCCAGGTGTGGGTTTTGATATGGTCGAAAAGAGAAGCATTGTGTTAGAAACACCTTTTACCATCGACCCGAAGGTCATACAGAGGTTTATGTTTTCACCCTTTTATTAGGTCAGTCGCTGCTCTAAATAAAACCGTTCGATGTCCTCAATCCATCGTGCTGTCTGTCCTGTCTGTCTGTCCGTACCGTCGTCCTGTCACAATTTTTATTTTTTCTATCTCTTAGAACGTTCGGCCGATTTGAGTTCTAACTTGACAAGATGATAATCTAGTTGCTCTCTATAGATCGTCTGAGCCCTTTTTCATATTTCACCTCGGGGTCAAGAGTTCAGGTCATCAAGTGCAAAATGACCGATTGGTCGAATGGCCTATAAGAAGCACGGGCGACTATAATGCCATAATGGGTTTTCATAGGGATTTATTTAGAGATTTAATTTGACCACGTTTCTCGTTACTCTGTCGTCTGGCCTGTTTATAATATCACTTTCCATTCTAGATAGTACGAGCTGACGTCAAACCCGCTCGGTGTATTATGTCCTGTTGTTACTTCGAAATCTAAAGATTCGTAAGTATATTGATGACTTCGTTTCTGTTTGAGTTTGGTGTGTTTGTTTGTTTTTAGGCACGATATCCAGAAGGAAGAAGCTAACCAATGTCAAATTACACCACGTGCCTTCAGGAGTGTGATGGCTAGTGCTGATTAGATCTTTGGTGAAATCGTTACAAAGGTCAAGGTCACAGTGAGTCAAATATTCGATTTTGAATGGTTTGGGTACAGATAACTCGAAGAACGGAAGAAAGCTTACCAATTGGTCAATTACACCACGTGATTCAGGAGGGTGATGGGGAGTGCTGATTAGATTTTGGTCAAATCGGTCAAGGTCAGGTACAGTGAGGTCAAAAATATTCGATTTTGATGTTGGTACAGATACTCGAGAACGGACAGAAGCTACAATGTCAATTACACACGTGATTAGGAAGGGTGATGGCTAGTCTGATTAATTTTGGTCAAAATCGGTCAAGGTCAAGTCACCAGTGGAGAGGTCAAACATCCAAAAAATGAATAACTCGAGAATGGAGAAAGCTACCAAATGTCAATTACAACACGTTGAATTCAGAAGGGTGGATGGCTGCGCTGTTTAGATTTTGGTCAAAAATCGTCAAGGTCAAGGTCACAGTGAGTTCAAACATCCAACAACATTCGATTTTTGTGTTTGTACAGAATCATCGTGAAACTTCTGGTTTGCGTCGCTAGCTCTCTAGAGACAGGTTTTTATTAGACAGGTCAGAGGTCCCAAGTTGACGATTCGTAAGTCCAGTCTATGACTGCTTGTTACTTACGAAATCTACGATTTCGAAAGTATATTGATCAGTTCCGTTTCTGTTTGTTTTGTGTGTTTGTTACTTACGAAATCTAAAGATTTCGTAAAGTATTTGATGACTACGTTTCTGTTTGTTTGTTACTTACGAAATCTAAAGATTTCCGTAAGTATATTTGAACTACCCGTTTCTGTTGTTTGTTTATTGTTGTTGTATGTTTTTTTACTTACGAAATCTAAAGATTTTGTAAGTATAATTGATGACTACCGTTTCTGTTTGTTTGTTTGTTTGTTAATTACGAAATCTAAAGTTTCGTAGGGGGGGTGTTGGGTGGAGAGGGAGTATATTGATGACTCCGTTCTGTTTTTGTTGTTTTGTTTGTATGTTTGTTAATTCGAAATCTAAAAGATTTCTAATTATATTGTGACTACCGTTTCTGTTTTCGTTTGTTTGTTTTTGTTTGTATGTTTGTTACTTCGAAATCTAAAGATTTCGTAAGTATAATTGATGACTACCGTTTCATGTTTGTTTGTTACTTACGAAATATAAGATTTCGTAGTTACCTAATTGATGATACCGTTTCTGTTTGTTTTGTTATTTTGTTTGTTGTATGTTTGTTACTTACGAAATTAAAGATTTCGAAGTATATTGAATATACCGTTTCTGTTTGTTTGTTTGTTTGTTACTTACGAAATCTAAAGATTTCGTAGTATATTGGATGACTCCGTTTCTGTTTGTTTGTTTGTTTGTTTGTATGTTGTAAACTCTACGAATCTAAAGATTTCGTAAGTATATTGATGACCTATTACCGTTTCTGTTTTGTTTGTTGTTTGTTTTGTATGTTTGTTTGTTTGTTTGTTTGTTTGTAGGCACGATAACTCGAGAAGGAAGACAGCTACCAATGTCAAATTTACACCAGTGATCAGGAGGGTGCATGGCTAGTGCTGATTAGATTTTGGTCAAAAATCGGTCAAAGGTCACAGGTCACAGTGAGGTCAAATATCGATTTTTGATGGTTTTGGTACAGATAACTCGGAACGAAGAAGCTACCAATGTCAAAAATTACACCACGTGATTCAGGAGGGTGATGCTAGTGCTGATTAGATTTTGGTAAATCGGTCAACCGGTCCAAGGTCACGGTGAGGTCAAACATTCGATTTTTGATGGCTTTTGGTAGCAGAATCATCATATAAACTTCTGGTTTGCGTCGCCTACCTTATCTAGAGACAGTTTATTAGACAGGTCAGAGGTCCAAGTTGAACGATTGTCGTAAGTACCAGTCTATGATGGCTTGTTTTGTTTGTTTGTTTTGTTTTGTATGTTTGGTTTGTAGGCAGATACTCGAGAACGGAAGAAGCTACCAATGTCAAAATTTACACCACGTGATTCAGGAGGGTGATGGCTAGTGCTGATTAGTTTTGGTGAAAATCGGTCAACAGGTCAAGGTCACAAGTGAGGTCAAATATTCGATTTTTTGAGGTTTGGTACAGATAACCTCCGAGAACGAAGAAGCTACCAATGTAAATTACACCCCCAAAACGTGATTCAGGAGGGTCATGGCTATGCTGATTTAGATTTTGGTCAACATCAGTCACGGTCAAGGTCACGGTGAGGTCAAACATTCGATTTGATGGTTGGTACAGAATCATCGTGAAATAATTTGGTTTGCGGTCGCTACCTTCTCTAGAGACAGCTTTTATAGACAAGGTTCAGAGGTCAAGTTGAACGATTCGTTCGTACAAGTACCCAGTCCTATGACGCTTGTTTGTATGTTTGTTTGTTTGTTGTAGGCAGATAACCGAGAGGAAGAAACTACCAATGTCATTACATTCAGAGATTCAGGAGGGTGATGGCTAGTGCTGATTAGATTTGGTCAAAATCGGGTCAAAGGTCAGGTCACAGTGAGCAAATATTCGATTTTTGATGGTGGTCGATCATCGTAGAACTTCTGGTTTGCGTGCTACCTTCTCTAGAGACAGCTTTTATTTAGACAAGGTCACGAGGTCAAAAGTTGACGATCTTACGTAAGTAACCAGTCTATGACTGCTTGTTTACTATACGAAATCTTTTAAGATTTCCGTAAGTTAATTGAAAGACTACGTTTCTGTTTTGGTTGGTTTGTTTGTATGTTTTGTTTGTTTGGGTTTGTTTGTGTTTTGTAGGCACGATATCGAGAACGGTAAGAAGCTACCAATGTCACAAAAAAATTACACCAACACGGTGATTCAGTTCGGGTGATGGCATAATGCTGATTAGATTTTGGGTCAAAATCGGTCAACGGTCAATTGGTCACGGGTGAGGGTCAAGAACAATCGATTTTTGAATAGGTTTGGTACGATAACCTCAGAGAACAAGATTAGAGCTATCCCGAATGCGTCAATATTTAGACAACACGCTGTCAGGTAGGGTGATGCTATGTTGCTGATTAGATTCCTTGGCTCCAATCGGCTCAATCGGCTCAGGTCACAGGTGCGCTTGGTCAAACTTCGATTTTCATGTTTGGTAGGCAGAATCATCGTAGAAACTTCTGGTTTTGCGTCGCTACCTTTCTAGAGACAGCTTTTATTAGACAGGTCAGAGGTCAAGTTGACGATTAACCGTAGTACGCAGTTATATCGCTTGTTTGTTTGTTTGTATGTTTGTTTTGCTTTGTTTTTGTTTGTCAGCACGATAATCGAGAAGGAAGAAGCTACCACATGTAAATTACACTCAAGTGATTCAGGAGGGTAGATGGAAAAGTGCTGATAGTTTGGTCAAAATCGTCACGTCAAGGTCACGGTGGGTCAAACATTCGTTTTTGAATGGTTGGTACAAATCAATCGTAGAACTTTCTGGTTTGGCGGTCGCTACCCTTCTCTAGAGACAGCTTTTATTAGACAGGTCAGAGGTCAACGTTGACGATTTCGTAAGTAACAGTCTATGACTGCTTGTTTGTTTGTTTGTTTGTTTGTTTGTAGGCACGATTAATCGAGAAAGGAAGAAGCACCAATGTCAAATACACCACGTGAATATCAGGAGGGTGATGCTAGTGCTGATTTAGATCTTTGGTCAATCATGGTCAAAGGTCAAGATCACAGTGAAGGTCTAAATAATTCGGATTTTTGAATGTTTGGTACAGATAACTCGAGAACAGAAGAAGTACTCAATGTCAAATTACACCAACGTGATTCAGCGAGGGTGATGGCTAGTGCTGAATTAGATTTTGGTCAAAATCGGTCAACGGTCAAGGTCCCGGTGAGGTCAACATTCGATTTTTGATGGTTTTGGTAGCAGAATCATGCTAGAAACTATTGTCCTTGTGTTCGTACTTCTCTAAGAACAGTTTTATTAGACAAGGTAGAGGTCAAGTTGACGATTTCGTAAGTACAGTCTATGACTGCTGTTTGTTTGTTTGTGTGCAGGATATTCCAAAATTTTGTGGGCGGATCCAGAAATGAAATTTTCGTGGACCAGGTTGGGTGTTTTCACAGGACGAAACTGACTTAGATTCTTTGGTGAAGATCTGGATCGGATCTGGAATATGATTAATTGTACAATGTTAATTCTTCACCATTGAGAGATGGGGCAAAAACGGATACTAGCACGACATCTGAAAAGGTTTTGAACGGATTCCGGATGAACTTTGTGACATGTTGGGTTTGTGACTGTGGAAGAATTGATTCAATTTTGGTGAGATCCGAATCCGGATCTGGACATGAGAATTAATTTAATTTTTAAAAAGTGAATTCTTACACTTGACTGGGATAGGACCAAAAACGATATGTACTGTATAGTATAGCATGAATTTCCAAAAAAATGTATTGGGCCCGATATGTTCTCGTGGATCAGTGCATTACGTGGCGGAGGTATGCGCTCTTACCGAGTGCCCTTCTGGTTTCCCTTGCACTCCCCCATGAGCATTTTATAGCTCTTTGGGAAAAAGAAATTGAAGAACTATTATCTTGTTTAAACATTTGTTTTTAAACTTATCTATTACAGACATTGGTGACTTCCCTCCCCCTCACTCCAACCAACCCCTCCCCTCCTCCATTTTATCATTTGGAACACAGACAAGATTACAAGGTACTTGTACTGCTAAGGAAATGTGGAGCATATGGTGAATTGGTCAGATAAGTAGCTTAATACCACCACCACCGAAGGTGGTCAGGGTT
>CM068965.1:88113489-88125628 GCA_035128595.1 Eptatretus atami | reverse complement strand
AGGGTTAGGGACACTTGGAATTATAAAGAAAACAAAATTAGTAATATAAAAGTAAATAAATATAAAAGTATAATATAAAAATTAAAAAAATAAGTAATATAAAAGTAATAAAAAAATAAATAAAAAAAGTAAAGAGGGGTCTAAGTTTTGTTTTCTTGTTGCAAACTAAGGGAGTGGGTATGGACAGAGACAGGCAAAGGCGATAGGTTGGCGGAGACGGTAGGTTAGGGCCGAGCTTGTTTTCGGAGCGGCCGGCACCACCGCACTCCCTCCACACAACCTCACGGAACGAGACCAGAGGCCGGCCAGCTTCATATGCCGGCCTGTTGTGCTGTATTTGCTGGTCCGCATCTGCCTTGCCATGCCTCATTTGCCTGCCTTTGCCATGACCCCATGCCTGCTACCCTTTTTACATTGCCCCTGTGTCCACCAACTATCCATGTGCACCAGGACCATCGAGTGTGTTTTGTAAGGACTGCCCTGCAAGCAGCTACTCCACAAAGACTGCGTTTGCGCCGCAGAACTGTTGACTTTGCAATGACTTTTTCCCCACAGATCACAGGTCCTGGGCCATGGTTAGTGTAAATAGTAGGTAAAATTGTAAATAAGTTTGCAACCCACCTGTTGTCTGTCGTAGCGCCGTCAATTTTAGTTAAGTCGTCTGTGTGAGTCTGTTAGTTAGTTACGCAGCGCACTAGGTTATTTATTTTTGGGACATGTATAAAAAAATGTTGCACTCAGGGATCCGAAGGTAAAATGTACTAGGGGAATACTTACACATGCTGGTCACACGCAAATTTGACGACTCGGGACGAGTCTGAAAAAGGGGAGGGGGTAGTGTTACGAATTTGGAAGCTTACTACACTCAACATTCAGGTCCTTATAGAACAGTTATATCGGAAAGGTACGATCTAGATTCCGGGTGTTCTGTGGAGCCGACTCTACTGCTCCATCTAGCGGTCGTGCTCGCCGCCGATACCCGGCCCACAACAATATTACATGTGATATTAGAGGTAACAAGTAAGAAAAAACTTTTTTTTTAATGAAAAAACATGAAGGGATGGAATCCCCCAAAAAACAACCAAACAAGGTAGGAAGGAATGGCAAGGAAGGAAATGACACCACAATAGAACACCACATTCCTTGTTTTCTCTCATTTTCTCATCAATTTTCTCTCATGCCCTTGCACAATAGAACTACCTTTATTTGGGCGGTGTATAAGCAACTGACAGCTCTGTGGAGGAAAAATGATAATAATAACCTGGGTTATGTTGAAGAAGCAAAAACATACCTCCTGCTTATAATTCAAAACACCTCACTGTACAGGAAAAAGTGGGGATAGGAATACTGTAAATGCTGGGTATTTGTAATACCCTCCCCCACCTGGAGGCAGTGCTACACGATACACAAATAAATGGAGAATTTGCGTCCCCGTTCCCCCACTCCCTTACCCTCTCTCCCACCCCTCCCTCTCTCTCTCCCACCCACCCCCCCCCCCCCCTTCCTCTCTCTCTCCCCCCTCTCCCCTCCCTTTCCAGTCTCTCCGCATTCCTGTTACCCCCCCCCCCTCCACTCTCTTTTTAACCCTGCCACCCACACCCCCCTTCCTCTCTCTCTCCCCCCTCTCCCCTCCCTTTCCATGTCTCTCCGCATTCCCTGTTCCCCCCCCCCCACTCTCTTCTTTAACCCTCCCACCCCTCTTTCCCTCCCCCCTCTATATGTCCATGCTCTATCGTTTTTAAGTAGCTTTATTTTCCTTTTCATTTTTTTTTTTCCACATTCCCTTTTCTTTTACTTGATACCAGCAAATACAACCCATCGCTTCGCTAATGGAAGTATTAAGTGGGGGGAGTAAGAGGAGGGGGAGGCTAGAGGAGGAGGGAGATGGAGAGAAGAGGGAGGGAGATGGAGAGAAGAGGGAGGGAGATGGAGAGAGGAGGGAGGGAGGGGGGGAGAAGAAGAAGGAAGGCAGGGACCAGAGGGAAGGGTAGGGAGAGAGAAGGAGAGAGAGAGGGAAGGAGGGAGAGGAGGAGGAGAGGAGAGAGAAGGGAGGAGTAGAAGAAGGGAGAGGGAGGAGAAGAAGAGGGAGGAGGAAGGAGAAGAAGAGGGAGGGGGGGGAGAGAAAGAGAGGGGTAGGGAGGGGAGAAGAAGAGGAAGGGTAGGGAGGGGGGAGAAGGAGGAGGAGGAGAAGCAGGCTGGAGGAGGGAGAGAGGATGGAGAGGTAGGGACGAGGGGAGGGTATGGAGGGGGAGAAGAAGAGGGAGGAGGGAGAGGTAGGGAAGGTAGAGAAGAGGAGGGAGGGGGGAGAAGAGGAGGGAGGGGGAGAAGAGGGGGAGGGGGGAGAAGAGGAGGGACGGGGAGAAGAGGAGGATGGGATGGGGAGGAGGGAGAAGAGGAGGGGGGAGGGAGGGGAGAGATGAGGGAGAGAGAGGGGAGGGAGGGGAGAAAGAGGAGGGAGGGGAGGAAGAGGAAGAGGGAGGAGGAGAGAGATGGGGAGGGGGAGGAGAGGACAGGAGGAGAGAGATGGCAGTGGAGGGAGAAGAGGGAGGGAGAGGGAGAAGAGGGGGGGAGGGGGGAGAAGAGGGAGGGAGGTGGGGAGAAGAGGGAGGGAGGGGAGGAGAGAGGGAGGGGGGAGAAGAGGGGGAGGGGGAGGAGAGGGGAGGGAGGGGGAGAAGAGGGAGGAGGGGAGAAGAGGAGGGGAGAAAAGGGAGGAGGGAGGGAGGGAGGGGAGAAAAGGGAGGTGAGGGAGGGGAGAGAAAGGGAGGGAGGGGGAGGAAAGGGAGGGAGGGGAGAGAGGGAGGGGGAGAGAAAAGGAGGGAGGGGAGAAGAGGGAGGGGGGGAAAGGGAGGGAGAAAGGTGGGGTGAAAGGGAGGGAGGGGGAGAAAGAGGGAGGAGGGGCGAGGGGATAAGAGGGAGGGGAGGGGAGAGTGGGAGGAGGAGGGAGGGAGGGGAGAAAAGGGAGGGAGGAGGGGAGAAAGGAGGGAGGGGGAGAGGGAGGGGGAGAAAAAGGGAGGAGGGAGGGGGAGGAAAGAGGGAGGGAGGGGGGAAAAGGACGGAGGAGGGGGGACAGAAGGGAGAGGGGGAGAAAAAGGGGAGGAAGGGGGGAAAAGGGGAGGGAGGGGAGGAGAAAGGGGAGGGGGAGGGAAAAGGGAGGGAGGGGGGAGAAAAGAGGGCGGAGAGGAGGGGGAGAAGAAGGAGGAGGGAGGGAGGGGGGGAGGACAGGGAGGAGGGGGAGGGAGAAAGAGGGAGGGAGGGGGAGAAAAAGGGAGGGAGGAGGAGGAGAGGGGGAGAAAAAGGAGGGGAGGGAGGGGGAGGGAGGGCGAGGGAGGGAGAGGAAAAAGGGAGGAGGGGGAAAGGGAGGGAGGAGGAAGGAGGGAGGAGAAGGGGAAAGGGGGGAGGGAAAAGGAGGGAGGGAGGGGAGGGAGAGGAGAGGGAGGGAGGGAGGGGAGGGAAGAAGGGGGTCGAGAGAAAAGGAGGGAGGGAGGGGGGGACAAAAGGGAGGAGGGGGAGAAGGGAGGAAGGAGAGGGGGGAGAAAAAGGAAGGGGGGGGGGAGGAGGGGAGAAAAGGAGTGGAGGGTGAAGAAAAGGGAGGGGGGGAAAGAAAGGGAGGGGGAGGAGCGGAGGGAGAAAAGGAGGGAGGACGGAGGGGGAGAAAAGGGAGGAGAGGGGGGAGAAGAGGGAGGAGGGGGGGAGAGAGAGAGGAGGAGGGAGGAGGGAGGGAGGGAGAAAAGGGAGGGAGCGGAGAGGGGAGGAGGGGAGAGGGAGGAGGAAGAAAAGGAGGGAGGGAGGGGAGAAAGAAAAGGGAGGGAGGAGGGAAAAAGGGAGGGAGGGGGGGGACAAAAAGGGAGGGGCAGGGGGAGAAAAGGGAGGGAGGGGGGAGAAAAGGGAGGGAGGGACGGGGGGAGAAAAGGGAGGGAGGGGGAGAAAGGGAGGAGGGGAGAGGAGAGGAGGGAGAGAAAGGAGGGGGAGAGAAAGGGAGGGAGGGGGAGAAAAGGGAGGAGGGGAGGGGAGAAAAGGCAGGAGGGGAGGGGGAAAAGGAGGGAGGGAGGGGGAGAAGAGGAAAAGGCAGAGGGGGGAGAAGAGGAAGAAAGGGAAGGGGAAGAAAAGGAGGAGGAGGGGGAGAGAGAAAGAGGAGGAAGGGGGGAGAAAAGGGGGGGAGGGAGGGAGGGGGAGGTGGAGGGAGGGAGGAGGGGGGAAAAAAGGGAGGGGGGGAGGGGGGGAAGGGACGAAGGAGGGGGAGAAAAGGGAGGGGGGGAAAAGGGACGAAGGGAGGGGGGGAGAAAAGGGAGGGAGGGGGGAGAAAAGTGAGGGAGGAGGGGGGGGGAAAAGGTGAAGGGGGAGGAGGGAGAATGAGGGGGGGAGAGGAAAGGGACAGAGGGGGGAGAGAGGGGAGGAGGGGGAAGATGGTGAGACGAGAGGGACGGAGGTAGATGGGAGTTGGCGAGAGCGAGTGGGTGGATAGGGAGAGGAAGGGGAGGAGAGAGAGGGAGGAGGATGAGGGAGAGAGAGGAGGGAAGGAGAGAGAGAAGTAGGATGTGAGGGAAGGAGAGAGAGGATGGAGGGGGGGGGGAGAGAGAGAGGAGACGCAGAGGAGAGGATGAGAGAGAGGAGAGAGATGGAGAGAGAGAGAGAAGAGAGAGAGGGAGTGAGGAGAGGGGCGAGGAGGAGGGGGGAAAGAGAGGAGGGGAGGGGATAGGGTGGGTAGAGAGGAGCGAGAGAGGAGGGAAGGAGAGAGAGGAGGAGTGGAACGAGAGAGGCAAGGAGAGAAGAGGACGGAGGGAGAGAAGTGGAGCAGAGAGGATGGAGGAGAGAGGAAGAAAGAGGATAGAGAAGAGGGGAGGGAGAGGGTTGGGGAAGCTAGGAGGGGTGAGGAATGGGGTAGTTAGAAAGGGTTTGGAGGGCGGCGACGCCTCGCCAAATGTCGCCTATACACTCGGGGTGGGGGTGGGCGGGAGGATAGGAAAGAGAGAGAGGCTAGGGTGGGGAGAGTGAGGATGGGGGGGGAAGCAAGGGGGACCCAGGAAGGGGGAGGGGAGGGGAGGAAGGGCTAGAGCGGTGAGAGCAAGAAGGGGAGGGAGAGCAACAAAGGGTGGGAGCAAGCCCTCACCACATGTTGTTCAACATCTCAGGAGAAGTGGGTGCAAGTGAGGGGCGTGTGATGAGAGAGAGAGAGAGAGGGATAGAGAGAGAGAGAGAGAGAGGAGAGAGAGATGAGAGACGAGAGAGAGAGAGAGAGAGCGAGAGCGAGAGAGGGGGAGAGGGGGGCTAGGAATGGGGGAGCGGGAAAGCTGAGGAGGCGGGGGGAGAAGGGGAGTCAAAGATAATGTTATGTGATGTCAAAACACACACACACCGATTATACAGGCACTTCCAGGTATTTAGGTCAAAGATGCGTTCCTGGAAAACATCGTTAAAATGGAACTTCAAAATCCCATTGATTTTTAGCTCACCTGGGAAGCTTATGGGATGGCACATCATCCATCCGTCCGTCCGTCCGTCTTCCACAAATACTTGTAACTTCTTCTCTGAAACGACACATACAATTTCAATCAAACTTTACCATAACATACATCACTGTGTGTGTACCAAAATTTGCTCATGGCATAAAAAAAAGATCGGGCCCTTAGTGGGTCTATGGGGATTGCCCCCCAAAATCGGAATTTGCTTTCTTCTCAGAAACTATACATGCAATTCTGTTGAAACTTAACCACACCTTTCATCACCCATTATATATCAAAGTTTGTTCACGGCATTGAAAAAAATCGGGGTCTGGCGGGGTCTACGGATGGAGTTTACAGGGGGTTGCCCCCCAAAAAGAGGTATTTGCTTTCTTCTCAGAAACTACACATACAATTTCGATGAAACTTGACTATGACCTTCATCACCCGTGATATACAAATGTTTGTTCATGACATTAAAAAATCGGGGTCTGAGGAGGTTAAAGGGGGTTGCCCCCCAAAATATGTATTTGCTTTCTTCTCCGAAACTACACATACAATTATGATGAAGCTTGACGACAACCTTCATCAACCGTGATGTACCAAAGTTTGTTCACGCCATTAAAAAAAATCGGTTGTGCGGGGTCTACAGGGGGGGGGGGACGGGGTGGGGTGCCCCCACAAGAGATATTTCCTTTCCTACTCAGAAACTACACCACAAAAAAAAATCCATAGGTATTTACTTTCTTCTCGCGTTAATATTTTGTGTGGTCATGCATCCTACCAGTGGTTCCCTGGTTATCTTATCAACTTCCCAGGTGAGCACCCAGGGGTGTTGCCCCATGTTCAAATGTATTAAAGGGGAAATGCATTCCTCAACAGAAAAAAAAAGAGTGGAATATTTTTAACTTGTTTTACTCATACTCACCCTCATCCTCCCGTTATGTTAATTGTTCGTTCTATCTTTCATTTATTTTACTTTCTTAACTCCAGAGATCCCTCGGAGACCTGCCTCAGTGTCAATCCCGCTAGTTAATTATTTTTGTGCACTCAATGAAACCAGCTCAATAAACCTGATTAATTTTGTTACGTTTCTAAATTTTTTGTCACTCAATATAATTCTCCAAACAGTAGAAAAAGACAAGTTTAATGCTTTGAAATTTCACATTTCTTGTGTGTGTATGGAGGAGGGACATAGCCTTGCTTGCTAAAGTAAATAGGTTATATCGGCTTAGTTATAAGACTCGTTATTTCTTTAAATTATCAGATTTCACAACAGATTTCGACACTTTTATTTAGTCCTGACGATATCCGATCCTCAAAACCGAAATCGTATTTCGATGATAAACTTTAATTAGTCCGTGAAAGTAGATCGTGGAAAATCATATCATGCATGAAATCGCTCCAAGCTCCTAATTTGAAAACTAGAGTACTTACAAAAGCGATGTAGAACAGACATTCAATAATATTAGTGAGGAAAGTGAAGAAAAAAAAAAAACTTTATCGTTAATCAATCGTTGCGGCCTGTTCCAAGTCAAGGCATGGTTGAGCAGGCCAAAAAACATGGCGGCTTCATACCTCAACGAGGTTACCTAGGAAACGCCATGAGACCCCATATAGAGCGGTGACCGAGGATGTGCCTGATAAAGGATATAATTAAATAAGGCCGTTAATTATCTTCACAAGGGGGTGTTTTAATTAATCCAAAACACCTAATTTTCACTCTTGTACTTCCTTGGAGTTTTTTTTAGTTTGCATGCAAAGTTTAAGGCTGTTAGGTTTTATCGTTTTGGAATTATGGAGGACGGACGGACAGACGCACGCACGCACGCACGCACGCACGCACACACACACACACACACACACACACACACACACACACACACACTTGTTAGTATAGATTTGTTATGATTTATATATTTCCCAAATGGCCGTCAGGTTTTAGTACCCAACAAATCATGTACCCGACACCTGGTTTTTTACCTCCCCCCCCCCCCTTTCCCGCCAAAAAAAATTACACGAGCCATTTCCCAGACACATCATGCACACAGTTAATAAGCCTATTCACAATACAATCCACAGTTCTGAACAAATATATAATAAATGTATGGTGGAATACAAAAAAACTGCACTCTTTGTGCATATTCAAATGATTGGCTGTGTAGATCTATACATTGGCCATCTTTCCATGTAGATCCACAGTAAACATTTAATACACAGATTTACATACCTGGGGCGTGGACTCACCAGCGCTCCCTGGTCCAACTCCCCCCAAAAATGAAGCTTAAATTCATGAAAATGATTCATCCCGTTCACACAATTTGTCTACGTTCTACATTCGTCGCACAATTTGCTCGTTTCAACAACCAGTCGTATTTTGCAACATTTCAATCCAAAGCGTGCACTACGTTTTACTGCAGCGGTTGTGGTGAAACGTACGTACGTTGTACGTACGCAGACATGTACACAGATCAGTCTTGCTCGCATATCACACACGGAAACAGAAAGTGGCAGGCCAGCTCTCGGTTAAAAACATCAATTATAAAAACTCAGTATCGACATGGGGAAAATGATCGATTCAAAGAATGATGCAAGAGTCGTACACGAACATAGAGATTTTTCATTGGTGAAAACCGCTTCAATATATCGGATGTCCTTCCTTTTGTCTGCAACGAAAATGAGGAAGAAGAGCCTTTCGAACCCACTGTTTCGTTTGTTTCTAGTTTGTTGTTGTTTAGTTGTTTTTCTTGTGTTGTTGTTTAGTTTGCATCAGGACCCTGCCTGTTGGTGAAGTAACCGTCAGCCCCCCCCCCCCCCCCCCCCCCAAGGGGATACTTTTTAAGCGATGCAGCAGCTTCACTGCACAGCTTCCTTCGGACACGGACCGTGCGGTTTTTTTTCGGGATGTTTGACAAAATAACAAATAATAATTTAAAAAGGGAGGCGGGTGAGGACGAGCAGCTGGTATTTTTTTATATTTGGCCTTATCTGTCAGGAATGAAGAGTGAAACTTTTAGTATATGCTCCATCTTATCTTCTATCCATTGGGACCATAGTCTGTGCAGAGCGTTGGTGCTGCCCAAGCAGACTCCTTGGCGATTGGGCACAATCCTGGACGGGTCGCCACTCCAACACAGGACGCAGGATACCAGCAAGCTGGCACTCATTTTGCCAACCTCAGAAGGATGACAGGCAGAGCCAACCCCACCTGGTATTAATTCAACATCTGAGTGGGATTTGAACTCAGGATCCTCAGATCCCAAGCCCACCACCGTAACCATTAAGCCAATGCCAGGCATATCTTATCTTGTTCTCCACATACTAATATTTATGCATTAGTGCAGGGGCATATGTTTGGATGTTGGCAAATTATGTTAATTTGTGGCACCAAAGTTTTTCTGACTCAGAATGTCCCACTGAACAAGAAAATCTTTGGTGCCAATTTTTTAGAGATATTTCACTACGTTTTTTTCAGGTATATACATCAGAACATATAATTGACCAATTCAGAAAAATTTTTGACATGATTTTTTAAATATCTTTGATGAACCATGTCATGTAGCACCTCAAAATGATCGGTGTGCGGTGTGGACCATGGTATACAATGAAATGTCGGAATTTATACATACCATAGTTTAATTAAATGTACCGTAAAATCCAAGATGGCCACCTCTAAATCATGAAATTCAACTAATTGCATATATGTATATTGTAATAGTATATATATATATATATATATTATATTATATATATATATATATATATATGCAAAATTAGTTTAAGATAACAACACAGTGTATTGTTGTAATAAATTACGGTTGTTGTTGATCATGAGGAATCCCATTTCAGAAGAGTTATTGATTGGATATCTTTAAATACAACTTAGCAGATTATAATTAATTAATTAATTAATTATTATCTTACTATTTGCTGATTATACATTTTTTAGAAAATAGACAAACATTGCAACTATATAAACTATATATTATTCCCCTACAATAATTTTGTGCATAAGATTCACAATTTTCTTTATCTTTCAGAGAGTGGGTGACATCGCAGTTATATTAATCATAATACTCGTGCATAAATCACACAGTCATGCCAATACAATCATTATGTGCATTTGGTTAACAAGTTTGCTTTACCTTTCTTGCTTCTGTTTATTTCAGATGTACTTACATATGCTGTACCAGACCACTAATCATAAAATTGAGGTATCTCTCTGAAATCAAAATGGACAAACCTCATTCAAGCATCCTTGTGTAACTTCAGAGACAAACTATGCAATATGTCTGAAGTGTCAAGTTCCAGGTGGACAAACTGGTTGCCAACCCACCTCATAGGACAATTTCCTGGACAGTGTTCATGAGCGTGCAGTTATGGTGATCCTGGTTATCTACCATTGAGCAGCAGACTCCGGGATGTTGATGCATCAAATCTTCAATAATATGGGGCATCTTGCACAGGGGATGCTTTCAAGAGACTGTGCATAAGCTCAAAATTGATCGTGCGAAGATGTGATTTCAGAAAAAGAAACAAAAGGTTGAAAGTACTGGAGGTTTGAAAGGCATCACCCACAACCAGTAGCACTACAGCGTTTCTTTCTTATCGCACCAGAATTAGAGAGATTATCATCAGAGGCTGAGAAGATGGCAGGGTTTTCTCCAGAGAAACGAACCACACTCACGAAATGTCCAATAGAATTCAGGACAGACAAGAAGTAAAAGTGAAGAAACTTAAAGCAGTACTGAAGAACTGAATCCTTTCAGCTATGATGGCGGGAACCTGGTCAATGTCATCACCAAATCTGTTGTACCAGACACAATTCGAGATGATATACTCAGACAAGAGCGTTGTGGAGATGATGCATACAACAACTTCGTCAAAAGCGAATTGTTGGCGAAACAAATCCATGGGATAAAGTCACTAAGGTGAAACTACAACGATGGACATCAACAGAAAGAAATCATCCATAACATGTGATAAACAAACCCTTGAACTGAAAAGAATCGCTCCCTCTCTTGCCCGAATGGCAATTGTCACAAAGTTGCGGCCAGAAAATAGATATGGAGAATGCAATTGGTCAGTATGAATTTTCAAGTGTAGCTCGTTCATTATTTGCAGCAGATGGTACTCTGCTACCATGTAACGACAAGTACAAGCTTATGGAAGAGTTGGAAAAATGGGCATCAATGACGAAGAAGTAGAACCCATTGTAGGTGGACAGCGAAACAGTCATTATTGATGCGATGGCAATCGTACAACAATTGGATCCAAGGATACAGCATCCTGTAAGATTCTGGCACCAACATGAATCAGTGTTGAGCAAATATGTACAAACTCAGCAGGCTGTGCACATGGTATTTGATCACTACGATTTACCAATTTCCTTGAAACAGCAAACTAGGGAATGGCGAATGACAAGTACACAAACAGGTAAAGTAATCATATACATATGCACAGATGCCACACCGATACGAACAACCTTCAAGCAATTTATGGCAAGCATCAAGACGAAGGATAGTTTGACTGACTATTTGGCCAATAAGATCCTGGATCACTACAAACGCACGACATGGAAGTAGTTGTGTCAACACAACGTGGAACACGGTCAAATCATGGGAATGTTGATTACCTGTCAATACAAAGAAGAAGCCGACACTATTGCTACTCAATGCCCTCCATGTAGCTAGTACAGGGCCAGAAGTCCAGATCATATCTCCAGACACGGATGTACTGTGCTAGCCTTGCGAAGATATCCACAATTGGGACATAATCCTTCCTTCGTCACAGGTGTGGGTGATAAAAGGCGCACCATCTTCCTCAAACCAATCTATGATTCGATGTGGTGACGCCTTAGCTGCTGCCATGCCAGGCTTTCATGCCTTTACAGGGTGTGATACGACAGGTCACTTCGCTGGAAAGGGAAACAAGGCTGCTGGAAGCTCTTAAAAATCCTCAGTTAATGTCATAGAAGCCTATATACAGCTTGGATCAAACCGCACAATTTCTCCAGAGATGGAGTTAGCACTGGAACAATTGTGTGTCAACTATACCTACCTGGCACAGAGCTTTGTGAACTTTCATCACTTCGATGGCACATGTTCAAGAAGTCATTTGCAGAATCCGAGAAATTGCCACCTACAAAAGGAGCACTGTAACAACACATCAAGCGAGTTCATTATCAGGCTATGGTGTGGTACCATGATGAAATAGCCAAACCAAACTACCAGAACCATCAGAATATGATTGGACATTAGAGAACAACCTGTACAGGCCAGTGATAACCCATCTACCACCTGCACCAAAGGCTGTGCTGGAACTTGTGAGGTGCAAATGTGTCAAACAAATGTGCAGAACGGCAAGTGTTCCTGCAAGCGAGCAAATTTGTATGTACAGAGATGTGCACTTGTGGAGGCATCTGATGACATCTGTGGAACACTCAACAATCAGCAGCCTCTGATTCAGATGACAGTGATGATGAACTATAATGAACTCTGAAATAATATTATTGTGGATTCTCGCCCGTTCGGCGTGCGGACGACCGCCTCAGCCCAATTGCTGCCGCACGCGCCCACCGAACGAGCAATCCAGTCATAGCTTCCGGATCAACGCCGAAACCCAGCTACGGGTGTTTTTATAACACCATAGATCAGCCAACTCTTCTGTCCACGCGCTACAGGGTCAATCGCCGAATAGTC
>CM068965.1:88092150-88105322 GCA_035128595.1 Eptatretus atami | reverse complement strand
CCGGAGTTATGCACATTTTCCGGAATTTCAGAATCAGCCCATGAGTTGTGTTCTGACTCATAATATATGTTTATGTGTATTCATATTTTGCTGCATATTCACACAGAACATCATAATAACGTCACAATGATAATCTATGTTGTTAGTAAGCTTTTGTGTACTTGTGTACACCTAGTACAACGCCTAATTGCATGTATATCTGCATGCTTTCAGTTGACCTGACTGTGACTGTGTGGCAGCCAACATATTTTCCTGAGATTTAGATTATGGTAGATGTGTGGTTAAATAGTACATACTGTTCTCAATTATAACTACTAGATACTGTTCTGAAGTAGCATAGTGATAGGGACAATGGCCAAACTATACAAGGTGGTGGACCCTGATGAGCCTAGCTCATCAGGAAACATGCCCGACCCAGACTGGAACAAACGTGTTTGTGTCAGGAAGCACAGATGAGATGCTGACATGTCCATATAATTCAGCACGTGGCACAGATGGGCAGGATACAGGACCATAGCTGAGCATCTTGTAGCATTCGACAAGATCAGTTGCCTGCCAAGAACACTAAAATCTGTCAAACTGGATGAGGGTCAGGGCATCGAGGAGCATTCCGGGTTACAAACCAAACGCATGACTCCTGCAGACTGCAGTAGAACAAAACAAAACTTCAGAGGGCTGAAAGAGGAAAACACACCATGATGATGACTCAGAAACCCACAAGTTCACCCGTCAGAGCATTGAACGTGAAACTCATTCAACAGAGACATGCTTCTTCTGTGGCAAATCTGCAGCAAGATGCTTTGCGTAATGCTCAACATTCGACTTGAATTCGTGTGAGGCAGTGTGCCCTCAAACTACAGGACAAACACCTCCTATCCAAACTCAGTGTTGGAGATCTCATTCCCAAGAGGCTAAGTACCATGATCAGTGTCTTTCTCTCTGGCACAATAAAGCGAGGACACAAGGCACAAGAATCTAATGTAGACAACGTTACCTATGGA
This sequence comes from Eptatretus atami, assembly GCA_035128595.1. Lineage (NCBI taxonomy): Eukaryota > Metazoa > Chordata > Myxini > Myxiniformes > Myxinidae > Eptatretus > Eptatretus atami. Next base: position 88,104,321 of record CM068965.1, on the reverse strand, counting down.
ATTGCATTCGCTGGACTTGTGCCCTTTATTGAGGAAGTGTGCAGGACAATAGGTTGCACCGTGTTCAAGCTAACAGACTTGGTGAATCTGTACAGACCAGGCGGAACAACTGGGGGCACACGTGACGGGGCGTGTACACTCCACTGAACTCAAGAACAGAATACTGGTTACTTCCCAGACATGGACGCTCCACAAGCAAGGTCGTGATGTTGTGCTCGTGTGCAATGAGGATGTTGGTGCTGCATTAGGGAAAGCATGTGGCACGATGCTGACAATGATGAGTTCATCTAGCCAGGGCTTTGATCATCTAGCCTTTATGACGTCACTAGGCCTTCTGTGCCTTGCGGCCACCCAGCACCATAAGACAACTGGATGGAGCCTCTGGAGCGATTCGTGGTATTGCTCTATGACCGCACTAGCAGCTGGAATCAGTCAATCAGGCATGCAATCAGTGTCCCACCCAGAAAGTAGAGACATTGAAGGACTCCCTCCAACACAACAGCACTGATTCAGCACACAAAGAGGGCTGCCTACCAAGCTGGGTACTGCTGGGACAATGATGGTTGCAGTCCTGGATCCCATCCCCAGGTGACTGGGGGTGGAAGAAGGACACAGAGTGGGATGGGAAGTTTCACTGGACCACACTGCCAGAAGCACCCAGGCCTGTCGAGAACTCATACGCTGTTGGATGCATAAAGGGGTGCAGAGGACAGTGCGCAAATGTGTCAAGGCAGCACTTCATGCACTTCCCTTTGCACTGTGTGGACTGTGTTCTCAAAACTAACATTACATTTCATTGAAACCTGTAATATTACCATGGAAGGCTTACCTGGTTAATAATGGAAGGACTGTCGTAGACTTCCCTCACCACTAACATGTCAAACAAGAATGGAACATGCACTATTGATTTGCAAGATACAGCATAATCTCATAACTGTGTGCTCATATAAATAAACTACCAATATTATAAAGGAAAACATTGCGAAGACTGCATTGTACTCTCATGAATATTGTCACAGTTTCAAAACATTACATGTATAACTCCACCAATATTAAATGCGTTTATAATTTTACTATTATTTCCCTGAAGCTAGATATATGTAGTTAGGTAGTTTTAGAGTAGTTATAGCATGTTGTAAATAGTACCACTGCATTCCTCATCCTTGAAAATGTACAATTAGTCCCAGAATCAATGTCCTAGTTAGTCTACTGAGCTACTGGTAAAATAACACCGGTGGTGCCATTTTGGCCACAGGACATTCTGCGATGGCCCTTTAAGCTAAATATCTTCCTATGGCATGCTCTAACAGTGTGCCAAACTCATGCTTGTATCATCAAAGGCACAATCCATTCCCATATCTGCCGGACTATGAAACAGATGTGGGATATCAGAGTTTCCAGCCCGGTAGAGTGACACATGCAGATCGACAGGGGGCCTCCAGAGGACACTGCCGGTGATGAGATCCGGAAGAGAAGTTCGTCAACCCAAGTACCTCATAGATTACATGAAAAGTGAAGAAAACAGTGGACGTTGTAGAAAGTAAAGTTATCATACTGTGTAGTAATGAGTAGTGAATATGAAATTTAATATTTAGTTAAATGTTGGTTTTGTTAAATGCTTATGGTCTCAATAGTGAACAACTTTGACGAATTATGAAAGGGGATGTAAGGGGACAGCGCCAGGGCGCTGAGAGAGGTGTAATGTGTGTGTGTGTGTGTGTGTGTGTGTGTGTGTGTGTGTGTGTGTGTGTGTGTGTGTGTGTGTGTGTGTGTATCTGTGTGTATATGTGTGATGTGGTGTGTGTATATGTGTGTATATGTGTGTATATGTGTATGTATGTGTATTATGTGTATGCGTGTGTGTGTAATAGTGTGTATATGTGTGTGTATATATGTGTATAGTGTATATTGTGTGTATATGTGTGTATGTAGTGTATGTGTGTATATGTGTGTGATATGTTATGCAAGTGTATATGTGTGTATATGTGTGTGTATATGGTGTGTATTATGTGTGTTGTATATGTGTGTATATGTGTATGTATGTGTATATGTGTATGTGTGTATGTGATATGGATTGTTATATTTGTATATGTGTGATGTGTATATGTGTAATATGTGTGTGTATGTGTGTGTATGTGTATATGTGTATATATGTGTTGTGTATATATATGTGTGTATATGTGTGTGTATGTGGTGTATGTTGTGTGTATGTGTGTTGTATATTGTGTGTATATGTGTATGTATGTGTTTATATGTTGTATATGTGTTGTATATGTGAGTTATATGTGAGTGTGTATATGTGTGTATTATGTGTATGTATATTGAATGTATGTGTAATGTGAGTGTGTGTGTATATGGTGTTGTATATGATGTATTGTATATGTGTATAGATGTATTGTATATGTGTGTTGGTGTGTGTGTGTTGTATATGTGTGTATAGTGTATTGGAGTGTATGTTGTTGTGTGTTAAGTGTGTATATGTGTGTATATGTGTGTATGTGTGTTGTGTATATGTGTATGTATGTGTATGTTCGTGTGTGTGTGTGTTGTTATGTGTGTGTATATGTGATGTGTGTGTATAGTGGTGTATGTGTGTAGTGTGTTTATGTGTTGTGTATATGTGTGTGTATATTGTGTGATATGTGTAATATGTGTATGTATTGTATATGTGTATGTGTGTATGTGATATGTGTGATATTGGTAGTGTTGTATATGTGTAAGTGTGTGTATGTGTATATGTGTAGGGTGTATATGTGAATGTGTGTATGTGTGTGTGTGTATGTGTGTATTGTGTATATGTGTGTGTATATGTGTATGTGATTGTGTTGTGAATAAATGTGTGATATGTGTTGTGTATATGTGGTGTATGTGTATATGTGTGTATATGTGTGTGAGTATGTGGTGTATATGTGTTACTATGTGTAGTGTATGTGTATTGTGTATGTGTATATCTGTGTATATGTGTGTGTGGTGTATGTGTGTTGTGTGATATTTGTAAGTGTGTTGTGTTTAGTGGGTCGTGTGTGATACTGTATGAATGGTAATATGTGTATGTGATGTGTTTGATATGTGGTGTATGAGTATGATCTAGTGTATATGTGTGATATATGTGTATATATAGAGTGTGGTGTATATGTGTGTGTTTGATGTGTGTGCTTGTGTGTGTATATGTTGTGTATTATGTGTGTGTATATGTGGTATGTATGTGTATATGTGCTGACTATGTGTGTGTGTGTTATATGTGTATATGGATCTGTGTATATTGTGTAATCATGTGTGTAGTGTATTTGTGTGTGTAAGTGTGTGTACTGTGTATGTGTGTATAGTGTCTGTGTGTATACTGTGTGTGGTATATGTGTTATGTATGTGTGTATGTGTTAATGTGTATGTGTCTATTATGTTGTGTGTTATAGGTGTGTTAATATGTGAATGTGTGTATGTGTGTGTGTATGGTGTGTATGGTGTGTATGTGTTATGTGTGTGTGTATATGTGTTGTATATGTGTTGTGTTGTAGTATGTGTGTGCTATGTGTGTGTATATGTGTGTGTGATATGTGTGTTGTGCTACTGGTGTATATGTGATGTGTCTGTATGTTTATGTGGTATTATGGTGATGTGTTGTGTGTATATGTGTGTGTATTGATGTTGTGTTGTATATAGTGTGTATATTGTGTGTGGGTGCTGTGTGTATGGTGTGTGTGTGTGTGTGTGTATACCTGTGTTTGGTGTGATGTGTATGTGTGTGTATGTGTGTATATGTGTTGTATATGTGTGTAGGTGTCATCTGTGAGTATATGTGAGTGTGTGTATATATGTGTTATATATTATGTAATGTGTATATGTGGTGTATATGTGTGTGTATTGTTGTATGTATGTGTATATGATATGTTGTATATGTGTATGTGTATATATGTGTATTGTGTGTAATGTTGTGTGATGTGTGTGTATATGTGTGTATATGTGTATGATGTGTAGTGTGTGTGTGTATATTATGTGTGTATTATGTGTGTGTATATGTGTTATATGTGTGATATATGTGTATGTATGTGTATGTATGTGTGTTATGCTTGTGTTGTGTGTATATAGTGTGTGTGTATATGTGTGTATATATGTGTGTGTATGTGTGTATGTTGTGTTATGTATATGTGTGTATATGTGTGTTATGATGTGTATGTGTGTATATGTGTGTAAGTGTGTATATGTGTAAGATGTGTTATATGTTATGTATATGGTGTATGTGGTGTATAATGTGTGTGTATGTGTTATGTTGTGGTATATGTGTGTGTATATGTGAATAGTGTATATGTGTATATGTGTATGTATGTGTAATGTGTGTGATATGTGTATATGTGTGTATATGTGTGATGTGATGTTGGTATAGTATGTGTGTGTCATGTGTGTGATGTGTATATGTGTGTATTGTTGTGTATTGTGTGTGTATATATGTGTATGGTGATGTAGTGTGTGTGTAAATGTGTGTGTGTATATGTGTTTGTATATTTATGTATGTGTTATGGTGTGTAGAATGTGTGTATATTAGTAGTGTAGTTTTATAGTGTGAATAGTTGTAATGTTGTGTATATGTGAGGTGTGTGATATGTGTGTGATATGTGTTTAGTTGTGTATAGTGTATATGTGTTATGTATGTTTATGTGTGTATGTGTGTGAATATGTGAGTGTATATGTGTATAGTGTGTAGTGTATGTGTGTATATGTGTATACTGTGTATTATGTGTATATGTGTATGTGTGTTGTGTATGATATTGTATGTATGTGTGTATATGTGGGTATATGTTGTGTATATGTGTGTATATGTGGTATATGTGTGTGTGTGTGTGTGTGTGTATATATGTGTATGTGTAGTGTGTGTATGTGTGTGTGTAGTATGTGTTGTAGATATATGTGTGAGCATGTGTATATGTGTGTGTGATATAATGTGTGTAGTAGTATATGTGTTGTACTATGTGTGTGTATATGTGTGTATTATGTGTATGTAATGTGTATTGTGTGTATTGTGTGTGTTGATTGGTTTGTTGTATGTGTAATATTGTGTTCATAGTTTGTGTATGTGTAATATTAAGTGGTATGTATGTGTATATCTGTGTGTATATTTGTGTGATATGTGTGTATATGTGTATAGTATGGTATGTGTATATGTGTTATGTTGTGTTATAGTGTGTATATGTGTTGTGTGGTGTATATGTGTGTATATGGGTTATAGTGTGGGTGTATGTGTGTGTGTGTATATATGTGTATATGTGTATGGTGTTGTGTGTGTATATGTGTGTTGTAATATGTTGTGAATATGTGTGTATTATGTGTGTATATTGAGTGATGATGGTGTATAATGTGTGATGTATAGTGTTGTGTATATGTGTTGTATATGTGTGTTAGTGTATATGTTGTGTATATGTGTATGTATGTGTAGATGTGTGTATATTGGTGTTATTATGTGTGTATATGTGTGTATATTGTGTATATGGTATATGTGTGTATATGTGATGTGTATATGTGTGTATGTATGTGTATGTGTGTATATGTGTGTGTATATGTGTGTGTATATGTGTGTATGTGTATAGTGTTAATGTGTATATGTGTGTGTGTGTAATGGTTGTATATATATTGTATTGTGATATTAGTGTGTATATGTGTGTATATGTGTGTGATATGTGTTGTATATGTGTGTGTATGTGTATGTATGTGTAATATGTGTATATAGTGTATGTATATGTGTATATGTGTGTATAGTGTGTGTGTGATATTTGTGTTGTGCGTGTATATGTTGTTATTTAATGTGTGTGTACTATGTTGTTAGTGTAATGGTGTTTTATGTGTGTGTAGTGTGTATGTGTGATATGTACGTAATGTGTATATGTGTGTGTATGTGTGTGTATATGTGTATGTGTATAGTGTGTGGCTATTCGTTGTGTAGTGTATATGTGTAATTGTGTGTGTATAATTGTGTGTGTGATATATAATATTGTGTTATAGTGTGTGTATATTGTATCATATTGTGTGTATATGTTGATAATGTTGTGTATACGTATGTATGTGTATTTGTTATGATGTGTGTATATGTGTGTATATGTGTTATATGTGTATGTTGCTGTGTGTATTATTGTATTGTGAGTGTGTTGTGTATATGTGTATAGTAGAGTATGTGGGTATTATGTGTGTGTATATGCTGTGTGTATATGTAGTTGTATGTGTTATATGATGATGTGTATATGTGTGATATTTGTTGTGTGTATGTGTGTATAAGTGGCTTGTGTCATTATTATGGTGTGTGTATATGTGTATGTGTATGACTGTGTATGTGTATATGTGTGTGTATGTTGGTGTTATGGTAGTGTACTGTATGTATGTGTATATGTGTGTATATGTGTATGTATGTGTATATGTGTGTATATGTGTGTATATGTGAGTATATGTGTATGTATGTGTATATGTGTATGTATGTGTATGTGAGTGTGTGTGTGTATATGTGTGTATATGTGTATGTATGTGTATATGTGTGTGTATATGTGTGTGTATATGTGTATGTATGTGTATATATATATGTGTATATGTGTATATTTGTGTGTATATGTGTGTATATGTGTGTATATGTGTGTGTATATGTGTATATGTGTATGACTGTATGTATGTGTATATGTGTGTGTATATGTGTGTGTATATGTGTGTGTATATGTGTATATGTGTGTGATATGTGAGTGGTGCATATGTGTGTATATGTGTGTGTGTGCGTGTATATGTATGTATGTGTATATGTGTGTGTATATGTGTATGTATGTGTATATATGTGTATGTATGTGTATGTATGTGTATATGTGTATGTGTATATATGTGTGTATGTGTGTGTGTGTGTGTGTGTGTGTGTGTGTGTGTGTGTGTGTGTGTGTGTGTGTGTTGTGTGTGTGTGTGTGTGTGTGTGTGTTGTGTGAGGAATCTTACACTTCCTTCCATAATTATGGGTGACTACAGTAATGCACAAGAATGTTTAAATAGAGCAAATAAAATGCACTTTAATACTTCAGTTCCACACACTCGTCAACACGTTGACGTGAAGGAAAGCCGAAAGCAGCGACGTCTTGACGTCATCGTCATCGTCATCGTCCCGGATGTGTCGAGCGACGCTCTGACGTCAAACTCCAGGACGTCAACGAGCGATGCTGTGGCGTTTTGAAGCGATACACGAGTTTAATTGCAATTCCACCATCAACATTTTTGAGTAAAAGTTCACGAACCATATCGAGGTGTTGTTTTGAATCCGTAGTTAATTTAATAAATACATTTGGTGTGGATCCTGAACGAATCAGACACCACACGGTTGTGAAGGAAAGGTTAATGACAATCTTGCCGCCCATTAGTTAAATTTTTTTTAATTGACGAAACGACCAATTTGTTTGACTTGGTGACAACGACGTCAATATGCTAAAAAAAACAACAAACAAAATGCTCTGTCATGTCCGGTATGTAAACTGTCATCACAAACTACACACAATGTCCGTCAGCATCGCAAGAGGTTTTCACACTTCATTAAAAACACAAACTAAAGAAGAACGACGATGGTTTTACAATTTCGTTTAAAATTAACAAACACGTGGACGTAGATCGAACGATACCAGCCTCACCGGAACCGACCACAGGCCACACACCGCCTCACGAACCAGCACCTCCGGTTTGGGTCTCCGACCATTCCGAGTTCTTTAAACATGTTCAGACTCCCGTCTAAACAACCTTCACCTTAATATCCAAACGGTCCCCGCGACCCGACCTCGTTTACCTGTTTTCGGTGTCCCACCTGAGGGGCCGCGAGCCCCACAAGGTCTTCCCTTCGCATCGTGCGGACCATGCGAAGTACGAGGGACTCGAGCGGACCAGAAGGTATTTCGCCGGGAGGTACGGCCACGGCCCGAGCCCTGAGGGCCGGATGTCCAACCTGTCTCACCTCAGCCTCTCCGCGGAGAGCGACCGTCCTTTTCCTCAAGTAGCGGCGCACACTAACCACCTCGGCGGGACCTCGAGTGCAGCAACGAGCGTTCAAAACGTCCCCCGAACGGACACGCTTCGCACAAACAGGCAGCAGCGTCCATCGAGCGAAGCACGGCGCCACAATCGGCATGGTGTCACGTGACCAACGTCCCACAGGCCGCATCTCCATTGTGCGAGTAAATGGGGAGCAAGCAATAGGCTGGCCAACGGTAGCGCTTGAAGCCAACGAGCCGCCATCTTACTTTGCCCAAGGTCACACGATCAACCATTGAGTAAAGGAACAAGGAAGGGGGTGATATGATTGTTAATCACGGAAATGAGGTTTTTCCTTTTTAAAGCTCAAATAAAGAAGTAAACATTTTCGGAGTAAATATCATATTGTTACCCCGCGCGCGTAGCGCAAACCGGGGTTCTGTCAACATCCTCACAGATAAGTTTTCCCGGTTGTTTTTTGTCCCGTTTTTAACCTCCGCCATCGAAGATCGGAGGTTACTGTTTTCACCCCTTTCTGTTTGTTTGTTTGTTTTGTGAACAGTATTAACGGAAAAACTCCTCGACGGATTTTGACGAAACTTGGTGGGGGGATTAGGTATGGTCCAAGGATCATGCCATTAGATTTTGGACTTGGTCCAAAGTCCAATATGGCCGCTATGGCGGCATTTTGAAAAAATATTAGAAATTTTTTTTTTGCATTTCTACAATGTTTAGTGATTTCCAACCCCCCCCCTCAAAAAAAAATTGTTAGAGAAAAAAAATTTTTGCAACTTTTTTTCAACAAAATTATAGATTTTTTGCATTTCTACATGTTATAAGTGATTTCCAACAAAAAACATGCCAAAATTAATAATTGCGGCTGATTTTGGAACTTCAGGTGGATAGGATATCAGGTTCACTTGAGTGACTAGCAGTATTGGCGGCGGAGGTTTGCACTCTACCGAGTGCTCCCCTCTAGTTAAACTTATTTTGTTTATCTCCGTGTTAATAGTTCGGTTTGTTGAAAAACTTGTGCCAAGTTGCGAGTATTCATCAGACTTTTCACACCAGTGTTCTTTGACGCTCACCTTTTTTCCTCTTATTGTGTGTGTGTGTGTGTGTGTGTTGTGTGTGTGGGTGTGTGGCGTGCGTGCGTGCGTGCGTACCATCGTGGTTTATTGAATTTTCTCCTCATTACCTTCAGCCTTTTATTTTCACCACAATCCCTTTAATACTCTTTTCGATTCCTCCATTTTTATACCCTCTGTTTAATGTCTATAAAACATAAAAAAAACAAGAAGCGATACATTCAAAGTCTACCACCCCCATGCCAAATAATAAATAAATAAATAACAAATCCTACAGCACGCGACCGCCAGGCACCAACATGGCCGGGCACCAACATCGTCGGGGAACCAACATGGCCAGGCCCAACATCGCGGGGCACCAACATCGTCGGGGAACCAACATGGCCAAGGCACCAACATCGTCGGGGCACCAACATGTCGGGAACCAACATGGGCGGCACCAACATCGTGGGGGCACCAACATCGCCTGGCACACATCGCCGGGGCACCAACATCGCCGGGCACCAACATCGCCGGGCACTTCGGCACCCGGTGATGCCAGCCTTGCAGCACATGGAGTCGGAAATGGGAGGGAGCTGTGTACAATATAATTGATTGATTAATTGATTCATCGCAGAATTAAATAAACTAGTACATGCCTGTACATGTAAAAAAAAAACAACTTTCAACCGCGTGCCAGAAACAACAACCACACAGGCCATTCCTTCGCTCTCCGCGTGCCCGTACGTGCGTGGCCGTACGTGCGTTGCCGAAGTGCAAAAAAAAAACTTTCAAAACACACACAGGCCGTTCCTTCGCTCTCAGTAAACAACGACTGGATGGGGCATTGTGTTTATCTATAAATGCGCCTAAGAAATCGAGAAATTATTAGAATACAGTAAGTCATCACTATCCGGAAGTCCGTACGTTGTAACCCGTAATGGGGAACGCGGCTGAGGATCTCTCCCCATTGGCCACGCTACGCAGCAACATGTCTTGTCATTGGTTGGTAAATAAATGGCCATAACTTGGGAACCACTTGTCCGATTAATGTCAAAACCTTGAAAAGGCACATCCTCAGGTCCTCAGCAATATACCTGGCAAGTTTCAATTCGATTGGACCAGAGGTTGTCGAGAAACAGCATCGCACGCACGCACACACACACACACACACAGATTGCTGGAAATAGATAAAATAATAATCGTAAAATAATTAATTTATCAATCAATTGGCTGATCGCTTACCTAAACCAACCGTTTCAATCCGAATCTGCAACTTTTTGAAATCGCCGGGCATCACATGTTGTTGAACTCTTCGTAATCTAAGAGTAGATAAGGCTCGGGTCAATAATATGCAACCGAGAGTATTGATGGAGGTGGATATTTTCTGAGCAGGTAGCGAGATGTTACGGATATTTTCAATAGTTCCCTGGAGTGAGGACAGGTTACCGGAGGATTGAGAATAGCAAATGTATCACCATTATTTACGCGCCTTTCAGCGCCAAATGTTACCGCCTTTCAGCGTCCTCATCTGTGTCCATTTTGTTTGCCACGAAGTACTGCTCCAGACGATCGGTGAAGTTTCCTTAATCATCCTCCACTGATGTATTCACACAATATACCCGATGCACGAAGACATCTTCGTCCTCACTGTAATGCATTCAATAGACAGGGACGAAGACTCTGAAGTGGAAACAACAGGTTTAATCCCAAAACAGGCACAACACAGCAAAGCGTCGGAACATGGGTGGGTCACATGACTCTCCTTAACCATGCCCGGTGCACCCATGTTATGCATGCATTAGCATAACTACAGTACTGATACATTACACCAGTGCTTCTCAACTTTTAACTCGAGGCCCACTCTGGCTCTGAGGAATTTTCGAGGCCCATCATACAGAATCGAATGAGAAAATGACAATAAAACTTAATGCCAAAACAAATCATTAATGCTTACTTTAATGAGACACTTGAGCTGCTTCTTGAAATAAGATTGTCAAGGTCGTGGTTTGATGGGGACAGGCTCATCACGCAAAGTGGCATTCAGAGTGTCTGTTTTTAGACTATTTGTGCTTTTGGTTTTGTCACAGTTACAGTCGAGAAGCCCGATTCACAGAGATAGGTTGTGTGAAATGTAAAAAAATCTGATGGCACGCTTGACAAAGAAGTGTATTCCGCTTGCCAATATCCAAGATGAAGGAAGGTCTACTTGTGCATGCTGAAGCTCAGACTACTGTCTGCAGAAATTCCATCAGTTCATTTTCAAGTACACACGGACAAGGCCACATCTTCTGAAGCAGGATCCAACTGAGAAAGGGTTCAAAATGCAAAGTTTCCTTGCCTTGGGTCCTCTGGAAAGTAGTCTGCAAACTTTTGTGATAAGCTGGTCAATGCTGGATATGAAGCCCAGAATATGTCTGTATGAGGAGTGATTCCAAAGTTTCACTCAGAGTGGAAACATTCAAGTCGTCCTTCCTTCACTTTCTGTTCAAAGAACAAGCTTTTTCTTGAAGCCTTCAATTTTGTCAGCAACCAAGAAACATGAACTGTTCCTACCTTGCATTGATATGTTGAGCTGATTTAACTGGTCAAACACATCTGACAGGTAAGCCAATTTGGACACAAAATTATCATTACTGTAATGATCAGCAAGTGGTGAGTGTTTCTCTTCAAGGAACATGTGGACTTCATGTCTCAGTTAAAGAGGCGATTAAGCATACATCCTCTTGAAAGCCACCTCACCTCACTGTGGTACAGAAGCTGCAAGTGATCAGAATCAAGTCTTTCACACAGTGCAGCAAAACACCTTGAGTTGAGTGCACTCTCTTGATGAAGTTCACAGTTTTAACAGCTACATTAATGACTATCATTCAGTTCTGGTGACATCTGCTTTGTTGCCAGATTTTTCTCCATGTAAGAAGCAGTGGGTTCTTCTTGCATCTGGCGCCTCTGTTGGATCTGTTTTACAACACCACGATGGACTCCTGTCATTGATGCAGCACATCTGTGCACCACCTACGCAGTTCTTCCAATCACTCTTGTCAGTGAAGTATTTGTCAAGGCAGAGCATTACATCATCTGCAGCTGTTTTTGTGGGAAGGTCTTTGCAAAACGAACTAGATCCTCATGACATGTC
>CM068965.1:88055102-88070609 GCA_035128595.1 Eptatretus atami | reverse complement strand
AGTTTGGCCATTGTCCCTATGCACTATGCTACTTCAGAACAGTATCTAGTAGTTATAATATGAGAACAGTATGTACTAGTTATACCACCACCACTCTACCATAATCTGAAATCTCCAGGAAAATATGTTGGCTGCCACCACAGTCACAGTCCAGGTCAACTGAAAGCATGCAGATATACATGCAGATTAGGCGTTGTACTAGGTGTACACAAGTTACCACAAAAGCTGTACTAACAACATAGATTTATCATTTGACGTTTAATTATGAAATGTTACTGTGTGATATGCAGAAATACTATGAATACACATAAACATAATTATGGAGGTCAGGGGCACACAGATCATGGGCTGGATTCTGAAATTCGGAAAATGTGCATAACTCCGCTAATATTGATGGTTTACTATTATTTAATTCCCTGAATGCTAGATATATGTAGTTTTGGAAGTTGCTAAGCATGTTGTAAATAGTACCAACTGCATTCCTCAATCCTTGAAAATGTATGATTAGCCACCAGAATCAATATCCTAGCTAGTCTAGAACCTGAGCTACTGGAAAATAACAACCGGTGGTGGCCATTTTGGAAAATGGCCACCATTTTGCCACAGGGAATTCTGCGATGGCCCTATAGCTAAATATTCCTTGGGGCATGCTCTAACAGTGTGCAACGTTCATGCTTGTATCATCAAGCACAATTCCCCAAATATTTCACTTATCTGCCCGGACTATCAGTTCTGCCCAGAGCCGTTTTCAACCATTCTTTCTCCAGAGTCTTCTGTTCTCGCTGTACCTAGCGCCCTCCTCGGTCATCACTTCATACGAACGTGGTTGCGAGGCTTGCTCAGTTACGACTGCTTTCTGCCACGTCTGATGTCCATCCGATGTTGGCCTCACCCTTACTGCGTCTCCAACCCTCAGTGGTCATAGGTCTTTGGCACCTCTGTTATAGTCATATGCCTGTGTGCTTTTACTTGATCTGAGTCGACCTCACACGCCTTTCTGCACCTCTTGTTTTAGGAGCTTTTCAGAAATTGTAAGTAAGGTCCTGGTTCGTCTGTTCATCAGTCTTTGTGCAGGACTGCTCAACATCTCTCTTGTAGGAGTGTTGCGGAAGGCAAGCATGCTCAAGTAAGGATCTGAATTTACTGCCTTTGCCTTCCTCAGCAGTGACTTTGCAATCTTAACAGCATTCTCGGCCTTTCCATTGCTCTGAGGAAAATGAGGTGGCGATGTACTGTGATCAAACTGCCATTTCTTTGAGAACCTCACAAACTCCTTTGCTGTGAACTGTGGCCCATTATCTGTGATCAGGATGTCTGGGATTCCATATTTCACAAATTGTCCTTTAAGTTTGCGAATGATGGTTGATGAGTGGATGTTTTCTCGGAAGTCAATCTCCCAGAAACTTGAGTAGTAGTCCACTGTTACGAAGTACGTTTTTCCATCCAAGTGGAAAAGGTCTGCTCCCACTTTTGCCCATGGCCGCTCTGGAATGTCATGGGGTTGAAGTGCTTCCTTTGGCTGGTCTCTCTCTCTAGAGACCTGCAGGTCTCGCACTTCTGAACAAAGTCCTGAATCTCAGCATTCATTCTGGGCCAGTAAATGCATTCTCTAGCTCTTCGTACACGTCCGTTCACTCCCAGATGAGACGAGTGAACTCGTTCCACCACGTCCTTCCTTCTTGACTTGGGAATCGCAACTCTTTCTCCCTTGAAGATCAGCTCACCCTGAGTGCTCAGTTCATCTCTCACATGGAAGTATGGTCTAAGGACTGGTTCGACCTCATGTTGTGTCTCTTTCCATCCTGTCTGTATCATTAGTTTGAGATGTTGCATGATATCATCTCGTCTGGTATCACCTTCAATCTCCCTCATTAATGGTTGAGAGATTGGGATATGTTTTGCTATGTTTACCACCTCAAACTCGTTTTCCTTGTCGACTCTTGGGTCCTTGAGGTAGGCTCTACTAAGCGTATCAGCCAGTTAGTTTCAGGTCTTTGCCTGGCCGGTAGTGAGTCTCAGCATTGTATGATCGCATCCTCACGAGCATTCTCTGCAGCCTCTTTGGTGCTCTGTGGAGAGGCTTTGTTGCAATGATCTCCAGCGGTTTGTGATCAGATTGCACCTTCACCTGTCTCCCATACGTGTACATATTAAACTTTTCCAAACCAAAGACAACTGCAAGGAGCTCCTCTATCTGTGCCTACCTGGTTTCTGCATCAGATAGAGCCCTGCTGGCATATGCTATGGGATGTCCTCCTTGGATCCGTGTGGCACCAAACCCAGTGTCCGAAGCATCCACCTGCAGGGTCAACTCCTTCGATGGGTCATAGTGCTTGAGCACTGGTTTTGCAGTAATCAGCATCTTAATCTCCTGCATAACTTTCTCATGTACTTCTGACCACCACCAGGTGTCATCCTTCTGTGTCAGTCTGCGTAGGGGCTTGCATTTGTCATTAAGGCTTGGAAGGAATTTACTGAGATAGTTGAAAAACCCAACGAATCACTGTACCCATTGCCATCGGTTGGGTTTGGCATTTGCACCACCGCTTTCACCTTTTCTGGGTCTGGTTTGAGACCCTCTGAAGTGATTACATAACCAATGAAGGTCATTTCTTTGTGTTTGAATTTCACCTTTTCCTTGTTCAGCTTCAGGTCTCGCTCTCTACATCTCTCCATCAATGCTCTCACCTTCCTGTCATGGTCTCTCTCTGCCTCTGCCTGTGTCTTTCCTTTCCCAAATACCAGGATGTCATCTGCTACTGACCTCACTCCCTGCACACCCTCTCGTGCTTGGTTTTGTCTCCTCTGAAATTCTTCTGGGGCCGTCGAGAGCCCAAATGGCATCCTTAGCAATCTATATCTACCATATGGGGTGTTTAATGTGGTCAAGTATGAACTCTCCTCATCTAGTTCAATGTGCCAGAAACCATTCTTGGCATCAAACACACTGAACACCTTTGCCTCATTCAGCTCTGTCAGTATGTCCTCAATTGTAGTCATTGGATAGTGACATCTCTTAAGTCCTTGATTGAGGTCTCTTGGATCCAAACAAACTCTTATTGTCCCATTGGATTTCTCCACACACACAAGGCTGGATATCCAGGGGGTTGGCAAGTCTACAGGGCTATTATCCCTGCCTCAGTCAGCTTGTCGAATTCTGCTTTCAGTTTTCCTTTCAGAGCAATTGGAATACGCCTTGATGGATGCACTACAGGCCTCTTGCTCTCATCCAGCATAGGATGGTATTTGCCTTCCAGCTTTCCAGTCCCCTCGAACACATCTGCAAATTCCTCCAGCAGTTTTCTCTTGTTGAGAGGGAAACTTTCTTAAGTTCTGCCATGTACGCTCCTCAGGTTCTCTATGCGCACTGTTATCAACTCCATTTGCTGTGCTGCCCTGCTTCCAACAATTGGTATGCAGTCCTCTCCTATTACAACAAATTCTACTTTGTACTTTCTTCCATTTTGGGGATTTTTTATCTTGAGGTTGGATTTCACCAGTGGGACTACTGTTGTACCATTGTACATGGATAAAACTTGGTTAGTATTCCACAACTTCCTGGCATACTTCCTTGGAATAATATTGCATGTTGCACTGCTGTCTAGCTGAAAGCGGACCTCTCTTCCTTCTACTTCCATTGTAACATAGATCTGCTTTGAGTATTTCGACTCCTCCAGGCTGTTAATTTGCTCCAGGTCCACTCTCTGGATCTAATGCCATGACCTTCATCTATTCATATTCCGACATCTCACTAGAGCTGTCGTCTGCTTGATCCACAGTGTGGACTGGTCTCCCTTTGCATCGCGATGAGAAGTGGTTCTTCTTCCCACACTTGTGGGCACGTGCTTCACTGCATTTACCACCTGTCCATCAATGATCCGAAGCCGGTTCTTTGACAACTCTGATGCGCGACAAATCTGCATGCACTTCTCCATTGTGAGGTCAATTTCTTGGAAGAGCCTCTCTCTCAATGCTGACTCCCTGATTCCGCAGATCACTCGATCCCGAATCAGACCATCTTGCAAATTTCCAAAGTTGCAATTTATTGCCAGTAACTTGAGCTCCGTGAGGTATGCCTCAAATGATTCTCCCTCTTCTTGATTCCTTATAAAGAATCTGTAGCGATCCACCGTCTCATTCTTGGGTGGGTTACAATGTGTATCAAATGTCTTTAACACATTCTCAAGCATTTCCACGTTTGGCTTTATAGTCTGATACAACTCCCACCCTTTACTGCCAACCAGATATAGTAACACCTTGATCTTAGTGTTATCATCTTGAGCAGACACGGCTAAATCGAGGTACAATAACAGCTCTTCCTTCGACAGCCTCCATGCCTGTGGTAGGTTTCTGGCCTCCAAACCAAGTTGTTGTGGTGACTTAAGCAACTCCATAATCATTCATATAAACTCGAAGGTCAAGTGATAAAGATAAACACCTCTACTCCAGGTACTTACTGTCATCAAAAAAGGCTTTGACACCCAATTAATGAGAGGGGTAAAACCCATCCCCCAGGGTGAAGCGTCTAC
Source organism: Eptatretus atami (assembly GCA_035128595.1). Taxonomy (NCBI): domain Eukaryota; kingdom Metazoa; phylum Chordata; class Myxini; order Myxiniformes; family Myxinidae; genus Eptatretus; species Eptatretus atami. The sequence goes on along the minus strand of CM068965.1, from coordinate 88,066,080 downwards.
TCGAACACGTCCGAGCTAGGCCAGAGAAGCTTCTCACCTTTCTTTCTGGCATCCACAGTTGACGCAACTCGGAACGATTGCTCCCACCACTTCTGACACCATGTAAGATTCCTCGTCTTTCTCAATAGAAGACTCGTGGACACATACTGTAGCTCGCTTCACATGCACGGAGCAATCTTTATTCGCCGGTTCACACCGCTCTGCCCGATGGAGACCACACCTCGTCTCTCTCTCTCTCTCTCTCTCTCTCTCTCTCTCTCTCCGTCTCTCCTCTTCTTCGCACGCACCCCTGGTGCTATCCCTCTTACAGGAAGATAAGTGCTTAAGGAAGTGATATTAGTGGAAAGAAAGATAGGAAAGTGTTATCATGAGAAAGGAAATAAAGTAAATTCTCAGAAACTTTGACGCTGGTTCGCTCGGGTATGACCCTATATAATACCTGTCCGCATAGATTGCGCTGTGTTTGTTCTACTCGTGGGGGTGGGCGTCCGCAATGCCATCTTGCATTGAGATCGTTATCTGTGAGTTTATCGCCAGATGTCAAAGCAAATTACAGACTTTTTTTTTTTTTGGGTGCTCCGGGAAAAACCGGACGTGTGCTAACCCTTCCTTATAAATTATAGAGCTATGAACCAACCACCTGTGTCACACTAGCAGTTAGCGCAATGCTTCTGACCAACATTGGTCACCTGACACACATCCATCCTGTATGGACCTCCATTATAAAGTTACCATGGTTTCTGAATCGGAACTGGGAAGGGAGATATTAAAGTTAAAATGCAACTTCTGGCCTGGTTGGAGTCCACCAACTGCTCCCTGCAGCATCAGCCAGCCTAAAAACTTGAGAAGCCTTTGTGGAATCACCAGCGCTCTCCCCTCCCACGTCCCTCCCCTCCCCCAATTTTGCACTCCTTATGAAGGAAGTCAATCCACATGGATTGGATACTGGGGTAGTAGTGTAGCAGCTGAATCAGTATTTGTCATTGGAGTCTTTCAAGATTAAAACTAAGCGAGAAGTTGCATTTTAATGCAATCGGTCATCTATGGCCCACACCGTTTAGCATGACCGGGTCACTCCGTGGTTAATTTTGAATGAATTTTAAAACACTAAAAGCTGAACAATGTGAAGACCAAAATTATTTGTACAAAGAACGATGTGATGACAACTTTGCTTCCCCCTCCCTTTAGGTGCTCGTAATGGAATTGACCCCAGATGGTGTCGGTGAGTTTTCTCCACACCTCCGTGAGGAATGGGGTGTTTCCCCATTTCCATTGAAGGTGTTCGTAAACCCCACGCTGCAGGTGCTTGACCCTGAGGTGTTGGTGCTACCTGAGGGGTGCGCCAGTATTCGAGGCTTTTCAGCGTGCGTGCCTCGCCATCGCTCTGTTTGCATATCCGGTGGGTCTGTGAGTTTAGGCCTAAACTCGAGGAAGCGTGCACAAAGACTAACCAGCAAAGATGATTGATATTCATTGAAAAGGGAACAAAGGTGTGATGCTTCAAAGGGACATTGTTACGGCAATAAATGTGTTTTTCATACTTTCACATTTCCAAATCAAACAAGACGTCTCAACAAATAACATCTTGTGGTCTTTATGCTTGTTTACCTCCATTTTCAGTCTTGGCCACTGATGATGTCATTACTGATTGCAAATGATGTCATCATTACTAACTCAGTCAATCGTTGTTTTTCATGACAGGTTCAGATTAATGTTTCCTTTATAAACATTTTGCATGCAAACATGTAATGGAGTAAGTATTTAAATAATATTGGCCTGGTTGTAGTATAGTGTATACCCACGCTCCATTAAATAGACCACCCACTGCTACTTACTACACCATGTTGTTTTGTTACGTTTTAAAACCTGTATCACACGAGGTGTGCTATGTCATAAAGGATTCGCAACGGAAACATCGTTCCTACCTGCTGGTGCAGGGGTCAACAGAGGTGGTTGTAGAAATGTTTTTTTGGGCCATTCCGATCGATCCTTGCTGAGGTTCCACGAGTTGGCTGGCTTCTGGGCACCACCGGCGTCCATGATGATTTGAGGTCCAACTCCATGTTTATTCATTTTTTAATATATTTTTCCCATTACCTCTTCTTTTACAGGTGTGGATGTGAATGGACAGCCTGTGAGCTGGGTTGCACGTAATTGGGCAGCACGTATTGTTCAGCACGAGATGGATCACCTGTCTGGAATCTTGTATATTGATCGCATGGACACAAAGACCTTTACAAACCTCTACTGGAAGGAAACTGACACAGGTTGTTGAAGGTGAAGGAAGAGGTTGTTGTTGAGTTTGTAATGTTTGCAGTATCACAACATGCCAAATGAAATGTTATTGTATTGTGATCTGTTGTCGTACACAAGTAATGTTGAAAAATAATCCAAGCTTTGTTACTTCTTCATCTGTTAATGTCATGGTATGGCCTGTTTGGTGCTCTCACATGAGAACTTAGGTCATGATGTTGCAATCCCGGGTTCAAGTCCCATACACTGTCGATTTGTCCATTGTCTTATGAATCAGGGCTCCAAGCAAGTGACAAAATGATCACAATATAATATGCAACGAGATACAGATGGTAGACAGAAAATGGAAACACCAGGGTACACGTGCTGTACGACATGTATGTAAAGTATGGGGCTGCCGCACTTATGTGTCCGGCACAGGAAACATGCAAATCTCTTCCCAGCAGTTTCGTCATGTATATCTCAGCGAGTTGCGGCTCGAGTCTAGTACTAAGAACCAGAATTGCAGCAAGAGGATACCTCATTGACTTTGAATGAGGTGTAATTGTTGGTGCGTGTTTGGCAGGCGTTTTATTGACAAAGGCTGCGGAGATTGCGAACGTATCAGGAGGAACTGTCTCAAAGGCGATGTCATCCAAGGAAAAAGGAAGGAAAGATGTCATCATCGAAGAGCGACAATGGGCAGAAGCACAAACTCGCCAAGCGTGATGCACGAGCATTCGTCTGGAATGCGAGATTAAACGGGAGAGCAATGGTGGACGAACTGTGTGCGGAGTTCAATGTGGGTCCTGCGCATTCTGTATCGTCAAAAACGGTCAGAAGGTAACTTCACAGGGTGGGATACCATAGCCGCGTGCTATGCACAAACCGATCATAACAACCGGCAACACCCGTTTGCAGGTCCAGTGGTGCAAAAAGCATAGGCAATGGACTGCCGAGCAGTGTAGGAATGTGATATGGTCTGATGAGTTGTCCTTCACCATGTTGGATGTGCAAATGGACGTGTGGTGACAGCCAGGGAGTATGAAACATATTGTTGCGAATTCACGCCCACCGGCGTGCGGACGGCCACGTAACTCGGATCGCGGCACGTCGCCCACCGGACGGACAATTCTGTCGTGACCCTCTCGGACTAACGCCGGGAGCCAGTCACGGGTGGGCCTTTCGACCTCACCACGATCGTGCCAATCGGCCACCCGCGTGGGATAGGGTTGTTCGCCAAACTCGACCTACCTAAGTACCCACGCGGATGGTAAACCGGGCGATCGTACCTCGCCGCAGGTCGACTCCGGATGCGAGCCGCTTGGGTGGCCCGTTCCGTGCTATCGGCATAACCGAGCGGTGTTATCGTCGGCCTCGACGGGTCCGATTAATTATCGGGCGTATTAAGCCCTCGACCTTTAGTGAAGCAGGATGGAGGGTCAATAAGGAAAGACGAAGCGAAAGGGAAAACAGTTCACACAAAGCACATTTATTACCGGCCCACGGAAAGCAACATATACAGTCAAACAGTCAGAATCACATATCAGCAAAAACAAAGCAACAACGACGCAGATCTACTACCGACTACGCGCACACACGCAACACTTATACAGTTCACTTTACAGACGGCGCCAACAACTTCATTTGAAAGCAAATAAAGTCCACCCTCAAAGACAAGGGGCAGACGGGTGTAGGCCAATTGTGCGCGTGACGAAGGAGCGGCCAGGCCTGCGAGACGGGGGGGGTCGGGTCCTACCCGCGTCTCGTGACGAGCCGCAAATGTGGTCGCGCGGCGGTGCCTGATTCCGTGCTCCTTGCGGGGTTTCGTTGGCCCGTTGGAGTGGGTGGGAACGGGGCCCCTTTTTGCACTATCTCAGCGCGGGGAAAAGGGGAATTGTTGATGCCCTGGGGGAGAGAATGGCTGGCTGGCTTGGGTCCCGCGACTGAGCGATCCACCGCGACCTCGTCGCCGACCGCCGTCTTCCCTGCTTGGACCGAGTCCTTGGCTCTTCCCACAATTCTCTCAGCCGACTGAGAACCCAACTCGTGCCTTCGCCACCCGACTGCGACTTTTCGTCTCCAACCAAAAACTCCACTCACTCTTCCCACCAACTCGACTCACTGCCACACTCTGCTCCCCAACCAAAAACTCTCCTCACTCTTCCCACAAACTCGACTCACTGCCACACTCTGCCGATGACTCTCCAACCAAAACTGACTCACTCTGCCTTGCGCTCGCCTTCTTATAGGCCGGCAGGAGAAAACATTATGCAAATTTCCGGATCAGGATGACCTAGGGGGCGGAGCCACGCTCGCCAATTGGTCGGAGGAAAGGGGGCGTGAATCTCCCCTGATCTAGGAATTTGCATATCTCGATGTTCAACAGCAACGGCTTGAGAGGCGGTTTAGGCCGCCTGCCCCGCGTTGCTATTTGGACGGATCCAGAATTCGTGGGCTTTGTTGTTCAGCGTTCTTGATCGAATTCTCCTCGGAGGCCGCTTATTTGCACTCGCGGCTCGGTGCGTATCGCTGAACGAGCCGAGACAGCCCGACGCTCAGTGTTCACAGGTGGTTGGAATGGCCGTAGAAGGAGAGAGGTAGGAGGGTGGTGGAGGTTTGTTGTGTGCTTTGAAATGGTTTCATGGGCCCGGTTATGAATGGCAATGATGCCGGCTATGAGCTGTAGGGAAGAGCGATTGCAGCGGGGTGTGTGGGTGTGCTGTGAAGGTTAGTGTGTGTTAAGGTCGTGGTGGTGTGCTCGTTGCGGGTGTGTTTGTTGTTGGTGTGTGGGGTGTGCTAATGAGTGTTGTGGGTGGGTGTGTTAGTTGGAGTGGGGTGGGGGGGGGGGGGTGGGGGGTGGGGGGGGGTGTGGGTGGGGGTGCGGGTGGGGGTAGTTGTGCTGAGGGTGGTGGTGACGGTATGCATGGCGGTGGTGCGGGGGTTGGGGAGGGTTGCGGGTGGGGGGTGGGTGGTGAGAGAGGGTGGGTGGGGGTGTGTGGTGTGTGCTCTCGAGAGAGGATGGAGGGGTGAGGAAGGGCAGGAAAAAAACGGCTATCTCAAAGCGTGCGCAGCCGATTGTGGGGGGGGGGTGGGGGGGGGGGGTGGGGGGTGGGGTTGGGTGTGGGGGGGGGGGGGTCGGGGGGGTGGGGGGGGGGAGGTGGAAGGGTCGACGAGTGGAGAGGGTAGGTGTGCGGCTGTGGGTGGCGTGATAGGAGGGCAACGGGTGTGTGGGTGGGCTGGAGGGATGGAGTGTACAGCGAGCGGTAGGTGTGAGGAAGGGGTATGGCTGGCAGGAGTGCGGCGTGACGGTCCTGAATGGTGGTTTGCGAATTTCCACAGCCGTAACAATATCATCACCAACTGCAGCCCCGAGTGCCTGGTTCTGGCGGTTCTTAATGGTGTGGGGCCCATTTTACTGGCATGGACTTTGTCCAATCATTCCATTATATGGCAGGGTTGATGCAGTGTGCTACGCTACCGTCCTGAGTGATAAATCTGCATCCCATGATGCAGCATTTCTTCCCTGCTGGGAGGGGTGTCTTTCAGGACAACAGCACTCCAGTCCACAGGGCATATGTTGTCACCAGATGGCTTGAGAAGCACGAGGACGAAGTTACCCAACTCCCATGGTGCTCCCAATCACTGGACCTCAACCCCACCGAGCATTTGTGGGACTGTCTGGAGAGGTGCCTGAGACAGCGGTGTCCGCCTCCATCAAAACGATGTGAATTGGTAGACTTCTTATGGAAGAATGGTGCCACATTCCTGAAAAACAGTTCCAGACCGTTGTTGGCTCCATGCCACGTCATATCCATGCTGTCCTGGATTCATGTGGTGGCCCAACACCCAACGAAGTGCAGTCTGTTGGTGTTTCCATTTTTTTGTCCACTATACCTCCAATTAACAGTGCATACCTGGTCACAGGTATGCACTGTTAATACCTGGTCACACTGTTAATACCTGGTCATATGCACCCATAACTGCATACCTGGTCACACGTGTACACGTGGACATTGTTTTAGAAGAAACAAGAAGAAAAAGCCATCAAAGGGCTCTGCCGTTGGTTTTGAGAATCTTCCCTTTCGTGGAAAGAAAAAAAATCAGTCTGGGTGGAATGACGTCACCATTCACATTGAACCAATCACACCTGCACATTAACAATTCAGTCGCCCAACCGACGAGTTGTCTGCTCGCCAGTACTCGTCACCATCGTGCGGTCTGCAAACAAACACCCACAAGCAATTAATTTGTTTTATTCGCTCGCTTGGTCTCCACAAATGTGTTTCTGATGCGCATAAGCTTTGACACTGGGGCTTTTAGTTTGGTTCATGTGACCACATTATCCTGTGATTGGTGTGCCTAGAAATTTAAGGTTGGTCCAACTGGTGTGCCTACTAAAATTAATTAACCTTGAACTTTGCGAACGCCCTTGTTGGCTGGCAGCATGCCGAAGAGGTATGCATCCTCGCCTCAAAGCTAACTAGTCTGGGTTTGAATCCCGAACCAGCTACAAACTGTCTGTCTTCCTGGTGTTTCACAGGTATGTTGATTCATCAATGTGTGTATGGAAGCACATACTCGACAAGCGTGATGCATGAGCATGAGTCCAGACTGCGAGGTGAAATGGGAGATTCATCAATGTGTGTGCCGTCCCTCGGATGGACGTTAAACTGGGCTCCCGTCTGCTGGCATCCGTGAGTGGATGTTAAGGGTCCCACGACGACCTTCATGAAGAGTAGGCGAGATATCCCCGGCACCCTGAACAAATTACAAATCCCTGCTCAAACCTACCGGGCGTTGCATCAGCGGTACAGCTGCGCCCTCAGCCAATGATGACTTCTGCTGCATACAAAAGAAGAAGAAAAAGAAGAAGAATGTCCATGTAATTCATGGTAAAATACTCTGGTCTCTTGATTCCCTTGTCCCGCCTGTGGTAGATCTACCATCTCGTTCGAACGTTTTGCATCACTTTATCGATTTATGAAAATTGAAACATTTTGTGTCTTTAGTTTTGTATTTTTTTTCAGGTGAATTTGTATGAAACGTATCATCACCTTTTGGATGCGAGAGTGGATATTCTTACCTCCACACACTAATTGTACGATTGTACATTGATCCGTGAAATTGGACGTTAAAAGGTTTATGAAATAATACGATCAAGTATAAAGTTTCTAAAATATTTTACTGTAAACGTATTCATTAATTTGTGTGCAGCATGTGGATGCTGGTTGCATCATTGCTGGGGGTGCAGTTGTGTTCCTGGTGCAGGGCCCCCTGCCGGTTAGAGCAGGGGTTTATAATTTGTTCAGTGTGCTGGCGACATACTCAAGGACACGGACCGTGGGGTCTTTAATGGCCACCAACTAATGCTAGCAGACAGGACACCCAGCTTAAAGTCCATCTGACGGAAAATGTACTTTGTCTGTGAAGCTCATATCCTACAGTTTAGAGCCGGGTCACCAAAAAGATTGTAGAAGGTGCCAAGCAGCAGTTGTTGGACTTACAACTTGAGAGGAAGGTTACGATCAAGGTTTCAAAGTGTTTCCTTGGTCACCAATGTTTTTAGTTGCTTAACTTTGTGTGCACCTACCAATCATAACCAAAACCTTTCTTCTGATGTAAGAAATCTGAAATGAAATAATAATTGTACACAAATACATAAATGGAGGTAACAAGTCTTTGAGAGAGAGTTGTTGAGATGAGGCTGGACGAGGCTCCAGGGTGAGCTGATGGGGTGCAAGAGACCGGGGGCCAGAGGTGAGATACGAACCCGAGGTGAGACGAGGTGATACGAAGGTCTCGGGTGAGACGAGGTCTTCCGACTGCAACTGGTGTGAGGATCCGTGGTGATACGACGAGGAATGAAGACCCGGTGTCACATAAGGTAGTACGAGGCTTCGGTGTGAGACGATGGAACAACCGAGCTTCCATTCACTGTATCTCCTTTATCCTAAAATCAAGTTCCAAAATAACTGCTTACACAACAATCGAGTTCCGATACAACTCCTTATATACAGTGGCCTTCCAAAGTATTCACCCCCTCCCAATAATGCCACATTTAGATCAATTATGAATGAAAATAATTTTTCAAAATGAACTTTTTTTATTAATAACTGAAGAGATTAAACTAAACACTGTTATAGTTGAAGGAGGTTACATGTCAGGAATACCTGTAAAAAAAACATATACGAATCAAAACTCACTGGTTGTAACAGTATTCAGGCCCTTTGGGGGTCAGTACCTGGTTGAAGCACCTTTGACAGCAATGACTGCTACGAGTATTTCTGGGTCGATCTCTACCAGCTTTGTACAGTGAGATGGTGAAATGTTTACCCATTCTTCCCGTGAAAATTGCTCTAGTTCTGCTAAGTTTGGGGATCGTCGATGGATCGCAATCTTCATGTTTCATCATAAATGTTCAATTGGGTTCAAGTGAGGACTTTGACTGGGCCACTCAAGAAAGTTTATTTTCTTCTTATTCAGCCACTCCAGTGTGGCTTTACCTTTGTGCTTCGGATCATTGTCCTGCTGAAATGTGAATCTCCGACCCAGTTTCAGATTCATGGCTGATTCAAGCAGGTTTTCATCAAGGATTCTCCTGTACTTTGCACCGTCCATTGTCCCTTATATCCTGACAAGCTTGCCAGTTCCTGCTAATGAAAATATGCTCCATAACACGATGCTGCCAGCACCATGCTTGACAGTAGGGATGGTGTTGACTGGGTGATGTGCAGTGTTAGGCTTGTGCAGAAAGTTACGCTTTGAATTTTAGACCAAAAAGTTCAATTGTTGTCTCGCCTACACAAAAACTTTTTCTCCACTGCAGCATCATTAAGATGCTTTTTCACAAACTCCATACGAGCCTCAAGATGTATTTTCAGTCATGGATTCTTTCTTGCTAGCTGTTCACAGAGGGCCAGCTTTGTGAAGGGAACAGGATATTGTTGATTGATGAACACTGACCCCCATCTCAGACATAGAGCCTTCTAGATCGTTCAGAGTCATTGTTGGATTTACAGTGACATCACAAACCAGTTTCCTGCTTGTCCGGCTACTGAGTTTAGATGGGCGACCTGATCTGGGTAGAGTCTGGGTGGTATGATACGTCTTCCACTTCTTAATGATGGATTTATCCGTACTCAAAGGGATAACGAGTGAGTTTGAAATCTTACAACCCTCTCCTGAACGGTGCTTCTCCACCACTTTATGTCTGACTTCTTTAGAAAGCCCCTTGGTTTTCATGTTTGCCTTGTTGGTTGACAAAGTGAGTTGCACCTTCAAACTCCTTCGATAAGTGGGGAAGATTAATTTTTCGGTTAAACCCCTGGTTACATGCAGGTGAAACTTATTACACTTATCTTGTGACCTTTCAAACAAATAATTTGCTCCTGAAGAGATTTGGGGTGAATTAGAGAAAGGGTTTGAATACCTATTCAACTGAGAATCATCTTATTTTTCTCTGTTAATCGAACTTATTCACATTTTATGTGTATTTTTTAGCTTTTTCACTTTGGAGTCATTTGTGAAGACTATATATTAAGTTTGATTTGAAAGAATCATGCCCCCCCCCACCTCCCATCTACTTTCTCAACAATCCTCTTGAAGACATCCTTTCATTCAAGCTTTTAGGTCTCACTATCTGCCATGATCTTTCCTGGGAAAGCCACATCCAAGCTGGCCTCCAAAGCTAGTCACCGACTGAGCATCCTCCATCGTGGAAAGTCCTTTTCTTGGTTCACCTAAGCTCCTGACCACTTACAAAGCTTTCGCCCGCAGCCTGATGGAGTACTTCTCTCGCCTCTGGGCTGGTGCTCCTGCCTCTCACCTTTCTCGGCTTCACGCTGTGGAAACCAAGGCATTTAGGATCATTGGTATCTCCTGCGATGAGGCCGAGTCTTTGGGTCTCTCACCGCAGGCAGGTCGGTGGTCTTTCTGTCTTCTACCGTCTCCTCTCCGACCTGCCCCCTAACCCCCTTGCTCTGACTGCTATCTGTCCTGCCCATATTTCCACAGGGCACTCAAGGTCCGCCAGCAACCCCCTTCTGGTAAAACTACCAAAATCACTGCTCACCTTCATTCTTTCATTCCTCTTTTTTTTTCCTGCCATTGGAACGAACTCCAACACTCTCTTCAATCCCACTCACCCCTCCAGGTCTTCAAAACAGCTGTTCACCACCATCTCTTATCTTCCTCTATCCAAAACCCTGATGTTTTCTACACCCACTAATCCACCCCAAACCCACCTCCCTCAAATTCCCTGCTTTCCTTCCTGAAAGTCTGTCGTGTAAGGACCTGAAAGTCGCTGTAATGTCCATATTGTTTACCACATGTACCCTGCCCCATCCCTCTTACCCAGGGGGCAAGAGTGGTCAACCATACACGGTCTGCTATAAAAGGTTGTTGTATATGGTTGGATTCCTTAGACCCCCAGCAACGACCTCTGGGTGGACAACCTTTCCAACAGGCTACTGTAACTCTGCAATTCAAGATGGCCGCCATATTTTTAAATCACCATAACGTCGTCAATTGTTAGATGGGGTCAATTTTCAAAAAATCTGAACCAGGAATGAAAATGGTGTTAATTTATGGCATACAAGCTTTTTAGGGGTATTGAAGGGTGCTGAACTCAAATCTGCTGTATGCTCAGCTCAAAAATGGCCCATAATGCCTCAAAATTGACAAATCCAAGATGGCCGCCACCGACGGGCTTAAATGTATTTATGTACAAATCTTTTTGACTAAA
>CM068965.1:88015940-88030464 GCA_035128595.1 Eptatretus atami | reverse complement strand
AGGCACCCACCCGAAGGGACCGCCTCAGGTTGACCCAAGAAGATCGCCGTCTGGTGGGCGACACCTCAGCACCACTCTGCCACACACTTCCGCAATCTGACCCGGGAAGTTTACACCATGGGTTTCCTCCTATAATCAAGGAATGGGGGTCCCACACACTTTGCCCCAATCCCTTCATCCGGTGAGCTGCCCTGCGAAGGGAAGCTGCACAGGAGGTACTCCCACAGAGTGGGTTTTCAGATTTCTTTGCATTTTTGTGTTTTGCGGAATGAAGGGTTTTACGGTGGCCGGAGTGCAAATCCTGCCACCAACTTCCTAATAAGAAATAACCCAACTGCAGGACGACGGCCCCAGACACAGTTGGGCACGAGATATGGATGGCCATTGGCTCACTTTGAGCTCCTCCTCCCTTTGAAAGGTTTTTTTTTAAATCCTGCTGGGTGTCCATATCCAAACACCCTCCTCACCAGGAAACCTGGTGTGGGAGACGGTTTAGTTGCCAACAACCCGACCATGAAACAGGTTAGCACAGGTTTACATGGTACCTGTAGTAAGTCATAGATCTAATCTGACCTGACCTGACAGTGATAAAAGTTTGAAAGGTTAATTCTGAAGGGTTCTCAGGGTAATTCTAATGGGTTCTCAAGGGTAATTCTAATGGGTTCTAAAGGGTAATTCTGAAAGGTTCTAAAAGGTTATTCTTATGGGTTCTAAAGGGTAATTCACATGGGTTTTAACGGGTAATTATAATGAGTTCGAGAGGGTAATTCTGAAGGGTTCTAAAGGGTATTTATAAAGGGTTGTAAAGGGTAATTCTAATGGGTTCTAAAGGGTAATTCTGAATGGTTCTAAAGGGTAATTATAGGGGGTTCTAAAATGTTCTAAAGGGTAATTCTGAATAATTCCAAATGGTAATTATAGGGGATTCTAAAATGTTCTAAAGGGTAATTCTAATGGGATCTAAAGGGTAATTCTGAATGGTTCTAAAGGGTAATTCTGAATGGTTCTAAAGGGTAATTATGAATAATTCCAAAGGGTAATTATGAATAATTCCAAAGGGTAATTCTAAAGGGTAATTATAGGGGGTTCTAAAATGTTCTAAAGGGTAATTCTGAATGGTTCTAAAGGGTAATTCTAATGGGTTCTAAAGAGTAATTCTGAACAATTCTAAAGGGTAATTATGACGAGTTTGTAAGGGTAATTATAATAGGTTCTAAAGGATAATTCTAATAGGTTCTAAACTCTAAAGGGTAATTCTAATGAGTTCTAAAGAGATTTAAAGGGTAAGGCCGAATTGATGTGGGTGTGTGACAAGGCCAAACTGATTAGGTTTTGGTGAAGATCCTGATCCAGATCCGGATACTATAACTTTTTGAGTGATTCCTCACCATTGAGAGATAGGACCAAAAACGATATTTTGTTACGGATTTGGAAGCCATTTACACACAAACAGACAGCAGTCCCCAAGTTTAGTTATCTCGATAAGTGTGTGTTTATAGTTAGGGTCCCCTACCTGTGTCTAATGGGAATTACATGTGTGCGCTGCGAGTTACTTTTTTAGTCAGGGTTTTTGCAATACAAATCGAACCTCCAGCCAACCGAAACCATCACTCCTTCACTTCGCACATCACGCCATGACACACGGGTGTCCAGCCACGTACGTGGGCGGAGATTTCCATCGCCTCAGATCGAGACTCCGCCCAGGAAGGCAGTGGCGTGCCCCTTGTCCAATCACGCACAGAGGGTGACTTTCCCACGACACCCCGGCCAATGAGGGTGGAGATTGCGACAGAGAGCGACTTTCCCACGACAGCCCCAGCCAATGAGGGTGGAGATCGCCTCAGATGGCGATTTTCTCACCCCGGACAAGAAAGGAATAAAGGAACGCCAGGCTGGGGAGCATTGGTCGTCTTGGGGTCGCGGGTCTTGGTGCTGGCTGGTTCGTCTGGTCTTGGGTCATCGTCGTCTCTGGTCTTCTCCTTGGTCTTGGTTTGTTGGTGCGTGTGGTTGGAGAGCGCGGTCCCTGGTGCTTGGTGCAGCGACGAAGGTGTGGGTTTGAGTCCCCCCCCCCCCCCGAGCCAGCTCGTCTCGACCAGACCGCACGAGGAGGAAAGGTGCCCGACCGAATTCTTACCCTCAGCTCGCCTTCCCTCCTGAGCTGAAGGGTCAAATAAAGGCCGCGGCCACCATTTCTTTTGGGTGTGTGCGTGTGTGTCTGTGGGCCCAGTCTATAAGTAGCAATTGTTTAAGTGCCTTGTACATTGTAAATTGCATTTCTGATAGTCGGTTTAAACCCTGCTCTTTTTGTGCTCCCCTGCCCCATTATAAATAAACCCCCAATTGTTCAATGTACCAGCTCGTTGTTGTGCTTTCTTCATTATTGACCCAGCATGGTTCGTGTTGAGAACCAGTCAGCCGATTGGGCTGTAAGTTGTCGTTTGGACCGACGGACTTTGGTAATTCCGCTCGGTTAAAACTGGACCGAGGTCGCTAGAGTGACCCGGTTCGACATAGTCCATCGAGGATGTGACTTCCCTGTAATTTGATGATGTGGGTACTTAGGTATTTTAAATTTGGCTATTAACCCTACCCATGCCATCAGAATTGGCGAGCACGGTCTTAAGTGAACCGTGACCTTTGGAGTTATCCAAGGGTTACGACCTTGCAATTCGGGTGTTCGGTGGAGACGACCCTACTGTTCCACCTAGCGGTCGCTCCTCGCCACCGACCCCGCCCACAACAATATAACACGATATCTCAAAAGTTGTGGACATTCGGATGAAACTTGGAGGACAAGTTGGGTGTGTGACCCCAACAAATTGATTCGATTTGGGTGAAGATCTGAATGCCGGATCTGGATACGATAATTATTTAATTTTTAAACTGTGTGAGGGTTAGTGCTGATTTGGCTGTGTGAGGGTTTAGTACTGATTTGGCTGTATGAGGGTTAGTGCTGATTTGGCTGTGTAAGGGTTAGTGTGATTTGGCTGTGTAAGGGTTAGTGCTGATTGGCTGTGTGAGGGTTAGTGCTGATTGGGCTGTGTAAGGGTTAGTGCTGATTTGGCTGTGTAAGGGTTAGTGCTGATTTGGCTGTGTAAGGGTTAGTGCTGATTTGGCTGTGTGAGGGTTAGTGCTGATTTGGCTGTGTCAGGGTAAATACTGATTTGGCTGTGTAAGGGTTAATACTGATTTGGCTGTGTAACGGTTAATACTGATGTGGCTGTGTAAGGGTTAATACTGATTTGGCTGTGTAAGGGTTAATACTGATTTGGCTGTGTAAGGGTTAATACTGATTTGGCTGTGTGAGGGTTATGGCTGATTTGGCTGTGTAAGGGTTAGTGCTGATTTGGCTGTTGAGGGTTAGTACTGATTTTGGCTGTGTAAGGGTTAATACTGTTTGGCTGTGTGAGGGTTAGTACTGATTTGGCTGTGTAGGGTTAATACTGATTTGGCTGTTTGAAGGGTTAGTGCTGATTTGGCTGTGTAAGGGTTAGTGCTGATTTGGCTGTATGAGGGTTAGTACTGATTTGGCTGTTGTAAGGGTTAATACTTATTGGCTGTGTGAGGGTTAGTACTGATTTGGCTGTGTAAGGGGTTTAATACTGATTTGGCTGTGTAAGGGTTAATACTGATTTGGCTGTGTAAGGGGTTAATACTGTTTGGCTGTGTGAGGGTTAGTGCTGATTGGCTGTGTAAGGGTTAGGCTGATTGGCTGTTGAGGGTTATACTGATTTGGGTGTGTGAGGTTAATACTGATTTGGCGTGTAGGGTTAATACTGATTTGGCTGTGTAAGGGTTAATACTGATTTGGCTGTGTAAGGGTTAGTACTGATTTGGCTGTGTGAGGGTTAGAACTGATTTGGCTGTGTCAGGGTTAATACTGATTTGGCTGTGTAGGGTTATACTGATTTGGCTGTGTAAGGGTTAATACTGATTTGGCTGTGTAAGGGTTAATACTGATTTGGCTGTGTAAGGGTTAATACTGATTTGGCTGTGTAAGGGTTAATACTGATTTGGCTGTGGTGAGGGTTAGTACTGATTTGGCTGTGTAAGGGTTAATACTGATTTGGCTGTGTAAGGGTTAATACTATTTGGCTGTGTAAGGGTTAATACTGATTTGGCGTGTGTGAGGGTTAGTGCTGATTTGGCTGTGTAAGGGTTAGTGCTGATTTGGCTGTATGAGGGTTAGTGCTGATTTGGCTGTATGAGGGTTAGTGCTGATTTGGCTGTTGAGGGTAGTGCTGATTTGGCTGATGAGGGTTAGTACTGTTTGGCTGTGTAAGGGTTAATACTGATTTGGCTGTGTAAGGGTTAATACTGATTTGGCTGTGTGAAGGGTTAGTGCTGATTTGGCTGTGTAGGGTTATACTGATTTGGGTGTGTGAGTTAATACTGATTTGGCTGTGTAAGGGTTAATACTGATTTGGCTGTTGAGGGTTAGTACTGATTTGGGCTGTGTAAGGGTTAATACTGATTTGGCTGTGTAAGGGTTAATATGATTTGGCTGTGTAGGGTTTATGATTTGGCTGTGTAAGGGTTAATACTGATTTTGGCTGTGTAAGGGTTAATACTGATTTGGCTGTGTGAGGGTTAGTACTGATTTGGCTGTGTGAGGGTTAGTACTGATTTGGCTGTGTGAGGGTTAGTACTGATTTGGCTGTGTGAGGGTTAGTACTGATTTGGCTGTGTGAGGGTTAGTACTGATTGGCTGTGTAAGGGTTAATACTGATTTGGCTGTGTAAGGGTTAATACTGATTTGGCTGTGTGAGGGTTAGTACTGATTTGGCTGTTGAGGGTTAGTACTGATTTGGCTGTGTGAGGGTTAGTGCTGATTTGGCTGTGTGTGAGGGTTAGTACTGATTTGGCTGTGTGAGGGTTAATACTGATTTGGCTGAATCGGTTTGCTCTGGCTGAACCTGGGTGAGTGCGAGCTCTAGGTAAGTCTGGGCTAGTTTTACCATGGGTGATGTTTGTGGAGCATTCTCCAAAATGAGGCTGAGAGGAAGTTAGCCAAGTTAGGTCAAGGTTAAGTTTACCATGGAAGTATTTATTCTTAGTTTTGCAGAAATATGACCAAATACATTGAATAGGATTCACGACTTGCTATCACATTACCTTTTTTGGAAAATAACTTTTGTCTACAAGAAAGGCTCCACTTCTTGTTCAGAGAATATTTCCTTTTTAACCCTAATCTGTCTGATCTCAGGTTCCTGCGGCTGTGGTCGGCACTGCTGGTGATCTATCCTACAAACCAGGCCGTGATCTCACTCACCTTCTCCAACTACGTCTTGCAGCCGCTCTTCCCTACATGTCCAGCTCCGGAAGTGTCCTTGCGGATGCTGGCTGCCCTCAGTGTCTGTGAGTGTCACATTGACTCAATGACGGGCAGTTGGACAAAATGATGGGAGTTTGGACACAAAGGGAACTTTACCACAACAATAGAGATTTTGGCATAACGCCGGCCAATTGGGGGCAGTGTTGGCCAATTTTTCACACTGATGGCCTTTTAGTCACAGAAATGAAGGGTGTTTGGCACAACAATGAATATTTTTGTGACAACATTGCATATTTTAGCACGCCTGATTAATGTATTGTCATAATGGTGGCCATTTTGATATGATAATAAGCAATTAGCAATGGTCATAGTAAAAGGATATATGACAGGAGAACTGCCATTGTATTTCCATAAACACAGGTATAAAGTAGAACGACACTCGGAAGAGAGTATATCCCCACGAGGCTGAGCAGTTTACATTTTGTATCCCACTGATAGGCCGGATCTGCATCCAGACCTGAACCAAAATCAAATCAACTTGTTCTCGTCACCTAACCAACTCACCCACCAAGTTTTGTCCCACTCCGTCCATAACTTCCAATTCTGGTTTTGGGGCAATGGCAGCTTCTCTCGGGGGTCTTTGCCAACTTTCTCAAAGTTAAGTTTCCGGTCGTTATTTGTCCCGTTTTAACTGTTTATTTTCTCACCTACATGTTTACTGTGTGTTCCAAGTTCGGTTTTGTTCAAAATTCGTGCTATTTTGTGAGTTTTGGTCGACCTTGTCTTACCGGGTTCCTTGAGGCCTACCCATCCTTCCCCTCTCGGTGTACAATCGTTTTTATTTTTATTCTCTCCCTATTACCTTCGATTCCTATTTTCCCCACTTTTCCCAACGCCCCCATCTATTCCTCCCAACTACACCCTCTGTTTCTTGACTTGTATTAAAAAAATTAACAACCCTTTCTGCCTCCATACCCACAAGTACCGATCCATCTTCTTCTTCTTTCTCCTTCTGCGGGCACACCATCTTTCTTCTACTTGAGCTGACCCACTCTCACCATTACCTTCACGATTTCTTCCTACAACCAGCCATTCCCTAATCTTACCTAATCTTCAAAAATCCATCAAAAATTTTTTTCCCCTTGTATCCTTTCCAACTACACACCTCCTGAAACCACGTGTCTCTCTACCCTCTTCCTGGTACTTTCCATTGATCCATCAGCTTCACTCTGCATTTACCAATCCAAATTCACCATACACCTCCACGATTTTACTTCAACCTTTCCTTTTTCCGAATCTTATGCAATCCCTACTTAAAAAATAAATAAAATAAATAAATAAATTCTTTTTTAACTATACACCTCCCATAACCACATGATCTGTTCCTACCCTCTGTGTTTACCGATCCAAATGCACCGTTCACCTCATTATTTTTTCTTCAACCTTTCCTTTACCTAATCTTATGCAATCTCTATCAAAAAATAATAATAATAATATAAAAACGATCTCTTATAATGCTTCATCTTCCTCTTTCACACGTGTGGTTCTCATTACTGTATCATAATTCACTACTCTTGTTATTTAACAGATGCTCCTATTGACCTTTCCTTCATACCTTGCCTAAAAATCCAACTGTTACAACGTTTCTTCTCTCCATTCTTAATTGCCTTTCTTGCATCCATCAAGGACGTCTTTAATCGCATTTCCAAACTAAAAATAAAAAAACCAGTTTGCTATGAATGTTCGTTTTCCATCAACCATTCCTTTTTTTCCAATTCAGTGCCAACTCCCCCTCCACCCCTCCCTATCAAAGCAACATCACACTCTTTACCCCAAGCTTCCACCTCACCTTTCTCAAAACTCCCCACTCACTTTCTCCCTCAACTCTCCCCACTCACCCTTTCAAAGTTGCCCCCCCTCCATCCACAAAGCTGCCCCATTCTCCTGCCCTCTCTCCTCCATCTCATCACTCCACCTCCTCAAATCCTCAACTGCCTTCTGTCCCCTCTCTTATTACTCCCACTGTACCTCAACCCAGCACCACAGAGCCTTTTCTCCTCCTCATGCGGCCCCTCCCCTAGCTCTTCTGCAATCCCCACACTCTTTCAACAACTCTCCTTACCTCCCCCCCCACCCCCCTCCTCCTTGTCCTACCCTCCCTCCCTCCCTCTTCATTAACAGTGTGGACCTCAAATATCCGGGCCTTTGCTCAAACCTGGCAGATATTTCCATACAAGTTGCCACCAGCAAACCAGACACAATCTGCCTAACAGAAACTTTCCTCCCTCAAGACGTCTCTGACTCCCAAGTACTCTCCCTGGTTACTCCCTCCTCCGGTATGACAGATCTGAGCCTCGTCCTGCTGGAGGAGTTGCTCTCTTCATCAAAGACTCTATTCCTCACTTTCCATGCACTGCCCTCACTCCCCACAACCCAGGAATACCTCTGGCTACGGCTTCCTCCACTCCACCTCATGTTTATATGTGTGTTGTACCGTCCACCAAACAGTGATGACTCCATTTACATCTCGTCTCTCGAAAACATGGACCAACTTCTATCCTCTCATCCCAACTCTCTCTTCCTCATATGTGGGACTTCAATTGTCATCATGTCAGTTGTCTAGGTGTGGGTACCTCTCTCACCTGTCATGGCACCTCAGCAAAAGACTTCTGCGACTCATTGGGACTGACTCAATCGGCTCACTTCCCTACCCGGATCTCAACCAATGGTACTCCATCTCTTCTGGATCTGATTTTGACAAATTCCCCTGAAAATATCTGCTGTTCTTCCTCCACTCCAATCGGTTCTTCTGACCACGGCTTGTCAAAGTAAACATCTCTCTGGCTGTTATTAGAGAACCACCTCAGCACCGCGAGTCTGGCATTCCACTCAAGCCGACTGGCAGGGTCTCAAAGCAGCCTCAAACTTCTAGACTGGTCTCCCATCACAACTTTTTCCAACATCAACTCATCCTGGGAATTCTTTCAAGAAACTTGTTCTCTCTCATGTACAGATTATCCCCTCTCGTCTTCAGTTGTCCTACCCTTCTCCCGCCCATAGTTCACTGAAGCTTGTGGCAGGCAGTTGTCCTGAACAAATTACCTTTGCTCATGGAAAGCAAACCCAACTGAGGGTAATCTCAGTTCCTTCCATGAAGCTCGGAACAAGTGTGTATCTACCTCAGGAGAGCCAGAAAAACAACATCTTTCTAACTCAAGTCTGAACTTTCAAACCCCTCTCCCTCCTCTAAATCCTGGTGAGTCTAATCAAATCTGTTTCTGGGGTATGTTCCCCTCCATTCCCTCCCTTACCTCAATGGCCACACTGCTGATACCGCACGTGAAAGGCTGAATGCCTAAACTTGTGTTTGCATCGAAATCTTGTGTCCAAAACCCATGCTTTCCGTACCCACTTACCCAGTCGCACCCAACTGTCCCTGGACTCTGCGTCCATTTCTCCTGACAAGGTGGAGAGCTTACCGTCAAACCTCGCCTCAGATTTTGCAACCAGTCGACGGCATCAGCCCACGTGTCCTAAAAACCTGCTCCTCGCTCTTCCACCTCTCTCTGTTCTATTCACCCTCTCATTGTCTCAAGGTCATCTGCCATCTGCTGGAAACTAGCAACATTACCGCCCTGCATAAAAAGGTGCAAAAACAGATCCCTGCAACTACAGACCAATCAGCCTTCTCCTAATCAATCATCAGCAAGGTTATAGAATCAATCATCGCTTCAGACATCAATCTTCTTCTTCTCCATGCTGATTTGATCATCAATTTGGTTTCAGACAGGTCACCTCGGATATAGCTTCTGCTCTCCAACAAATGGATGAGGTACTCAATGCCAGACATGGTCTTCTGTTTCTACCGTCTCCTCTCCGGTCTCCCCCCCACCCCCCGCTCTATCTGCTATATGTCCCCCATCCCCCCCCATATTTCCGCAGGGTGCTCAAGGTCCACCAGCAACCCCTTCTTGGTAAAACTACCAAAATCACGAATCACTGCTCACCTTCATCTTTCATTCCTCTTTTTCCCACCTTTGGAATAACTCCCTCACTCTCTTCAATCCCATTCTTCCCTCCAGACCTTCAAAACAGCCATTCACCACCACCTCTTATCGTTCCCCATCCAAATCCTCGATCTTTTCTACCCCCGTTAATCCACCCCAAACCCACCTCCTTCAAATTCCCTACTTTCCTTCCTGAAAGTCCCTGTGGTGTCCATCTTGTAATGTCCCCATGTTCCCCACCCCATCCCTCTCCCTTCCACAGATCCCCTAATGTCTCTGTTCCCACTGTTTGTCCTTCCCACTCCCGCCCCTCTTGTCTCATGCCATCCTTGCTGTGCGTTGTGTGTTAGCTCTCATACGAGCCTCGACAATGTATCCAAAAATAAAATGATAATAATCATAACTTTTTGAGATATCGTACTACATGTCGTTTTTCACCCGAGCTCTCAATGGTGAAGAATCACTTAGTACGGTTTTGCAGGAGAGATTCCTTGTATCCCGACATGGGGCTTGGAAAGAATATGAACCAACTTTGTTTTTTTTTTTTACAAAGGTCAATGTTCATAGAATACCTAGATCATTGGAGGGTTGGTGGGGGGAAACAGACCAACACAGGTAGAGGAACATGACAGAGGTGCACTTGGAAGAAGAATGGACAAGGGGAAGAATGAGAGCAAGGATGTGCAGGAGGACACAGGGGGTGAACAAGTTGGATACAAGTGCAAACACAGCAAGAAGGGGGCTGAAAAATAGAGAAAGAGATAACTGGGTACGAACCAGAAATTAACCAGACAGGAGAGTGAGGGGAGACTTGCTCATGGTGTGGCCAGTGGTCGTGTGTGGTATTTCTGCTACGTTCCCACCACATTGAGTGTGCCATGGCCGACCAGGAAGACAGCATGCATGAGTACCTGCTTTGGTGGAGTTGGCTTCTTAAGGACTAAGTGTACCCCGACCAGTCATGCACTATAGGATGCGCTCCTTGATGTGCTCCCAGTGTTTCTCAGCTTCACTGAGACCGAGGTCCTCTCCACATTTGTGAAGAGAACAACAAAGCGGCTTCTTCAAAGTCAATGACGTGGGATAATAGGGTCTCGCGGAAGGTTCCCTTTGTGTGTGTGTGTGTGTGTGTGTGTGTGTGTGTGTGTGTAACTTGAATGTCATCTTTTGTGTTGAGTGTTTGTATTTTACTCTGTACAGAAAACGAATGTAAGGGCCGAAGCTCAAGGGAATTACATTCTGTATTGGGGTTGAGTTTATAAGCTGTAAGATTTGATTCCGCTCTCTGTAAACCGAGATGTTTTATGAATGTACGTACGTTATATGTGAACAGTTAAGAAAACATGTCGTTTAGATGAAATGGGTTTATTTTTCCAATCCTGGTAGAGGTGTACGTTCCTTTGACTCATGGACCTTACACGTCCTCAGTTGGAGATGTTAAATTCTACAAGGTATGGTTGGTTATCCAATCACGAGGAGGTAAAGCTGCTCAACCATTCTCAAGGGACAACATGGTGAAAGCTCATTGTCTCATTGAGACGGAATATTATTCGCATTTGTTTCATCATTTGATGCAAACGAATTGTGCTTTTGTAAGACGAAGATGTAATAGTAATGAGGAGGGAAGTGATCTTTCCTTCTCCTCCGTGTCCTTATCTTTGTGCACTGATTACATGTCTGTTTCCGACCTTTGTACAATTTGATTGTCTGTATCTGTTTGTTTGCGACCTTTGCCCCCTCTGTTGTTCCTGTAACTCTCCCCTTCCAGTTCCATTATCTGTACAGTTTTCTTCATTTGCGAAAGCACACAAGTGGCAGATTAATCATCGGTGGACAAGTAAATGAATGATCGAGCTTGAAGGCTCCTCAACTCATCCTTATCTCACTTCAAATGTTCTGGAGCTGCAGTTGGACCTCTGTCAGTCTGTCACCCGATAGCAATGGCGTCCCCTGTTTCTTTATCTGAAACACACTCGAGAGTTCATAGAACACGATACCCCACGCAGTGTTCAAGTATAAACTTCAATCTTAATAAAATAATGATTTTCAATTTTAATGATCTTTTTAAAAATTCTGGAAGTTTAGCACTATTAAAGCAGTCTTGTACACCACCTTTATACACCTTGTCCAAGTACTGCAAAACTGCAGGTTCTTGGAAGTGACAAGAAAGTGATTTGTGCTCTACATTGTTCAAATATATAATTCAATATAAATTTTAAAAAAGATTGTAAAAGTCGTATAAATAAATTAATTCCGGGTTTTACCGCTGTTGACGCGATGTCCACTACACGACCCTCTCTAACACGTTAGATTTGTTCTTCATACCTGTTGTTTGTGTCCTTTAGATCGTGGGTATGAGCGCTCTCGGACTAGCCTTTGTCCCATTGCAATCCCGACTGAGATGTTAATGGAGCTAATTGAGCATCATCTGGTGCTTTGTGACAAAATAGGAGTCAGGTGAAGGAATGGAAGGTTCATCAATGGGGATTGTTGGAACATGACCCTAAAAGCAGTAGAACAGGTGATACATGACTATAACTCTTTGTTACCAACTCTGAAATCTCATTTCACCTGTGTTTCACCTCATTCCACATCCTCATTGAGACTCACAGACAGGCATGCAATATGTTTTAATAAACACTACACATGCCTACCGGCCACTTTACTGAAGGGGTTAATCAAAGGATAAGTTGTTGTGCTTCACAAACATATTGCATGCCTGTCTGTGAGTCTCAATGAGGATGTGAAATGAGGTGAAATACACAAACAAGGATCTTTTACAACACATAGTAGTTGTCATTGTGGCTGTCGTCGTTGGAACCGCTATATTGAAGCTCCAGGTCCTGCTTCTCCTTCTTCAATCCTGGAAAGACAGGCTTTTAAAAGAGGCACTCTCTGTGACTAAACGGACACTCATTTTTTATTCCAAGTAAATCTATTGTGATTCTGTAAAAACCGCATGCCCCCAAGGCAATGGCACACAACATACAGCGATCGCATGGCAGTTATTTCAATAGTAAGTGCATTCAGAACTCCTTCACTTAGACCTCTTATACCTCTTTAATCTTCAACCCTTACAGTTCTTCCACTCCTTTGCTACACCCTTTCTCTCACACGAAACGTGCAAGCAAGCACACACACCAACTACTAGTAACCAAGCAAGCACACACACCAACTACTAGTAACCAAGCAAGCACACACACCAATACTAGTAACCAAGCAAGCACACACACCAACTACTAGTAACCAAGCAAGCACACCACCAACTACTAGTAACCAAACAAGCACACACACCAACTACTAGTAACCAAGCAAGCACACACACCAACTACTAGTAACCAAACAAGCACACACACCAACTACTAGTAACCAACAAGCACACACCAACTACTAGTAAACAAACAAGCACACACACAACTACTAGTAACCAAACAAGCACACACACCAACTACTAGTAACCAAAGCAAGCACACACACCAACTACTAGTAACCAACAAGCACACACACCAACTACTAGTAACAACAAGACACACACCAACTACTAGTAACCAAGCAAGCAAACACACCAACTACTAGTAACCAAGCAAGCACACACACCAACTACTAGTAACCAAGCAAGCACACACACCAATACTAGTAACCAAGCAAGCACACACACCAACTAGTAACCAAGCAAGACACACACCAACTACTAGTAACAAGCAAGCACACACACTTACTAGTAACCAAGCAAGCACACACACCAACTACTAGTAACCAAGCAAGCACACACACCAACTACTAGTAACCAACAAGCACACACACCAACTACTAGTAACCAAGCAAGCACACACACCAATACTAGTAAACAAGCAAGCACACACACCAACTACTAGTAACCAAGCAAGCACACACACCAACTACTAGTAACCAAGCAAGCACACACACCAACTACTAGTAACCAAGCAAGCACGCCGCGAGCTCCTCATTTGCGCCAATTTTCCATTTCGCCTCAGACCTTCATTCCGCTCACCAAACGGTACCACGATCACCACAACAACTTCATACGACTACTAAAAATCCCCGCAACAACCCACGCTTACATTTTCATTACAAACGCGACGTTTACTCACAATCTCGTCACAAGGAACTTCCACCTCTTCCCCACAACGCCACGACGTGCTCCTGCTACTCCACAAGCGCCTCAACTGCCAGATGTAGTCCGGGAGCTAACAGAGATTTGTACTACATCTCGAGTACAAAAGGTTTGAGAGCTAAAGTCATGAGATGGTGGGGTGGACCTCCGAATGGGCTTTTAAGTTTTCCAATTGGTGCATGTAGGGGGCGCTGCTTAAAGTAGCCGCCAAAATCCGTTTAAATTACATTTTGAGTACATGAATCAAACTGGTGCCGAGAGTTTAATTTTGGCACTGTGGTTACCGATGTGTAATTCTTAAGTGACGGATTTGGTGCGAAACCCATTTAAGAACGGCCTAAAGAGTGCTATTTTTATCACATTTAAAACACATCTCAAGTACTTCAACGAAACGTTGTGGAAATATTATTTTGACCTTCATAATAAAAGGATCACTAGTTCTTAAGTGATCATTTTGGTGCAAAACCCATTTAAGAAGGTGTCAGATGCAAACACCTGTTTCGTGATATTAGGATCAATACAAAGCAGGTGAAACAAAGGTCATTTCTTACCGAGTAGCCCTCTGGCTCTGGGGCAGCATGCTAGAGTTACCACATGTCTGAGCACTTAGTCTAGAGGAATATTGGTTTTCCAATATAGCAGAACATTGTCACTTTCATGGTTTGACAGTATTACTGGATTATTTTGAATACGTTGCTTGATATAGCAGAAATACTGCTAAGTAGGGCGTTGAATCTAATCAATCAGTCAGTTAATCATATCGGATTCATGTATTCACAACTAAACAGTGACATGTGTAAAATTCCATCAGATATAAAGCTTTTCATTACATTCTGAATTAAGGCAAATTGATAAATTATGGTTAAAACCTATTTATGTTCTCTGTAACATCATAAGACCATCTATACTTTTAAGACATGAAAGATTTAAAACATATACAATGCATTGAAATTTGAATCTGATAGATAGCAAGAACAAAGAAACTATCAATTTAAACTTTTCTATCAATTACTTATATTTCAATAACAAAATCAAGCGTGACATGTAGATATGGCACCGATACATGGGAGGAGCACGAGTGATCAGTAAAAGTATTTGGACCTTGTC
>CM068965.1:87998725-88015875 GCA_035128595.1 Eptatretus atami | reverse complement strand
AGGCAAGAGGACGTGCATCCACTAAGTAGCTACCGTTGTAAAACACTTGTATTGAATTATATGTTGCAAAGGAACACTTACATGAATATCTTTGAAGTCATTCTGCTCTTTGGAAACAAATTTTTTGTCATCTATCAATTCTTTTGATGTCCATATCCATATCATGCTAAATTTTAAAATGATATCAGTGTATCCCTAATTTACGAGACAAAACATTAAAACTGCTGATGAGTCATACGCATACAGCCAGGCAAAAGTTCTATTCCTATACTGTGAAGACGTCCACAATTATGAGTTCACTAGTAGTTATTATTATTTGATATAATTATGCCTCAGTCTGCCTGTCTGTTACAAGATTCTAGTTATCCTCATCAGAACTGTTATCTTCAATATGATGATGCTATTTCAGCTTCGTCATCTGCCCTGGCGTTTGAACGCAAATGAGGCAAACTCCTCTCACTAAGGTCAGATGGTCTATCTCCAGGAACTGAGGTTGTTGATGTAACGGCTGTGAATTTATGGTAGCAGGCTACATGATACCCATCATTCTCATCCGGGTTCTGAGGCAAGCTGACAACCAAGTCATAGATCACTGATTTCAGAAATTGGGGTTTTGCACACCGTTTCTCAAGCTGCAGCCTGCACACTACTCCAGTTCTTCTCATCGAATGGAAAAAAAAACATCACAACGTGGGGTCTTCGCTGAGGGCTTGCCGGAAATGTGGAGAATACAACGCCTGGATGCAGGAACATCGTTGTTGGAAGGATCAGATGATTCCATATCTGTTTCACTGGCCTATGACCTGAAATGAAATGATTTCATAAGCCATAACTAGCAAAAATGCGCTTCAAAAAACATGTTATAAAATCCAAAAAAGTTGGGATTACATACGACACAATACCAGTATTACCAGAGTTTATCATACTGGTGTTAATTCTAAAATGATAGATAATGGGATAGAGACATCTGCAGCTCTGTGGCGGAGACTAATAAGTAGTGCTGTTCGCTGACACCATTTCTTGTATTACTGGTAGAAAAGATTTACATTATTATTAGTGAATATAATAATAAGAAAGAAAGCGAAAACAGTCACCTTCAACAAATGCTACCTCAGTGCGTGGCGATGCAGTCAAGAATGGGCCAGGGATCCATGAATTGTAGGCTGAATTATGGGATATACTAAACCCCTCCTCGTGGACAATTCGTCGATTTAACACACAAGCCGCAATAAGTTATTGGCTTCGGGTCCCTAATATATGTTATCTGAACTACTCTAACTCGAGATAAACTCACCTCTCAGTTGTAAAATATCTGTAACTACTACATTCAGAATGATGAAATGGGAATCACAGCACCAACTATGCTGCACAGCTGATGTACATGTATCACCAACACACTGCATGAGCCCATCCTCGCATGCTAAGCCAGCAGATATATATATGACGAGTCATGTAGGCCCACAAGTGATTCGTCATCTTCCATGCAGTTATCTAATAGTTTAATACCTGTAGCAAATGTTGGTTCCTGAGAACACCAATCTTACTTCCTCCTTCACAGGAATTTGACCATAATTGATATTTTGAACCCTTCATAAATGGGTTTTGCACCAAATCCGTCACTTAAGAATTACATATCGGTAATCACAGTGCCAAAATTAAACTCTCGGCACCAGTTTGATTCATGTACTCAAAATGTATTTAAACGGATTTTGGTGGCTACTTTAAGCAGCGCCCCCTACATAATGCACCAATTGGAAAACTTAAGAATGCCATTCGGAGGTCCCCATCCCACCATCTAATGACTTTAGCTCTCAAACCTTTTGTACTCGAGATGTAGTACAAATCTCTGTTAGCTCCTGCATTAATACTCATGGGACACTTACCACAGCCTCGGAAGACACGGAGGAGATGTGGATCGGGTTATTTCGGGTATAACTTGAAGTGCGAACGTGCGCTGGAGCTCCTTTAAATAATGGAGAAATCAAGAGAATGACCGAAACAAGGAGGTGAAAAATGAGAGATCAAGAGATCTTGACAGCTGAAGAGTGTCGAAATGACATCACCAGTGATTATTGATAAAGAAATAATAAACTCAGATTTTAAATACCATCGACAGGGAATCTACTATACTAAAAAAATAGAATATGTTTGTTTGTATGTATGTGTGTGTGTCGTCCTTTATAGGGCCGAACCGTTGGATGGAATGAGATGAAACTTGGCATGAGTGATCCTTGGGACATGAGAACGGACATGGGGGGTCAAGTTCAAGGTCAAAGGTCACGGGAGTCAAGGGGTCAAGGTCACCGGGTAACTTCAATTCTCAATTTCATCCAATCGAGACGGGACCAACGCCATTCGACAGATAATCAAAATTAATACTGAAGGACCAATTTTGTGCCCCGTCTGTGACGGGGTTTCGGCTAGTGTCTACTATAAATGTGGATGTGTGTGTGTGTGTGTATGTGTGTGTGTGTATATATGTGTTTGGTGTGTGTGTGTGTGTGTGTTGGGGGGGGGGGGTGCATACTTTTTGTCTACAATACGTACGTCTTTCATAATTACGCACTTACTAGCTCGCCTGTTCGAAGAACAGAGAGCTATAGCGATACCCCCGGCGTGAGCGTGAGCGTCAGCATCAGCGTCAGTGTGAGCGTGAAAATGTTAAAGTTTTTGGTGCAAGTATTTAGAAGCTTGCCATTCATTTAATATGTGTACTAGGATGCTGATATTTGGCATGGAGGTTCCTTTGGGGTATACTATTGATGTAGTGAAGTTGAAATAAAAAATAATTTCAATGTTTTAAATTTTTGACCTGTTTTGAACTTAACTTTTTGTAGCACATCAACGTTAAAGTTTTTGGTGCAAGTTATTTAGAAGCTTGCCATTCATTTAATATGTGTGCTAGGATGCTGATATTTGGCATGGAGGTTTCTTTGGGGTAACTATTGGTGTAGTGAAGTTGAAATTAACCAATGATTTAAAAAAATTTTACATTTCAACCTAAGATGGTGTCAAAGCCACCCAATGCTCGCCTGTTATACTAGACGCTTGCCATTCATTTAATGTGTACTAGGGATGCAATGAAGTCCAAATGAAATAAATTTTGTTGTGCACCTATTTAGCTCGCCTGTTCGAAGAACAGAGAGCTATAGCGATACCCCGGCGTCAGCGTCAGCGTGAGCGTGAAAATGTTAAAGTTTTTGGTGCAAGTTATTTCCTTTCTAATGTTTTTATCTACCACACTATTTTTACTGATTACATATATACAAATACATATATTGCTTAAAATTATTTGGATCAGACTTCACTGCAATGCTTTTAAAAAATATTATAAGACTAGTCTTTTAAAAACGATAAATGTATAAACAGGCGAGCATTGGGTGGCTTTGACACCAACTCTCTGGTTCACGATAGGAATGGGTAGGATTATAAGTGACAAATAGAATAAGGTTCACTATAAGCTTAGTTTGAAGTAAATCAGATCATTTTGACGAAGTTATGAGCGAAAAAACGATTTTGATCTTTGGTGACCTTGACCTTGACCTTTGATCCAATTGGACCCAAAAGTTAATGGGTCGTCCAAGGTTCATTGCCCACCTGTGGATTAAATTTGATAGTGTTTGCTAAAACCGTTTTGCCGTAAAGTTGCTAACAGCAGACAGACAAACAAACAACAGAACAACAAACCGGACGATTACAATATCCCGCTCCTTCCCTCCGGGGGTGGGATAATTAACATGAATAATATTTTCAACAATAATAGAATAGTAGTATCATAGGGCAATAATACTAACGAACATATAATCCCACGTTGTCCCCAATCACATCTGGGCTTGGTGAAAGGCAAGCTACTGCTCAAGCAGTACCGCAGGGCGGGTATGCAACAAGATTGTGAAGACCATTGAAAATTTGGTCCATCGGACCAACGGACCCACTAGTTACCCACAAACGAACGACAATTGGAGGCAGTCCAGGTTCGGTGATGATCCTGAAAAGAGCCCTCAGACCAAAACTCTGAGAACAACAAAGCTGAACAGCTTGTCCATGAACTGGGATCCCTTACCGAAGTGAGGGGAATATTTTGAGTCCTGGGAGATTCGTTTCATCCCCTCAAACTCAAACCCATAAATGGAGATAATAACCAACGACACACAAACACACACACCACTCGCTTCATTATTTTAATAATGGAAGACGTGTTAGATTAGAAGATGGATTTCGTATTTTTACATGATCAACAAAAATAATCCATTAAATTCGATGTGGAATGCTTCGGGAATGCCATAACCAGTAAAATTTATTATTATTTGAATTTTTTTTTTAACCTTCTCTTCCCTCTTTCTGCTTTCCTTCTCCTCACCCCAAACCGCTGTGCTCTCGTCACCACCACACGCATCGTGCGCTCACTGGTGAACTGCTCGAGCGTCCGCTGGCTACCTGTGTCCAGGACATTTTCACAGCTGGAAAACTCCTTGCGCTGGGCCTCATTATCATCATGGGATTTGTTCAGATATGCATGGGTGAGGTCTCCATAGGGCACGACCATAGACCCCACTACCCAAACAGACGAGTCAGTGTATGCCTTGGACTCTTGGAGTCTTGTTTTGCAAAGTTAAAAAAGCCATACTTGGTGCCATTTATTGCAATCACTTTGTGCTTTTGGAGATGGAACGGGACAGGTGTCCTGGAACCTTATTTTGATTGGGGCTTTGATGTTCCCGTACGACCATTTTTATGTGTTATTGGAGATTGATAGTTGTGGTGTGTACATTTTTCTTCTTCTTCCTGTTCTTCTCTTTTCTCCATCCTTACCATTCTCTACCCATCCAAACCAGGCAATACTATCTGGTTGAGCCCGAGAATGCGTTTGAGTCCTGGCAGGACCCTGACATCGGTCTCATTGCTCTCGCTTCTCCAAGGATCCTTTGCTTACGGAGGGTGGAACTTCTAAACTACGTCACAGAGGAGCTGGTGGACCCAACAAAGTAAGTTCAAAATGTATTTTACATATATATATAAATAATATAATATATATATATTATATATTATATATAATGTGTGTAGAAAGACCCACCTCATCTCTCACCTGTGAATGGAGGGAATAGCCAATCGGCTCTCACCTAATCGACTACACCCGGGTGGCTAGGATTATATAAATGATTGACCCTCCTACTTCGGCTAGAGGAGTGTGGGATTGGTCAATCATATATATATAATAATAATATATAAATATATATATGTATATATTATGTATATATATGTATATATATATATATATATGTATATATATGTATATATATATATATATATATATATATATTATATTAATATATATATATATATATAATATATTGCACTACCGGTCAGAAGTTTTAGAACACCCCCATTTTTCCAATTTTTACTGAAATTTAAGCAGTTTAATGTTTCAATGTACTCTGAAATTAAAGCACAGCACAAATAAACAATTGCAGATAAAAACAAATCATGGAATTGTTTTGTTGAACAAAATTTAATCTAAATTTTTGACTCATCAAAGTAGCCACCTTTGCAGATATAACAGCCGAACATACTCGTGGCATTCTTTCTACAATGGAATCAAATTTGTTCGGAAAGTTCTTCCAACACTGTTGCAGAAGTTCCACACAAATGTGTTGCCACTTGTCGGTTGCTTTGCTTTTACCCTTCTGTCCAGTTCATCCCAAACCAGCTCGATGGGGTTTAAGTCTGGAGACTGTGTTAGCCATTCCATGATTTGAAGCCTACCGTCTTGTTCTTTTCTTCTAAGGTAGTTCTGACATAGCCTGGAGGTATGTTGTGGGTCGTTATCTTGCTGTGGGATGAACCTCGACCAACTAGGCATAGACCAGAGGGTATTGCATGGTGCTGCAAAATGCTGTGGTAGCCCTTGTGGTTCAGGATGCCAGTCACTCTGTGCAAGTCACGGACTCTGGATCCAGCAAAGAGCCCAGATAATCACGCTTCCTCCTCCATGTTTGACAGTTAGTGTCACATACTGAGGAAGCATCCTTTCGCCTACTCGACGGCATACAAAAACCCTGCAGAATGAACCGAAGATTTGAAATTTTCACTCATCGGTCCATAAGACCTTCCAGTTTTCAGTAGTCCACTGGTGGTGCTTCATGGCCCAGACAAGCCTCTTTTCTTATTTTGCCATCTTAGCAATGGCTTTCTTACTGCCACCCGACCTGTCAAACCTGCAGCTCGAAGTCTTCTCTCACAGTTGAAACTGAGACTTCCTTAGGCCTAAGTCACATTTGCTCTACGGCGAGGATACGGCGGCCGTACGCCCTCTGAATTGACAGAAATGTGCGGCGGCCGCAGAGTTTCTGCGTGGCCTCAGGGTGGCCCTACGCCGTTTGGCTATCTTTTACAGGCCGTAGGGGTCGCCGTGGAATTATAACGCGGAGTTTATAACTTTTTTCATTTCTACGTTCGCCGTAGCAATTCGACAAGCCGAAAAAAAAAACTGGTAAAAAAATAAAAATGAACCCACTCGTTACCGTCCGTCTGGCCACACGTTCGCCTTAGCGGTCGCCTTGTGGGCACCTTGAGGCTACCTTGCGTCTGCCTTGAAAATTCTATGGCCACCGCGGGCCCCCTTAAGGTCACCGTGCGACATCAAATCAAAGACCGTACGGCAACCCCACGTTTTCGGTCTCCACATTTCTAAATACGCCGTGCAGCTCCCCGAAAAATACAAACATATGTGACTGCTACATTGTGTGACCGTGGAAATACTGCGGCCGCCGTATAATTGCTAGTGGCCGTAGATTTTGGAGACCCCACGGCCGCCGTGGCAAATGTGACTAGGCCTTAGTTCGACCAGTGTTAAGCTGTGCTGGAAGCTGCTGTCCTGTGAGCCGCCGATCATGCAAGCTGTTGACTCTCAGAAACTTGTCTTTCTGATTGTGTTGTGGCTTTAGGTCTGCCAGACCTCTTCCTGTCAGAGTTTCCTCCAGTTTCCAAGTGCCTTTTGATGGTGTAGGAAACTGTACTCACTGACACCTTGGCTTACTTTGCAATTTCTCTAAGAGAAAGACCGACACTTTCAGGTTATAATGGTCTGTCTGTCTTCCTTTGTTAATTGTCTTTTTCTCACCATTAGGATAGTAATATACTACTTCCTGCAGTGCAATATTGTCCAAATATGCTTCAGAGGGTGCAGCAACACAGTCTGTTCCAACACTGCTTTTATACAGACAGAGGGTTTGTAACTAAACAACAAAAGTTAGGACACCTGTAGGAATTATTTGCATCAACTTTCAAGGCTTAATTTACTTTCATTGCTGCAGAACAGCTGTAGTTGCTCACCCATTACTTGCTCCCTGAAAAGGTTTTTGTTTTTTTTAACAACTCTGAAGTTT
Organism: Eptatretus atami; assembly: GCA_035128595.1. NCBI lineage: Eukaryota > Metazoa > Chordata > Myxini > Myxiniformes > Myxinidae > Eptatretus > Eptatretus atami. Next base: position 88,008,490 of record CM068965.1, on the reverse strand, counting down.
ACATTATTTTCATTTTTTGGTAACCTAAACTTTTTTTTAACCTCTGGCAGTTTACCGCTTAGCTTTGTACCATTTCAGGTTATTCACTGGACTTGAACTGCTTAAATTTCAATAAAAACTTAAAATGGGGGTGTTCTAATGTTACTGATTTGGAAACCTTGTGCACACAAACAGCCAGTGTCCCCGTAGTTCAGTTATTTTGATAAGTATGGTTTTATAGTTAGAATCCACCCCCTTTGTCTTATGGGAATTACATGTGCGCGCTACGAGTTATTTTATAGTCAGGTTTCTTATATCCTCATCAACAACAACTACAACTACATCAACAACAACAACAACAACGACACCACCCTCACTCGACCCGGTCGCCATTACGCACATGTTCGGGACCACGGACGTGAGCGGATGTTTCGTCACCTCAGGGCTGCCTCCGCCTTAGCCAGATGGAGTGTTCGGCCCGACCAATGAAGGGCCGCCACGAGTCGCCTGACAACCGACCGTCCAATCAGGAGCCGAGTGGCGAGGAAAAGAAACCCCTCCCACCTCAAGAAGAGGGTGTGGTGGTCAGGACGAGTGTGTTTCTGCAGTTATGTGGGCGATTGGCTGGGTCTGCAGTCGTGGTTCGAGCGTCTGCGGCCTTTGCGGTGATTCTCGTGGTGGTGGCGGCCGAGCTGCCGGGGACGTGGGCCGTGGACTTCGGGTCGTGGGTTCGAGTCCCACCGTGGTGGTTTGCGTTGGAGCGCTCGAGCTGGGATCCCCGTTCCCGTCCACGGACTCTGAGCTCCACAAGTGTGGGTCGGTGAAACCGCACGAGGCGGGGAGTACCCGGCTCTACCGACTAAAGACCCACGGGTCCATTTATTTTGTGTGTGTGTGCGTGTCCGTGGGCCCTGTCTTTAAGTAGGATTGTTAAGTGCTTTTGCTCATTGTACATTGCCTGCCTTTTATTCGTGATAACTCTGCTCTGTGTCTCCCCTCCCCGATTATTCTTTGGAAAATAAACCCCTGTTAAATGTACCAGCTCGTTTCTGTGCTTTCCTCCATTGGCCTAGCATGGTGCATGTTGCATGTTGCTAAACCCTAACCCTAACCCTTGCTATACGGGCTGTTCGTGCCGTGGATTGTTCATTTGGTCCGGCGCGGCTTTGGTAACTTCCGCTCGGTTACGCCAGATCCGAGTCGGTGATAGCGACTCGATTCGCACAAAGTCGGTCGAGGGTGTGGTTTTCCCCGGTAGTTGGACGATGTGGGTATTTAGGTATATTGAAATTAGGCAATTAACCCTACCCCACGCCGTCAAAATATTGGCGACCACGGTCCGCTAAGGGACCCGTGAACTCTCGGACTTATCCGAGAGTCATGACCTAAATTCCGGGTGTTCGGGGGAGACGACTCCACTGCTTCACCTAGTGGTCGTTTATTGCCACCGAACCCCGGCCCACACACTAAAACGTTTGACCAGTAGTGTGTTATATACTACATACATATATATACATACATATACATATACAGAGCTGGCCACCTCTGTCTGTCTGTCCTGTATGCACTCTTAAACTGCTCAACGGAATGAGTTGAAACTTGAAGGATGTACTCGGGGTACCCAGGAAGATTTTGGGTTTAAAAACATTCATTGCCCCGTTTGTTTCGGCTTGAGTGCTGATTCAAAATTCTCCTCGTAAATGTGTATCATTTAGCTCCATTGCTGGTGGGAGTGGTTATTGCAAGTCATAATTATACTGAAAGACTGTCACTCCTTGCTATACGAGCTAGATGTGTTGAGCGAAAAACGATTTTCCCCACAGACATTGTGTTATAAATCAAAGATGCATTCCTGAGTGACTGATGTTTGGAAACCTTAGGCAATCAAACCTAACCTAACTAAATACAAAAGATGATAACTTGCTGAATGAATACCCACCATAAATACATCAAAGTAGAAAAATAAATAAATGAGTGCTCACTGTCCGCACCGTTGATAGGAGAAGAGATTGCACGTCGAGGCCTGGAGATGTGTGGGTGGAGTAGATACAAGTCGTTTTCCACTCATATTGTAGGGTTTGGGGAGAGTTTGACGAAAGTTGCGTGAGACCACTCGATTATGATGCCTGGAGGACAGTACGACGAACAGATTTAAAATGAAGCAGGAACCATGACATGCAGATTAAAAACAAAAACCCATGTAATGGCATCCCACCGATTTAATGGATGTTAATTTGCAATATAATAGTACTGTATTATCTTCATATCCTTCGTTTTACATTAAAATAATCCCCTTCCGTTCTCGTGGCCGCAGCACATACTCTACCCCTTTAGACGACGTGGTGGCGGAAAGAAAATGTGTGGATGTGGAGTGAAAAGTAAACCTGGTGTTGGCTTCATGGTTAAGGTGGCTGGCTTAAGATCATAGCCCATGGGGTCTTGAGTTTGAGCCTCTGTCATGACATGGAAATAACACCAGGTAGGGTTGATGCAGCCTGTTATCTCTTCTGAGGTTGGCAAAATGAGTATCACCTCACTGGGGTAATAAGCCAATTGAGTATATCCTGTGTAGGAGTGGTGACCCATGCAGGACTGTACTTTCCAGCCAATAAAACTGCCTTGGCATCTCTTATGTGCCTCGTCGTGTGAAAGGAATGGTTATTTATTATTATTTATGGTGAAACGTGTTCGTTACTTTATTCATTGTGTATCAACAACTTCTTGTATGGAAGCTTGGCTGCCGGGTAGCTATCATTTTGTTGGGGGCACGGCTGTGCTGTTGATGCTGTGCCCCGATACCAGTACACTGGCACTCATTTCACCGACCTCAGAAGGATGACAGGCTGAGTCACCCCACCTGGTGTTAAATCAGCAGCCAACAGGGCTCATACTCAGGACCCTAAGATTCCAAGCCAGCCACCATAACCACTCAGCCAACACCAGGCTTTGTGTCTCAATGAAAATGTGTTGAACAGAAGTGCGTATAGCGAGGACTTCCTGCACACAATTTCGGGTCTGTGTGCCTGTCTGTCCACAAGACATTCAGTTGTTACTTATTCAATCACAACCAAACTTTCCAGTGGGACTGAGGTTCACACGACGGAGGTTGCAGCGACTTAATTTTCCCCTCTCCCCAAGGGGGTTTTCCATCTTGAACGAACTCTGTGCTAAGGTGTAGCTTATCGTAACGTTTCGCGCAGCACACCTACAGGAAGTAAAAAATTATTAAAATCAGAAAATCAAAAAAATTAAAAATTCTGTTCAACATATGATTACCTTTCTTAACAGTCGCTACTGTTGGCGAGCACTAACCTAAAAGAGATTTGGAGGAAACGCGACATCTTTGAGACATTGTATGCTTATCACGTCCACCACAGACTAATGGATCCAAGCCGTCTGGACTTGCTCGGCCTCTAGGTAGGCCGCAATGACCTTTACCTAATAAAGGTGCTTTGTTTTCTCTTTTCCATTGCTTGAATGCGTCTTTACACATGAATGATTTATCCTATTACTGATCCAATTTTCCTAGCCATCAGATTATATGTATGTGGACTGTATATTAATTGTTTACAACTTGTATATTGGGGCCTCACATGTGATTTCTCCCGGCCATGGCTTCAAGTGTGACATGCGATATTGCTCTGACACCCTTACAGATCAATTGTGACCTTTATTCGACACATAAACCCATTCTTAAGGGTCATTGGCATTGCTTAATAATCACCTGAGAGAAATTTGGAGAAAAATGGATATATTCATGTATACTTGCACATCGGCGTTGTATAGCTAAGAGTCGCTGGTCCACACACCTACCTTAAGTAAAAATTATTATAACCATAATTATTATAACCAGTGGCCGACTTCTGGGGACATTCATGATCATATTTCTATAAACATCCTGATCCTGCACTGATTTCCTAAGGTCTGGCAGAGATAGCTTGGTTGCAGCCTTTACCCATCCATCCAGCACATACACCATTTGCCTCTTCCTCTTCTTCTGTCCAACCATTGTATGACAGTCTGTGCTTTATGACACTTCAAATGTACATGGTGGTCTCATTTCTTCAATAACTGATTTGTTTGTTCTTCTTGCATTCCCAGGAACTTTTAACATTCGTCTCCAAAACCACATTTCAAAACTGTCAATTTTCTTTCTTTCTTTCTTTTTCACTGTCTGACTCCCATCCATACATTACATTCACCAGTCGTCTCTTGGTTTGCATTGTGACATCTTTGGCTTTCCAGATCTTTATCAATCCTGACATTCCTGTTCTCTCCAACACGAGCCATCTATTAATTTCTCTCCACATTCTCCACTCAATCGATGAATTTTTTTCTCACACAGTGCAGTTTCTCCCACTATAATCTATTCATTTCTCCTCTACATTTTCCACTCAACTTATCAATTTCTCCTCCACATTCTCCACTTAATCTATTTATTTCTCCTCCACATTTTCCCACTCAATCTATTAATTTCTCCTCCACATTCTCCTCTCAATCTATTCATTTCTCTACATTCTTCTCTCAATCTATTCGTTCTCCTCCACATTTTCCACTCAATCTATTCATTTCTCTACATTCTTCTCTCAATCTATCAATTTCTCCTCCACATTCTCTCCACTTAATCTATTCATTTTCCTCCACATTTTCCACTCAATCTATCAATTTCTCCTCCACATTCTCCACTTAATCTATCCATTTCTCTACATTCTTCTCTCAATCTATTAATTTCTCCTCCACATTCTCCACCAATCTATTAATTTCTCCACCACATTCTCCACTCAATCTATTAATTTCTCCTCTACATTCTCCACTCAATCTATCAATTTCTCCTCCACATTCTCCACTTAGTCTATTAATTTCTCCTCCACATTTTCCACTCAATCTATCCATTTCTCTACATTCTTCTCTCAATCTATCATTTCTCCTCCACATTCTCCACTTAATCTATTCATTTCTCCTCCACATTTTCCACTCAATCTATCAATTCTCCTCCACATTCTCCACTTAATCTATCCATTTCTCTACATTCTTCTCTCAATCTATTAATTTCTCCTCCACATTCTCCACTCAATCTATTAATTTCTCCTCCACATTCTCCACTCAATCTATCAATTTCTCTCCACATTCTCCACTTAATCTATACAATCATTTCTCCTCCACATTCTCCACTTAATCTATTTATTTCTCCTCCACATTTTCCACTCAATCTATTAATTTTCCTCCACATTCTCAACTCAATCTATTCATTTCCTCTCCATTTCCACTCAATCTATTAATTTCTCCTCCACATTGTCCACTCAATCTATTAATTTCTCCTCCACATTCTCCACTCAATCTATTAATTTCTCCTCCACATTGTCCACTCAATCTATTATTTCTCCATCCCATTCTCAACTCAATCTATTCATTTTTCCTCTCCATTTCCACTCATCTATTATTTTCCTCCACATTTCCACTCATCTATTAATTTCTCCTCACATTCTCCACTCAATCTATTAATTTCTCCTCCATTCCTCCACTCAATCTATTAATTTCTCCTCCACATTCTCTCCACTCAATCTATTAATTTCTCCTCCACATTCTCCACTCAATCTATTAATTTCTTCCTCCACATCCTCCTCAATCTATTAATTTCTCCTCCACATTCTTCTCAATCTATTAATTTCTTCCACATTCTCCACTCAATCTATTAATTTCTCCTCCACATTTTCCACTCAATCTATCATTTCTCTACATTCTTCTCTCAATCTATTAATTTCTCCTCCACATTCTCCACTCATCTATCCATTTTCTCTACATTCTTCTCTCAATCTATTCATTTCTCCTCCACATTCTCCTCTTCTATTCATTTCTCCTCCACATTTCTCCTCCTCAATCTATCCATTTCTCTACATTCTTCTCTCAATCTATTTCATTTCTCCTCCACTTCTCCTCTAATTCTATTCATTTCTCCTCCACATTTTCCACTCAATCTATCAATTTCTCCTCCACATTCTCCACTTAATCTATCCATATCTCTACATTCTTTCCTCAATCTATTAATTTCTCCTCCCATTCTTCTCTCAATCTATCAATTTCTCCTCCACATTCTCACTCAATCTATTCTTTTTCCTCTACATTCTCCACTCAATCTATTTATTTCACCTCCACATTCTCCTCTCAATCTATCCATTTCTCTACATTCTTCTCTCAATCTATTATTTCTCCTCCACATTCTCTACTCATCTATTAATTTCTCCTCCATCCATTTTCCACTCAATCTATTATTTCTCCTCCACATTCTCCACTCAATCTATAATTTCTCCTCCACATTCTCCACTCAATCTATTAATTTCTCCTCCACATTCTCCATTCAATCTATTCGTTTCTCTTCTCCTCTACATTCTCCACTCAATCTATTTATTTCTCCCACATTCTCCACTTATTATCTTTCTCCTCTACATTCTCCATTCAATCTATTATTTCTCCTCCACATTCTCCACTCAATCTATTTATTTCTCCTCCACATTTTCCACTCAATCATATTAATTTCTCTCACATTCTTTCCTCAATCTATTAATTTCTCCTCCACATCTCCACTCAATCTATCAATTTCTCCTCCACATTCTCACTTAATCTATTAATTTCTCCTCCACATTCTCCACTCAATCTATAATTTCTCCTCCACATTCTCCTACTTAATCTATTTATTTCTCCTCCACAATTTTCCACTCAATCTATTTCAATTCTCCTCCACATTCTCCACTTAATCTATTAATTTCTCCTCCACATTTTCCACTCAATCTATTAATTTTCTCTCCACATTCTCAACTTCAATCATTCATTTTCTCTCATTCTCACTCAATCTATTTATTTCTCCTCCACATTCTTCCACTCAATCTATTATTTCTCCTCCACATTCTCACTCAATCATCATTTTTCCTCTCCATTCTCCACTCAATCTATATTTCTCCTCCACATTCTCACTCAATCTATTCATTTTTCCTCCACATTTCCACTTCAATCTATTCATTTTTCCTCTCCATTCTCACTCATCTATTCATTTTTCCTCTCATTCTCCACTCAATCTATTAATTTCTCCTCACATTCTCACTCAATCTATTCATTTTTCCTCTCCATTCTCCACTCATCTATTCATTTTCCTCTCCATTCTCAACTCGATCTATTCATTTTTCCTCTCCATTCTCCACTCAAATTATTAATTTCTCCTCTACATTCTCCACTCACTTCATTCTTGGAATCCAGGTAAGGATTAAACGTTCCTCCATTTTCCACGTGATCGTCTCCCAATATGAAGACGTTGGTCTTCTAAGTTGACAAGATTTTTCTTTTTTAGATTTAAGTAAAAATTATCTTTTTCATTTTCCTTCTTCACTTTCCACAGCAGTTTCATCAAGTTCTCTTTACTTTATACCAACAGAGTACTGTGATATCGTCAGCATACCTTAGGTTGTTGATACATCTTCTTCCGATTCTGACTTTAGTCTCCATGTCATTCACCTAAGATTTTTTTTCGTCAAAATTATTATAACCACAAATTAATCGGTCAATACGTGACTTTCAAAATGACGTAAGGGTCATTAGCATTGTTTAGATTTCTTGGTGCGCATGCACAGAAACCCCTAATAACTAAGTAAATTGGGGCAGCCGAGACATAGTTCATGCCTCCCAGTTAAGGATTGTCGAATTAAACGAGTAAAAAAAACTTTTATAGAAGCTGAAAGTACTTGTAAGCATACCTGCGAGAATGGGGTGTGTGTCTGCACAACGAAACAGTTGGAGAACTTCCTGATCAACTCGTCCGAAGAGTTGATATGTTGTAGTCCGTATTGCCAAAACTAACGATGATGTGTGCCCGTGAAAGGCCCAATGTTCGTAGATGTGTGCGTTCTAACCAAACCTTCGTGCTACAGGCCTAATACTTCGCCATCGCCGACAGGTCAGTGGGGTGGTCTCTGTCTTCTACTGCCTTCTTTTTTCACTCTAGATCTTCAAGACAGCTGTTCACCACCATCTCAAATGATCCCCCATCCAAAACCATGATATTTTCAACACCTGTTAAACCACCTCCCAATCTTCCCCACCCCCCCCCCCCCCAAAATTTTTTGCTTCTGTATCCATCTTGTCGATCCCCCGCTTTTTGTGTTTTCCCCTCTCATCGTTACCTGCATCCCTTGTTTGTCCGTCTCCATATATTTTCTCCCTCGGCCCTGCTGTTGGCTGTTCCCCCTTCTCCTTCTGTTGTTCCTTTTGTTATGTTGTGTCCTGATCTGTTCTCTGTGCTAGCTCTTCCACCAGCCTTGACTATGTATATTAAATCTGCATGAAAACCATAGACATGGGGAATTATGATCATTCAAGGTGTTTCTTTGTATGACTTGTATTTAGTCCTACACTACTTCTTCTTCTTGCATTTGGCTGCTAGGTAGCTATCATTTTGTCTGGGCCACTGATTCTGTGCACCAATACCAGTACACTGGTATTCATTTCACCAACCTCAAAAAGATGACAGGATGAGTCAACCCCACCTGGTGTTAACTCAGCAGCCAATAAGGCTCAAACTCAGGACCCTAAGCTCCCAAGCCAGCCACCCTAATCACGAAGCTAACACCAGCCTTGTCCTACACTACTCAACCAAATTAGGTTAAAACTGCAGCTTGTGCTCAGGGGTGAAGGGGTAGAGTTGCGCAGCTCCATGCTGATTGAGTGAGTAAAGCCTTGATGTATTTCCCTCACCGGTGAGGTTGACCAGCGAAATTGTAATGGGTGAGCAAAGCCTTGATGTATTGCCTTCACCGGTGAGGTTTCATTTTCATGGCAGCTCCACTCCGCGGACACCTTTTATTTGCTCCTTATTAAGGAGTGAGAGACTTGTTCAAGGTCAACATTGTAACCTTGAAGGTCTTTTTAGTAAGAACCTGAAGCTCTTTGGAGATTACTGGCTCAATCACTACTCATCCAGCGTTTGGTGGAGCCGTGGAGGAATTTCTAAAGATAAGGAAGTAATTAAAAGGAACTTTGTACCGCCAGCGCTGCTTTGTACTCGGATGTTTGGTCAATGTTCCTTAAAACGATGCAGTGCAGTGATTGGATTGGATTGGATTGGAGTGGGAGCTACTTAGGTTAGAAAGTGGAGCATTCATTGGATCCTCCTGTCGTTGTTCTCATCATAGTAGTAGTTGTTGTTGTCATCATAGTAGTAGTTGTTGTTGTCATCATAGTAGTAGTTGTTGTAGTAAGGTAGTTAGTTCAAGTTACTCTTGTGATGATTGGTATTGTCATTATTATGTGTGTTTCAGGAACCTTCCAAGGGCGATCTACATTTCTGTCCCTTTGGTGACCTTCGTGTACGTGTTCGCCAACATCGCTTACATCACAGCAATGACCCCGGAGGAAATCCTCACCTCAAATGCTGTTGCTGTGGTAACAAAAACACACTTTCTGACTGTTTCATTGTTTCATCATCACAATATAGCATTATCTTCACAAGTAGCCTTGATTGTATGTTTTGGAATACGAGACTCTTGGATGACTCACAACAGTGTAACCACAATTAACGTACCTGTAAGACTGCGCGGAGTCATCGAAACCGTAATTTTAAAATAATATTGAAATTGTCTCATTACCAAATGTTCCATTCTATGTTCCTCCATGAGCCTCGACGTTGTGTAAAAAAAACAAACCTCATTCATGTTACAAAACCTCATCCATAGTACAAAACCTTGTCCTTTGTATAAAACCTCATCTATATTACAAAACCTCATCCATATTACAAAACCTCAT
>CM068965.1:87939307-87949984 GCA_035128595.1 Eptatretus atami | reverse complement strand
CGGAGTAAAAGATCTTGTTTGGTGAAGTCGAAGGAAGTTACAAAGATCTTGCTGTGGAAGTTGAAAGGAAGATTATAGAGATGGTCGCGGGGGTCGAGGAGTAAAGATGTGTTTAATCAAACATCTGGTGGAGTTTTAAAGGAAGTCAAGATTCGCTGGGGGGGGTCTAAATGGAATTACAAAGATCTGCCGGGGGGGTCTAAAGTAGTTACAAAGATTGCCCTGTGAATCGAAAGGAGATTACAAAAATCTTCAGTAGAGTCTAAAATAAGTACATAATTGCTTGGAGTAGGAGTTAAGCTTTGGTTGGTAAAAGAATTTACAAATTGCTCGTGGGGTCTAAAGGAGTGTAAAAGATCTGCGGGTGGGGTCCAAGATGCGGAGTCAAGAGTTCATGGATGCGTGGGTAAAGGAATTAAATAGATCTGCTGTGGTAGGAAGTCTACAAAGACCCGGAGTTAAGAGAGTATCTAGCTCTGGTGGAGTCGAAAGGCAGTACAAACATCTGTGGTGGAGTTTAAAGGAAGTAACAAAAGGTCTGCTGGTGAGTTTTAAAGGAAGTTCAAAGATTGCTGGGGGGGGGGGGTCGAAAGGATAGTTACAAGATGCCGGGGGGGATTCTAAAGGAAGTTACGGAAAGATTGTGGTAGAGAGGGAGAGGTGAAGAGGAAAAAGAGTAGGAGTCAGAGAAAGGAAGGTCGATATTTGAAGTGAGGAGCTGAGAAGAGGAAAAAGTTCAAAGACTTGTGGTAAGGAACAATGCAAGTCAAGTTACATACCTGTGTCAAAGAGTTACAATCGTGTGATCGAGAGTTAGACTGTGGGGGGTCTAAAGGAGTTAGAGGTCTGCGGTGGGGTCTAAAGGAGTACAAAGATCTGCTTGGTTGAGTGGAAGGAAGTTACAAAGTTGGCGTGGGAGTCTAAGGGAGTTATAAAGATTGCTGGTGGAGCGAAAGGAAGTTACAAAATCTGGTGGGTTCTAAAGGAAGTAAAAGTCGCTAGGTGGAGTCTAAAGGAAGTAAAGATCTGCTGGTTAGGAGTCGAAAGGAAGTTTCAAAGATCTGCTGGTGACTTTAAAAGGAAGTTTCAAAGATTATGCGTTTCAGATATAAGAGAAAGTTTCCAAGATCTGCTGGTGAATAGTCTAAACGAAAGTTTAAAGATTGATTGGGGTCTAAAGAGAAGTTAACAAGGGTCGTGCAAAAAGAAATGTTTTATCAGAGGTTACGTGGTCTAAGGAGTTAGTTGTGCACTCGGGTTAACTATGCATGGAAGGTGTTAGTTGGCTCACGGTGGACAGTTGATAGGAATATGAACATATCTGTTTCGAGCTAGAGTTTAGGTTCCACCATGCGAGTCAAAGGCGTGTGGTGAGTTCTGAAGGTTTGACTCGTTGTATTCGGTTGGGTCGGGAGGTTTTCAAATTTGTTGGTGGCTTAGGAGATTTTAGTTTGGATTGTACGAGGGTATTTGAGTGTAAGGATGGTTTTGATCATTGATTCATGAGGAGGGTGGGTTTTCAGGGGTATGTCAGATTGCTGTTACTTAAAGAGTCTTATAATGCTAGGTGGGTTCAAGGCGTTGTCAGGCTGTGTGGGTCTAAGTATACACGACCTCTGAAGGGAAAGTCAAGGTTGGGTGTAGAGGGTAATGACGATTGATGGACATCCTGAGTAATTGGGAGCCTCATAAATTCTGTGTGATGACTAATATAGCTAGCACTAATGCGACCGTAAAGGATAAGTGCAATACATAAATGGTGATTCAAATGTTTGGTGGCCATTTCGGTGCGCATTTTCTAATCGTGTATTTGTGCCATGGATACTAATTTATGCGGAATATGGGGTTACATTTTTTCCTTATCACCGGAACCTGTAAGTGTGGTATTCCTCCAGCCTCTATTTGAGGACGATGTTATACGGTTAGATGAATGCTTTTCTCAATCTTACCGTAATCTACCAATCAACACCAGCTGTCCCTGGCTCAGTAGCTCAAGCCACATTTGGACACAGAGACGTTGTGTAAATAGGAACATTGGCTGGTACATTAGGTCGTAGAGGGGTGTCCAGCTACAATGGACCCGTGACACTCTCGGTATCAATCTAGCTTTGGACAATAATATCATCCTCCTTGTTCTGGTGTATATTACAGTTTATAAGGATATAAGAGGAAAGACTTTGGTATATGTTGATAAGAGGTTTCTCGAGATTTGTCTTTGTGGAACATGTACAGATTAAAGAGGACAATCAAATGGAGATGGGACAAACTATATGTACATCCTTTCAGGATCTCGGTGTGATCGTTGTTCATAAACCTCGACTCACAGGCTTGGCCCTGTATAAGGATAGCTCTGAAAAGCTGAATCAAGGCTTCTGATGGACCATATGTAAAACAAACTGGTCGACACATCAAGATCCGCACATAGCCTTACCTTGCTACCGACGTCCTTCTTACGATCGCCAGCAAGCCGCTGGGGGGAGATGGAAGGCAAGTACTGGTCACTCGTTTGGTGTTTCACGGTTTTATCAGCACCAGATTCTCCTCTGTTAATTGACACCAAGCAACCAGTGTATTACATCAAGTTCGATGGATTCAACTTTCATCACTAACTCTTGGTTCAGCATTGGTCACCACCCTAGCTTACGTACAAGGAAACTTAAGCCCAGGAGGGGTCATTTGGCTATCATACATTTGCCATATATTCACGTTCACTTTGTACTACTTTATCTTATTGTGCAGCTCGCCCCAAGCAAGGATTTTGACAATAGTACCGGTCAACTAGTTGGCCTGCTCTTTTTGAAAGTTCCGTGAGATGGATAGATAATACACGAGTGAGCAGCCAGAGGATGGCGTGCTTCTAAAGGTTCAGCACATGGACCCCCTGTTGATCCGCAGGGAGAAGGAGATGTCAGGGGGTACTGATCCAAACTACACACCTGAAGGGTTAGCATGCTATGAACTTCGCTAGGTCATGAACCATGGTCTTGGGCCTCAGTGAGGGAGTGAAGGTGTGATCGTGGATTTTATCTGTAAAACAGAAAGACTTACGTATCAGGATCGATTGATTTTTCCGATCTGTCAGAAATCACCGCACAGACCAAATAATCGTCAAGGGGCAGTGCACCCTTCATGCACGCATCCAACGTGTCCTTTGTCAGGCAGGTGCGATTCCTGTACGCTACCGAGCCGATGAACGCTATTGGTCGTGTGTGTGATGTGTGTACTTGTTGGTATTCCCTGTCGTATATGAATACAGAGTCTTAGAAATTGATATGAATGGCCTGAGGAACTAGGTAAAGCCACCCGCAAATATGTTGTGGGTCATTGCCTGGTTTACATGTCATGCACGCACCCCGACAGCTCGGCACACGCTCCATTTCGAGATCTCACATTATAATAATGGCGTTATGTGTAAGCCGAATTGCGAGAGTCCAGTTGAAAACACCCGTGGTCCTCTGATGTTTGATGAAGGGCGACCATGGAAGGTTACTCTTTGCAATCCCATTTGAACACGGTAGCATGTTATTGGTAGCATTGTCTGAGATGGAAACTAGTTCGTGGCGGAGCTTCCTGCCGTGTTCTCCACGATTTACCCAGGCACGACCTCGGGCGTGTGACGTGCGGCAACCGATTTCGTAGAGGATTGATTGTGACACAGAAGCAGGCCAGGGTATGTTCTGCAGTACAAGATGGTATGGTGGGTGGGGGTGGGGTGCCGGGGTGAGGGAGGAAGAGGCAGACGCGGATCCATAGCAGAGTAAGTGCTCAGGCGCCGCGCTTGATGGGTTGGACTTGTAAAGAGATCTCAGGTGTTCCTTCAGGTTGTGAGTGTAGATGTACTTACATAGATCATCCGGAGTGTACGACGATGGTCCTTCAGATTGGTACAACACGAGGCCTCGTTTTTCAAAAGGTCACATGGGGCATGTCTTCGATACAATCGACTTGGGTGGTTCTGGACGGTGGAACAGTGCAGCTCAATGCCAACCTCTGCGGGCCACCGTGGCCGGTGCGAGAGACCAAATAAATCCTTAATCTCATATAATTAATAATAATATAAAGAATCATAAGGGATCAATATAATTCCAGCGGGCAACCATCATGAGTGGGTAGCGCAACGCGAAATGTGTGTGTTGTGTGTGTCTGTGTGTGTCTGGTTGTGTTTGTGTGTGTCTCTGTTGTGTGTGTGGGTGTCTGTGTGCCGGGAACGTGTGTGTGTTCTGTGTGTGGTGTGTTCTCGTGTGTGGAGGACGGCCCCCCCCCTGTGCTCGCTCGCCTCGCTCTGTGCCCCTGTCGCTCGTCGGGAGTTTGAGATGAGAAATACACGCCTGTGTGTGTCTCTGTGTGTGTGTGTGGTATGTGTGCTCGTTGTCCGGTGTGTGCTTGTGGTCTGGTGTGTGGTGTGGATGCTGTTGTCGCTGGTGCTGTGGTGCGTGTGTTCGTCGTCGCGGTCTGTTGTGTCGGGGCAAGGGTGGTCTGTGTGTGTGTGTGTGTGTGTGTGTGTCGCGGGCACAAAGCGGGTGATACTCGTGCGTACGTGCTCAGTTGCTAGAATGTGATACTAGATGTTGTGTGGGATGTGGGTGCTCTGTCGTGGTGTCTGTCGTGTATGTCTGCGGTCTGTTGCTGTGTGTGTTGTGTTGTTTGTGTGTGTGTGTGTGTGTCTGTGTGTGTGTTGTCTGTCGTGCCATCGGGCCTGTGTGTCGTGTGGTGTCTGGCACACTTGTGTCGTCGTCGTTGCTGGTGGGTCTGTGGTGTGCTCTGTTGTGTGGCTGTGGTCTGTGTGGGCTCGCTAGTGTGTGCCCCGATCTCGCTTGTGCTAGCTCGCTCTCGCTCGTGTGTGATGCCTGTGGTGATGTGTGGTCGGTGGTGTGTGGATGTCTGGTGTGTGTTGTGTGTGTGCTGTGTGTGTGTGTGTCTGTGTGTGTCTGTGACCGTGTTTCTCGACAACCACTGTCCGTCTACTCTGAGCAACGTGCAGGTATTGTGGGGACCTTGAGGATGTGCGGGCTTTTCAAGGTGCTCGGGGATATTAAGGGTCGGCAAGTGGCGCTTCCAAAGGCTCTATCCGGGCCGCAGCACTCGGTGATACCTTGTTTCAAGAAAGCCAATGAAAGGACACGTTTGCTGGTAGCGGGCGAAAGCCCAGCACTTCCACTGGCGGCGGGCTGGACGTTGCGCGCGGCCGCGATGACGTAGTGCGGTTACGATTGGGAAAGGGTGCCATAGTTACCGTGCCACGGGAGAGTATAGGACAAATGGTCAAATTGGCATTGGGCGAAGGGCATTCATGGCAGCAAAGGGCAGGCGGAGGTTAACTTATTTCAATTTGGGACTTTCGACTATAGTCGGTGAATCTGGGTGGAGTAGATAGTCTGCAGTTTGCTTTCGCATGAACCTGTGCTCACTCGTGGACCCAATTTAGCTGCGCACATTCATAAAAAAAACCCGCATACGGGCTAAACGGCACAGTGCAGCTCTTCGGCGAAGTGCTGACTGTGGCCTAGTGATAAAGATGTTTTCATTGCTAAGTGTTCCTCGGGATTTTATGGCGCATTTATGTAGATAAACACAATGCCCTAATCCGGGTGCCATGCCGTCTTATCGAGAGGGTGAAGGGGCGAGCCAGATGTAGTGGTTCTGTTCCGTCTCGCGATGGCTCGCCGTTTGCAGTTTTTTTTTGGGGGGGGGGGGGAGTTGCGCGTAGGACCAGGGCACGTCGGCCGAAGGCGGCGAAGCGAAAACGGATACTGGGCTCGCTGTCGTTGTTATGACGTGGCTCCGGACGTTGACAAGGGTGTTTTTATCTTTTTCCGTCCTTTTTGCACGTCGGCACGCAGGGCGTAACGGTGAAAGCGTCGTTACCACCGGCCGCAGCTGTAATATAATAACAATAATAAAAACAACAATATTAATATATGGATGTTGATTTCTACGGGTAAGCCGACATATCCACTAATCACTTTTAATAAGCGGACCATCGTGAGTCATTTTTCAGAATCTTACCCAACAACTCCCCCTCCCCATCCGCCCCCCCCCCAAACCTTACTAAACTGTGGTATGTCTACAATTACAATATCATATGTATAATTTAATTTATTGTTTAATACTTACTGTGGATCGGTCGCACACTCGCCTGACCACATGTCACTGCAGTCGGACAAACACCTGGATGACATAAAAAAACCTCACTGCTGCTAACCACAATGTCATATTAGAATCGATAACCTCACCTTCCACCTTAGTTTCTTGTAAAACACATCAAACTCGGACGGTCTCAAGAAACACCTCAGTGCACGTTGGGGTAAAGATTACCCTCCCCTCCACGTTATTACACAGCTCGACACCAGTTATTAATACGGCCTCACGTGTCAATCTCGCGCTATTAAAGAAATTACCCCTGCACTGCCGTGCCCCGGTTATTTAAAAAACAACTCACTGCACGACATTGGGTTGTATGTAAAAATACCTCCAGCCTCCACGTTACTTAAAAAAAGCAACTCCAACTGCCATCGACCGAGTATCCTCAAAAGCCTACCTCACTCGCACGTTATTAAAAGACACTCTCACACGGCCAGTTATTTAAAACACCTCACTCCCGTTATGGTAAGTAGAAACAGCCACGTCAACTGCGGCATGTGATTATCAACAACAAACGCTCATTTCCGCAATTTATTGAAAGAATACAACAGCTCACGCGCAAATTATAAACGAACGAGGCTCACCCGACCAAGTTTAAAATAAAAATAAGCTCTAAGTGGTCCGACGTTTAAAACACCCAATGCGCGATAGGTGTTAAGAAACAAATACAGCCGCACGTTATTTAAAGAACACGGGGCGCTCGAGGAATGATTATTACAAACACATTGGCAACAGCCCACGTTATTAAAACAACGTGAAGGAAGTAGCCTCCAGCGCGGTTATAAAAAAAACTCACAATGCCAGGTTTAGATTAGAACCAGTCCACGACCAATGTTTGATCTCAAACTATACACGGGGTCAACACCCAAAATAGTGTATTAGAAGCACACTCAAACGGCAAACAATTGATGAAACAGGCATCACCACCGTTAGCTTGAAGAAAACCCCTTTAAGAATCCGAATGTATTTTAAAGCACGCCTCACACCAAGCAATTAGTTTTAGAAAAAACAGTTAGTGCTGCAAAGGATCGAAGATATTAAAACCACACTCACACTTACATTAGAATAAACGCTCGACTGTTGACTGCCAATCACTCTCATAAAGCAAGCCTGAGCATCTCGCGTTAATTTAAAGACCCGACAATGCTCAACGCCACGTTATTAAAACACACTACGCACACGGAGAAACTGTAATAGAGAGGGAGTCAACTATGTAACTACCACATATATAGGTCTAGAGACACGCCTCACACACATTATTAAAAAAACACCTCAATGCCATGAGGGAAAAAGCAAGGTTGTATTAAAACACCTCACTCCACGTTATATAGCGACGGTCAACACCCGTATTGAACAATAACAGGACCCTGAATGCCATGGTATTACGAGATCAACACCCTGGAAGCGGCTCTAATTAGCAAACACGTCAAATGCCGGGCAAACGCAACAGGTTATTAAAAAAGGCGATTAAGTATCAACGCAGCGATTATTAAAACAGGGTCAATAAGTATGAGTGCAGGGCAGATCAACGATTAATTAAATGCTTTAGACTCCACCAGCAGATTATCGTAACTTCTTTTAGACTCTACCTGCAGATTTTTGTAACTTCCTTTAGACTCCACCAGCAGATTATCGTAACTTCTTTTAGACTCCACCAGCAGATTTTTGTAACTTCCTTTAGACTCTACCTGTAGATCTTCAGTTGTTGTTTTTAAAAGGAATCGAGAGATCTTGTGTTACCTTCAACACCCCATGGTTAAAACATGACGTGGATGTCTTGGTTGTCCTTTGGATGTCATCCAACGCAGATGAAGGTAAAACAGAGTGATTTGTTCTTCATTTGTTTGTTCAGGGAACCCTTGAAGATCAGATTCTACAAGCCAATCCTGCTTTGGAAGCTTTTGGGAATGCCAAGACAGCTCGGAATGACAACTCCTCTCGCTTTGTGAGTTTGGTCTTGGATCTCACACTTCCCTTTGCCTTTGCACATCCGGGTGAGTGTCGGGTTGTTAACTCGGCATAAAGAGCTCAATTCTATCGGACAAGTGAAATGTCTGTGATGTTATGTCTGTTGACTTTATTAGGCATGAACGGTGTTTGTCTTAAAGCCTTTTGTCTGATATTGTACAATTGCAGGGCAAGTTTATCCGCATCCATTTTGGAGCCACGGGCAAACTCTCCTCGGCCGACATCGAGACATGTACGACGACCTGTCAAACAATGTGTTTGGGAGTAAATATAAGGAGCCCCTGTTTCTATGTTTCCTGTTTTTCCTTTTGGTCACTTTCTATGTACTTCCCTACCTCTCATCCTTCCCCACATCTCTTATTTCTCCATTTTTCCCTCTATTTTGTCCCTCATCCGTACTGTTGTTGTGTGCCTGCCCCCCACTCCCCCACCAGCTCTCTTTCTAATGTTTATTTGGGTCTGACACATCCTGATCCATTATATGTTCTAGCTCTTCTATGAGCCTTGACTTTGCACACACACAAAAAAAAATTAAACTCTTTTAATAAAGGCTTGGTGAGAAATCTGGTAACCAATGGGGGTTAAATGATCGTTCAAGAACTCTTTAAACATACAATGTACCGTACATGTGGGGAGGTTGGGAATAAGGCAAATTGGAAAAGAGGGGGAAGAGGCAGGGAAAGGGGAAAATAAGAAAGTATGAATAACAGGGATGAGGTGGGAAAAAGGGGAAAAGAGGTTGGTAGAAGATATGATAGGAAAAAGAAAGGAGAGAAGGGGGTAGGGGAATTGAAAGTGGGGTTAGGGTGGGGCAGGAAGATCACATTAACACAGGAACTATCAAGGATGGCTGCACTTCAGGAGCTTCCAGCTGTGAAACATCGAGCTAGTCCGATTCCAAATTCAGGGTCGACCTATAAAGGTGTCCTCATCACAAGTGGACCAATATTAAAACATCGAGCTAGTCCGATTCCAGATTCAGGGTCTACCTATAAAGGTGTCCTCATCACAAGTGGAACCAAACCATCAAAACTCGAGCTAGTCCGATTCCAGACAGGCTACCTTATAAAGGTGTCCCAATCACAAGTGGACCAATATAAAACATCGAGCTAGTCCACCAATCAGGGTCTACCTATAGAGTGTCCCATCACAAGTGGAACCAATATTAAAACATCGAGCTAGGTCCGATCCAGATTCAGGGTCACTTATAGAGGTGTCCTCAATCACATACCAACATTAAATACATCGAGCTACTCCGATTCCAATTCAGGGTCTACCTATTCCAGGTGTCCTCATCACAGTGGACCAATAATTACAACATCGAGCTAGTCCAATTCCAGATTCAGGTCTACCTATAAAGGTGCCTCATCAGAAGTGGACAAATTAAAACTTCAGCTAGCCCGATCCAAATTCAGGGTCTACCTATAAAGGTTCCCATCAGAAGTGGACAAACTAAAAACATCGAGCAGCCGATTCCAACAGGTCTACCTATAAAGGTGTCCTCAGCAAGAAGTGGACAAACTTAAAACTTCGAGCTATGTCCGATTCCAAAATTCAGGTCTACCTATAATATCTGTCCCATCAAAGTACTAAATCTTAAAACATCGAGCTATTGTCCGAATTCCAATTCAGGTCTACCTATGAAAGGTTCCTACACACAGTGGACCAACATTAAAATCGACTGTCCGATTCCAGTTCAGGGCTACCTATAAAGGTGTCCTTTCATCTCAAAAGTGGACCAACATTTAACAAATGAGCTACTCCATTCCAGATTAGGGTTACCCTATACAGTGTGTCCTCATCACAAGTGGACAGATATAAAACATCATGCGTAGTCCAATCCACATTCAGGTCTACTAAAGGTGTCCTGCATCAAAGATGGACAAACTTTAGAATACTTCAAGCTAACCGATTCCAATATATCAGGGTCTACCTATTAAAGGTGTCCTCATCAGAAGTGGACAACTTAAATACATCGAGCGCAGTTTTCCATTCCAATTCAGGAGTTACCTACTAAAGGTCTCACAGAAAGTGACAATACTTAAAAACTTCAGCCAGTCCGATCCAAATCCAGCGTCAACCTTATAAGGTGTCCTCATCAGAATTGTGACAAACTTTAAAACTTCGAGCTACAGCCGATTCAATTCATAGGTCTACTATAAAGGTCTCCTTCACAAAGTGGACAAACCTTTACAACTTCGAAGGCTAGTTCTCTGATTCATGATCTCTCGATAAAAGGTTCCTCCTCCTACATGGATAAGGTTTATCTTTGGGGATACGACGCGCATCTGTGTTGGGCTTTCCTGTTGGTTGATGTAGATTTCACTTATGAATGTAACTTTGACTTCACCAACAAGGTTAAAGACACACCTTTTACATGCTAATATTTTCCTTTCTTAACTTCCCGGTCATTCTCACGTTCTCATATTTACGTGAGAGAAATCTCGAGACCTCCCCATTCCCCCTACAAAAGGCCCGAAAGAAAACTACCACAATTCTTCCAGATAACGTCCAACCGCAAACACTGAGCTCCTGGTGAGTAAGGGACATCAATCGAGTGAACCAGGA
>CM068965.1:87915518-87939282 GCA_035128595.1 Eptatretus atami | reverse complement strand
GGTGTCCTCATCACAAGTGGACCAACATTAAAACATCGAGCTACTCCGATTCCAGATTCAGGGTCTACCTATACAGGTGTCCTCATCACAAGTGGACCAATATTAAAACATCGAGCTAGTCCAATTCCAGATTCAGGGTCTACCTATAAAGGTGTCCTCATCAGAAGTGGACAAACTTTAAAACTTCAAGCTAGTCCGATTCCAAATTCAGGGTCTACCTATAAAGGTGTCCTCATCAGAAGTGGAAAACTTCGAGCTAGTCCGATTCCAAAATTCAGTCTACCTATAACGGTGTCCTCATCAAAGTACAAACTTAAAACATGATTCATGATCTCTCGAAAAAGGTCTCCTCCTGACAAGTGGAGGTTTTACTTGGGTGATACCGACGGCATCGTGTGTTGGCTTTCCTGTGGGTTTGTGATGTCATCACCATGAATGGATAACTTGAACTTTCACCAACAGGTTAAAGTACACACCTGTTTACATGCTAATATTTTTCTTTTTATGTTCCGGTTCATCTCACGTTTGCAGATTTACTGGAGAAATCTCGAGTAACCTTCCAGCTACAAGCTGAGAGAAACTACCACATATTCTTCCAGATACTGTCCAACCGCAAACCTGAGCTCCTGGGTGAGTAAGGGACATCATCGAGTGAACCAGGACTGTGACCTTGTGTGACCTTGTGTGTGTTAGTGCAGCTACACCTCAGGATAGTGTGTGGTCCACATCCTCGCACGGTCGACTCGCACCACACAAGTCGTGCACCGAGGGAATGGAACGTTTCAGGACCGCAGGGAATGTTGCGAGCACAACACCGATACACAATCGATATTCTTTTGGACAAATTTTTATTAAAATACCAAACGAAATAAACGAATAAATAAATAAATAAATAAATAAATAAATAAATAACCTGACAAACGACGATTCAAAAATATGTTTTGCAGCAATTCAAATTAATGAAACACAGTGTTCGTTCTAATGAGGCCAACAACAACAACAACCACCACCATGTACTCCTACAACCTTCAATTAATGTCCTTGTGAGTTGATGTTTGTCTACAAACACCGACCATTTCTCATTGATGAACATGCTTTGATTTTAACCATCAATTCACTGTTGACTCCGACCTATCACTCCTAAAAAAACACACACACACAAACACACACACACAAAAAACACACACAAAAACACACACACAAAACACACACATGAACACACAAAAACACACACACACGAAAACACACACAACACAAAAAACACACATGAACAACACACACACAAACACACACAAAAACACAAAAAAAAACAAAACACAAAACACCACACACACAAAACACACATGACACACACACACAAAACACACACACATGAACACACACACAACACACACAAAACACACACACAAAAACACACAAAAAAACACACACACAACACACACACACAAAACACACACACAGGAACACACACACAAAAACACACACACACACAACACACACACACAAAAACAACACACACACATGAACACACACACACAAAAAACACACACAAAACACACAAAAAACACAACACAAAACACACACACACACAAACACACACACATGACACACACAACACACACAAAAACACACACACAAACACACACACAAAACACACACACATGCACACACACAACACACAAAACAACACAAACACACACAAACACACACACACAAAACACACACACACAAAACACACACAAAAAACCACACCACACAAAACACACACACACACAAAAACACACACAAAAACACCACACAAAACACACACACAAAAACCACACACAAAACACACACACACAAAAAACACACACACAAAAAACACACACAAAAAAACACACAAAAAACACACACACAAACACACACACACAAACACACACACATGACACACACACACAAACACACACACAAAAACACACACAAAAAAACACACACACAAAAAACACACACACAAACACACACAAAAAAACAACACACAAAACACACACACAAAACACACACACATCCACACACACACACAAAAACACACACCCACACACAAAAAACAACACACAAAAACACACACACAACAAAACACACACACACCACACACACACACACACACACACACACACACAAAAACACACACATCAAACACACACAAACACACACACACACACAAAATTAACACACCACAAAACACACACACACAAAATTACACACACACAAAACCACACACCATCCACACAACACACACACACACCAACACAAACCACACACACATCCACACACACACACACACACACACAATGACACACATAACACACACACATGACACACACGTACACTGACACACATACACACACAATGACACACATGACACGCACATACTTATATAATATATTTATGTATATATATATATTATCGATACTAATAAGTGTGTGTGTGTGTGTGTGTGTGTGAATGTGTCTCCTCCATAACTCCAAAACTATAAAACTTAACAGCCTGAAACTTTTGCTAAGCATACTGTACGAAGTAAACTCCAAGGAAGTGCAAGAATGGACATTAGGTGTTTGGGTTAATTAAAACACCCCTTTTGAAGATGATTGCAAATGTCGCTGCACGTATGAACATGCGTACATGCAGGCTGACGAACTCTTCCACGAGCCTCCGGTGGTTAAGGGGTTCTGTGGAATTGGGATTCTCTTGCATGTATTACTTGTGAATGCCTGCAGCTGTAGAGGAACCCAGGTTGGGATTGAAATAGCAAAGAGCTTACCTTGTGTATCTTGTCGTGGTTGCTTTATGCATCTATCTTTGGCTGGAATAGCATGGGAGTTTATATGTACATATACTAGACTACACGTGAAGCAATGACAGCTCGGGCTAAAAGTGAAATTACGTACAAAAATGGGGGTGTGTTCAGTTACCAAGATTCTTGTAGAGCACTCCCCAAGTGACTTAAGCACTCAAGTCACTCCATTTGAAACCGTTGATAAGGAATGGCTGGCTTGGCAAGCGCTAACTACCCCCGTCTTAAAATCGCATCACAGTCGACTCTGCTCGTGAGAAGGCCGAAAGCCTCATTTCTGTGTTTGCTTCCAAATCTTGTGTCCGCATCCCCTCACTCTCTGTACCCATCCTTCCCTGTTGTACACAGCTGCTCCTGGACTCTGCGTCTTTTGCACCTGAGAAGGTAGATAAGTTTCTGGCAACCCATAACTCTGACTCTGCTACTGGACTGGACAGCATCAGCCTACAAATC
Source organism: Eptatretus atami (assembly GCA_035128595.1). NCBI lineage: Eukaryota > Metazoa > Chordata > Myxini > Myxiniformes > Myxinidae > Eptatretus > Eptatretus atami. The sequence goes on along the minus strand of CM068965.1, from coordinate 87,935,999 downwards.
CTAAATACCTGCTGTGCTGTTCTTGCACATCCTCTCTCTGCCCTTTTCACCCTGTCATTTACCTGAGGTCATCTTCCATCTGCTTGAAAATCAGCCAACATGACTGCACTCCATAAAATGATGCAAAAAGGGAACCCCTTAACTACAGACCAATTAACTTACTTCCAATCATCAGTAAGGTATTGGAATCCATCGTCACAGTTGACATGAAATCCTTCCTTTTCTCCAACAACCTCATCTCAGATCACCAATTTGGATTCAGACCAGGTCACTCTACCTTGGACATGCTGCTTCGACTCACCCAACAATGGATGGAAGCCCTCAAAGTCAGACATGAGATCAGTGCAGTCTCTCTGAACATATATCGTGCTTTTGATACAGTCTGGCGTCCTGCCTTACTCGCAAAACTCTCTGCCGATGGAATCCAACATCAACTCCACACATGGCCTACTGACTTCCTCTACTCATGTAACCAACATGTGGCTCTCAACGGAATCCGTTCCGCTCCTCTCCCTGTTAAGGTTGGAGTACCCTAAGGCAGTGTTCTGGGCCTAGTCATATTCCTAATCTTCATCAATGATCTCTCTGTCTCACCAGAAAATCCTCTTTATGTATTTGCTGATGAATCCACCCGAGGCCGTGACATCCCTCATCCTTCAGAAAGGTAGGCTGCAACCTCTTCCCTCTCTTCAGACCTTAAATAAATCACAAACTGTTCAGGCACTTCAAATATGTCTTTCAATCATGATAAATCTCACTCTCACTATCTCTCTCTGAAAGGACCAGCTGACAAACCCTCCGATCTAATTTCTCAACAATCCTCTTGAAGAAGTTCTGTCATTCAAACGCTTCGGTCTCATTCTCAGATATGATCTCTCTTGGGAAAGTCACATTTCAAAGTTGGCTTTCAAAGCCAGATTTGGTACTCCGACTGGGCATCCTCCATCGTACAAAGTCCTTCCTTGGCACACCTGAACTCCGATGCACCAACAAGGCCTCATCCGCAGTTTGATGGATTACTGCTCTCTCCTCTGGGCTGGCTCCCCTACCTCACAGCTTGCTCAGCTTGATGCCATGAAAATCAAGGCCTTTAAGATTATTGGAATCTCCACATGATGAAGCTAAGTCTATGGATCTGTCACTTTGCCATTACCAACAGGTCTGTGTGCTCACTGTATTTTTCACCTCCTTTCTGGTCTTGCACTCTCTGCTCTTTACATACACCCCCCCCCCCCCCCCCCAGGCATGTGCAGGACGCTGGTGGTCCACTATCAACCCTTTTCTAATAAAACTCCCAAAATCTAGGATCACTGTTCACCTTGACTCATTTATTCCTTGTTTGTTCTGCCTGTGAATCTCATTCTTTCCCCTGTCTTCAATGCAGCTGTTTTCACCACCATCTCAGATCATCACAATCCAAAACCATGATCTTTTCTACACCCGTTAAACCACCCCCCACATCTCTCAAAATTTCACTTCTGTATCCATCTTGTCCACCACTTGTGTTCTCCCCGACTCCTCATCGTTACCCCCATCCCTTGTTTGTCCATCTCTGTCTATTTTCCCCCTTCTCCTTCTGTTCCTTTTGTTATGATGCATCCATATGCGTTCTGCGATCTAGCTCTTCCACATTTTCCGGAATGTCCGATGACCATCGATATGTATTTCCTGTACTGTATATACTTATACATGTACATTGATTGTCCCATCGAATACGCTGTTTCCTGCAGACATGCTCCTCATTACCAGCAACCCATATGACTACAGCTACATAAGCCAGGGAGAGGTGACGGTTGCCAGCATTGATGATGGAGATGAACTATTGGCCACGGATGTGAGTTTGGGGAAATTGTTAGGATCAAATCAGACCTGATGATTACAGTTGTTGTTGTCTCCCTCCCATAACCCCAACTGTACTTGAGCTTCGGTGTCTCCAGAACGCATTCGACGTGTTGGCTTTCACGCCAGAAGAAAAGATGGGTGTGTACAAACTCACAGGTGCCATCATGCACTATGGGAACATGCGATTCAAACAAAAACAGCGGGAAGAACAAGCAGAGACCGATGGCACAGAAGGTGAGCTGAGAGCATACGATCCCTTCATCACCATACAGAACACCTCGTATTATCACCTAGAGGACACGTGAGCAGGTAAGCTTACAGATCGCGTGGACCGGCCTTGCCTTCTGGGCGGCCTTGGCTGCTATGCCAATGTTGTGGTACCACAACGAGCGATGAGATGTCCATAAAATGAGTTTTATAGACATTGAATAGGCCTTTGATGGGTCGACCCTCACATGAGTCCTTATGTAGTCCTACCTGTGGTGTGACTCACAGAGGCGGACAAAGCTTCGTTCCTGATGGGCCTTAACTCTGCTGACCTGCTCAAGGGCCTTTGTCATCCCAGGGTGAAAGTTGGGAATGAGTATGTCACCAAAGGACAGAATGTACAACAGGTGTGTCTATGTCTTTGTGTCTTTCCTTTCTCTCTTCATGACTTTGCTCTACCTCTTCTGCTAATCCGCTTTTCACCTTTATGGATAGCAGAGCCGAGGTCACCTCATTAAGTTAGTGGAAGGGGAATTATGTCTGATTCTCATGCCCTATTATTCTCAAGTCCCAAGATGCATCAATCACCATATGCAGCAAATAAATCCATGAATCGGGACAAAATAACACTTTGTACATCGACATTCTGCATTTTCTAACGCTAATAGAAGAGATTATTAGACAATTTAAAACTAAAGCACATCAAGCACTTTACTGGAGCACAAAACAATATGCTTTCTTATCCTGGTCCTTCAAACCCTTTTATGGCTTGTTTTTTCAAACCCTTTCATCCATGAGTGAGAGGTGTCTGGGAGGGATAGCATGGTTGAGAGCAATACTCGATTGAGCTATAGCCAAAGGCCTTGTAGGCCATGACAAGCCTATATTTGCCAAGGAAATGTTGGTACAATGGAGGATATCCAGTCTATGGTTGTCTTTTAATGCCAGATTTGATATCTGGTCTGCCTGAGAAAGGTGGTCTCCGATTTTATACTGAGTGGAAACAACGGGGCTCTCTTTAATGGCATTTTGTCCGAGTGTTCTTCCTGTTGAGGCTGGTGTTTCTCAAGGCAATGTTTTAGAAGCACCCTTGGAGTCATTGTAGAAGATTGAGAGACCACCAACCTGTCTGCAATGGCAAAGTCATAGGCCCATAGACTCAGCTTCAGAGTAGAAGATTCCAATAACCTTGAAGGCCTTGGTTTCCACGGCGTTAAGCTGAGAAAGATCTGAGGCAGTGGAGTCAGCCCAGAGGGCAGAGCAGTATTGCATCAAGCTACATATGAAGGCCTTGTCGGTGGATAGGAGTTCAGGTGTGCCAAGGAAAGATATTGTACGATGGAGGATGCCCAGTCGGTGACTGGTTTTGGAGGCCAACTTTGAAATGTGGTGTGCCCAAGAAAGATCATTGCTGACAGTAAGACCCAGGAGTTTGAGTAACTGAACTTCCTAAAGAGGATTGTGAAGAAAGTAGATGGGATGGTTTGCCAGATGGGAGAGAGAGAGAGAGAGAGAGAGAGAGAGAGAGAGAGAGAGAGAGAGAGAGAGAGAGATAGAGAGAGATTTGTCAGGATTGAAAGATATATTCCAAGTGTTTGACCAACTTGGGATTTTTTTCAAGGTCTGAAGAGGGGAAGAGGCTGCAGCCTTGCTGTCTGAAGGATGAGGGATGTCACGTCAGAGGGTGGAGTCATTGCCAAATAGATAAAGAGGATTTTGCAGAGTCAGAGAGATCATTGATGAAGATCAGGAATAGGATTGGGCCCAGAACTCTGCCTTGAGGCACTCCAGCCTTGACAGAGAGAGGAGAAGAAAGGATTCCATTGAGAGCCACATGTTGGCTATGAAAATAGAGGATGTCAGTTGGCCATGTGTGGAATTGGCCTTGGATGATGTGGCAGAGGGTTTGGAGGGTACGGCGGGATGCCAGACTCGATCAAAAGCATGAGATATGTCCAGAGAGGCTGTCCTGCATTCATGTCTGACATCGAGGACCTCCATCCATTGTTTGGTGAGTAGAAGCAGCATGTCCAAGCTGTAGTGACCTGGTCTGAAACCAAATTGATGATCTGAAATCAGGTTGTTGGAGAAAAGGAAGGATTTCATGTCAACTGCGATGATGGATTCCAATACCTTACTGATGATTGGAAGTAAGTTAATTGGTCTGTAGTTAAGGGGATCCGTTTTTGCACCATTTTATGGAGTGCAGTCATGTTGGCTGATTTTCAAGCAGATGGAAGATGACCTCGGGCAAATGACAGGGTGAAAATGGCAGAGAGAGGATGTGCAAGAACAGCAGAGCAAGCTTTTAGGACACACGAGCTGATGCCGTCCAGTCCAGTAGCAGGTCAGATTTCAGGGTTGAAAGAACCTTCGCATGTGCAAAAGACACAGAGTCCCAGAGCAGTTGTGTACGACAGGGAAGGATGGGTACAGAGAGTGAGGGGTTGGGCATACGATTTAGTAGTAAACACCGAATTGAGGCATTCAGCCCTCTCACGAGCGGAGTCGGTTGTGGTGCCATCTGAAGAGAGGGAAGAGATCAAAGTGGAGCATACATCAGAGAAAGACTTAGCAAGGTGTCACCAGGTTTTAGAGGAAAGAGACAAGTTTGAAAGTACATTCTTGAGGTTGGACAGACATTGTTTTCTCGCTCTCCTGCGAGTGGACACACACTTGTTGTGGACTGTTTGGAATGCACTGAGATTGTCTTCGGTTGGATTAGCCTTCCAGGAAGAGAAGACAAATTCTTTCAGAGCAACTGCCTCATCACATGATTCATTGAACCCTGGGCCGGTAGAAGGGTAGGATAATTGAAGATGAGATGTGATGAATCATCAGAGAGATAGAGCAGGTTTCTGTGGAAGAATTCCCAGGCTGAGTTGGAGCCGTACATATGGGAGACCAGTCCTGAGAGAGTTGGCTGCTTGCAGTCCCTGCCAATCTGCTTGAGTGAAAAAAAAAACTGCTTCTCTTCCTTCTACTCTGAACTCCGTCATTTCACTCCTCCATGAACCTGAATTTCTGTATATTTATAGACACGTTTATTTATTTTTATATTTAAATACATAAATGCTTTGTTGTCATTTTTGGCCTCTCTCAGACTATTGTGCGTATATCTCGTTCATTGAACCTTTGAACGTCCCACATAGAAGGTCGTTTCTGATGTCATATTTCAACAAGCCTCACAGTGACTCCCACATTTTCCTTCAGTTTGACTGTTCGTCATATACATTATGGGATTTTAGTTTAATTTATTTATTTTGTTGAAATTAACCTGTTTTCAAACACTATCATCCCTGTGTCCACACTATCATCCCATGATGCAGGTGTACTACTCAATGGGTGCAATGGCAAAGTCGGTGTATGAGAAGATGTTCAACTGGATGGTGCAGAGGATCAACCAGTGCCTGGATACCAAGCTTTCCCGGCAGTACTTTATCGGAGTCCTTGACATCGCCGGCTTTGAGATCTTCGATGTGTGTCTCTCATTCATTAATTTGTTTTCATTTGTGACGTTAGAGAAGAAGCAGCATCTCCATCACTATTTTTAAAATCATTTTATGAGGATCTGCATCATTATTGCTCCCATAGTTATCACGTCTCCCTTGTTGTAATAAGCTGATACATTACCTTATACAGGGATGGCTTCAAGGTTATTAAGAGGGAATATATTCTCAAGCCGGACAACTTAGAAACAAGCGCAGTACATATCGGCAATCCGGCCTCCATCACCGGTCTCATAAAGATGTGTTTTTGATGTGAAAGTGCAAACCCTTTTCCCACACGTCGTAGTTTAACACGTTTGAGCAGCTTTGCATCAACTTCACCAACGAGAAGCTGCAGCAGTTCTTCAACCATCACATGTTTGTGTTGGAACAAGAGGAGTACAAGAAGGAGGGCATCGAGTGGGAGTTCATAGACTTTGGCATGGACCTCCAGGCCTGCATTGACCTCATTGAGAAGGTCCTTTTCAGATAATTAAATAAATCCCGATCGGGTAGTCTTGGATATTTGGTTTGAAAGGTCTATGAGCTGAGTTGTTTTGACTTTGAAGACACAGCAATTGTCCGGTCTGTACAAAACTGACTGTGACTCTGCGGTACTGTCCAGTTTGGGATGTTTCTAATCCACCCTCCCCCACCCCAACCCCCCTTTTCTACCACTTGCACCCCTTTGTGCAGCCAATGGGCATAATGTCCATTTTGGAAGAGGAATGTATGTTTCCAAAGGCATCTGACCAGACCTTCAAAGCCAAACTCTATGACAACCACCTCGGTCGTTCCGCCAACTTCCAGAAACCTCGTCCAGTCCGCGGCAAGCATGAGGCCCACTTCTCACTGTGCCATTACGCCGGAGTGGTCGACTACAACATCTGCGGCTGGCTTGTAAAAAACAAGGATCCATTGAATGAGACAGTTGTGGGACTTTACCAGAAATCTTCGATGAAGCTCTTGGCGCACCTGTTTGCGAACTTTAGTGGTGCGGACAGCGGTGAGTCCGTCACAGAGGAGATCTTTGCCTTTCTTATATTGTCCATATAATATGCAGTATAGTATTGAATCCTTCAATTTGCTATCTTATTCTGTTGTGATTTCTTAATTTATGATATCGATCAAGGTTATTAGATTTCAAAATTTATTTCAAGAAATAAATAAAATATTTCAAGAAGTGATCTAACCCTAACCCAGCAATGGTGTGCATTAGAGGATTTGTTATTTATTTATTTGGCATGGGGGCAGTATCCTTTGAATGTTCCTCTATTTGTAATTTTATTTATTTATTTTCTCTATAAGATTGAGATTCATGGAAGAACAAGATGATAAGGAAATGAAGGGCAGTTGGGCTACTCTTGGACACAATAAGCAAGGGAATGAATGACCAGGGAAAGAGGAGAGAGAGGGGGGGAGGGAGATTAGTAAACACAGTAACCTGCATGGAAGAGAGTTGGGTTAGTATAGGTGGTATTAATGGGGTTAGAAAAGGTTGTGAGAAGGGGTGAGGGATGGCATGAGATGGTGGTGCACCGTCTGTTGGAATCCCTCGAGGGCGTGATTGAAAGAGTGTGATTGAACCTCCTCCAGAAGGCAGTTCAACAAAGGAGGGAAAATATGAACTAGAGAGATGTGGTGTGTTGAGCAGTGAGCCTGGATTTTGGGGGGTTAACGAGGAGGATTTATTGGGTGATCATGTGGATCTGAGAACAGATGGGGAGGGTTGGAGGGATGAGAGGGCTAGACCGGAGGAGAAATGGTTAAAAATGGGGAGACCACCAATCTGCCAGTGATGTCACAGCAACAGTCCTTGTGCTTCGGTCTCATCATGGAAGATTCCAATAATGTTGAGAGCTTTGAATTCCACAGATTCCAGAAGAGACACATATGATGCTCTTACTTTTGTTATCACAGACCATTCCATACCTTTACTATTATAGACACATTGCATTCTCCATTACCAGTCAATTACATAGACAGTCAGACACTGCTTTCCAGGCAGACAGATGCAGACAGCCACTCAACAAACCCATCCACGACTCGAGATATAGTCAACCAGAACACAGCAGCAAAATATAGAAGAGGTGCAACCACGTAACCCACATGCATGGTCAGCCACTGACCGCTGCCATGTATTGGACAACTGTCCACATCTCCATGGCAGCATAGACAGGTCGATTGGGATGGATCCAGTAACCTGTACGTGCTGTTCTCCAGGCAATGGAGGAGCAGGAGGATCAGTGAAGAAAGGAGGGAAGAAAAAAGGATCTTCATTCCAAACTGTTTCGGCTCTGCACAGGGTAAGTATGCTTTTTTTGTATACATAGTAGAGGCTCGTGGAAGAGCTAGTACACTGAACAGATCAGGTCATAACAAACCAAAAGGTATGGTAGAGAGAGGGGGAAACACCAACAGCGAAGGTGAAGGGCAAGATAGAGGAAGGTGGACAACCAATGGGTGTGGGGAGGAATGAGGGGCAGGAGAGGATGCATAGGGTGGACAAGATGGTCACATCAGGAAACTCAGGAGGTAATACTGGGAATTTGGAAAGAAGAGGAGAGAATGGGGGGTTGGGGAGGGGGTTTGTATCGGTGATATCAGTTTACCTATTTAACCATTCAGTTTTTTATATTTACCTCACAAGGATTTGATCACTACCATTGAACGAAATCACACAAAAATTCCTAAAATAAACAAGGAAAAAAAGAGATAAAATGTCATAGCCCCCATTGTTTTAGTACAGAATTACAGGGATAGCCAATATTTAGAACAACTAAAATGGCCGCCAGTCTACCAGTCGGCCATCTTTGATCAGATCACAGAATAAAGTTAGTTGTATGTACATGCCATCATGTACTGTGCTTCTGCCACATTTGAACAAAATCAGACCATGCGTGTTCGAGAAATGGTTGGGGACACATTTTAGTAACAAAATGGCTGCCAGTCGGCCATGTTGGATCTGATGTTGAAAAAAAAATGGCGTGCTTATGTAAGCCACGATTCATTATCTGTATGCCAAGTTTGAACAACGTCGGTAAATGCGTGTCCAAGAACTGGTTGAGGGCGTGTTCAACATCGGGTTTTTTTTTACAACTAAAATGGCCACCAGTCGACCATCTTCGATCACATCGTGAAACAAAATGATGTGCATATGTATTACTATCATGGGTAGTCTTTTTTGCCAAGTACAGTACGAATAAAATTGGTCGATACATGCCCGAGATACGATTGCAGAAGCACACACGCGTGGACACAAAAATCGAGACCAAATCCATAAGCCGCCATTTTGGACTGAGTCCAACGGGGGCGAATAACAGCTTGACATTGGGCAGTTTGGCTGTGGAGTAAGTTGAGGTGGAAGACTATATGGTGAGGTGAGCAACGTCCAAGATGGTCATTGACCATTGTGTTTGGACCGAGATCGTCATTGATCCACGTGATCTAATACAAATGAGGACTTCTCTACAGATGCTGTCCCATTAGTTATGATGGATAACCAATTGGCCTCTGCATGTGTTGTTGCATCACTGAATTTCAGATCTTTTCATGGATTTCACTTTTTTATTTTTTTATTTAATGATGTCATTTCTGACATTTTTTTGTTCTTTGTGACATCATGATTATGTCCGTCGCATCCATTACTCATTTTGTTTGTCAAGCATTGTTCATGTCCATCCATGTCTATGTTTCGAACCATTTCCCTATGCCTTGAGGTCCATTGTTGAAATCCATATTCACATCCTTCATTCACCTTCATTTAAATGTGTGCCTCAATCATCCTCTTGATGGTCCCTCATCATCATGTCCATCTCCATCATCCTCCCCTCTTCATGTTCCCTCATCATCATGGCCATCTGCATCATCCTCACGTCTTGATATTCTCTCAGTCACGTCCATCTCCATCATCTTCACCTCCTGATAGTCCCTCATTGTTATGTCCATCTCCATCATCTTCACCTCCTGATAGTCCCTCATCTTCGTGTTCATTTCCATGATCCTCACCAACTGATGGCCCCATATCTCAATATCCATGTCCAGAATCCTCATGTCATGATGCTCCTCCATCATCATCATCATTTCTAATTGTCTATCACTTTTGCATCCATCTCCATCATTCTCATCTCCTAATGGTTCTTGCGCTGTGTGCAGGAAAATTTGAACAAGCTCATGATGAATCTTCGCAGCACGCACCCCCATTTTGTGCGCTGTATAATCCCAAATGAGCGCAAAATACCAGGTCAGTCATATGTGAACAGTCATTTGATGGTCAATGGAGATCAATCCAAACTTTAAGCTAGACCTTAATTTGTGCAACAGCCAATTCTACAGAACAGGTTCTCATATGCTCACAAAGTGATCTGTTACAATCTTACTTGAATTGGTTCAAAGAGTACTTTGTCCATTATTCTCAACGTACGTGTTCAAGCCACATATACAATTTGCCAGATCTGTTTGTAATCAGCCAGGTATGATGTGTGTCTTCAGGAGAGATGGATAACTCTCTGGTGATCCACCAGCTGCGCTGCAACGGTGTCCTGGAGGGCATCCGGATCTGTCGAAAGGGCTTTCCCAACCGCGTCCTTTATGGGGATTTTAGACAAAGGTCAGGAAGGGTACATAATAGTCATCCATCACCATGAGAAGATGACAAGAGAAGGAGAAATTGGGTTGGAGTGGATTTCGTTTACAATGGCAAATAATAAAAATAGGACCACTGGACCTGTAGGTTATCTGGGCCCTGGCCTAATGTTGCAACCCAAATTTGGTAGCATTTGACTGGTGGGTTTGGAGAAGAAGATTTTTAAAGGAATTTACAAAATTTCCCAAAAAATTGACTGTCGCCATTTTGACACACTTCTGCTCATGTTATCGGCATGACCTCTGCAAGTTAACATCCCTACCCTGGCCTAGTGTTGAAACCCATATTTGGTAACATTCTAACTGGTGGATCTGGAGAAGAAGATTTTTGAAGGAATTTACATGACGGCCATTTTGACACACTTCCGGTCAGGTGATCGGCATGGTCTGCTCGTTTAACATCAGGACCTTGTCCTAATGTTGTAACCCAAATTTGGTAGCATTCTGACTGGTGGGTCTGGAAGATTTTAAAGGAATTTACATGATTTTCCAAAAAATTGACTGAGTCGGCCATTTTGACACACTTCCACTCACGTTAACGGCATGACCTCTGCAAGTTAACATCCCTTCCCTGGCTTAGTGTCGTAACCCATATTTGGTAACATTCTGACTGGTGGGTCTCGAGAAGGAGATTTTTAAAAGGAATTGACACGATTTCCCCAAAAATTGACAAAGGGCCATTTTGACATACTTCTGTTCACATTATCAGCATGGCCTCTGCAATTTAACCTCCCTACCTGGGCCTAATGTTGTAACCCAAATTTGGTAGCATTCTGAATGGTGGGTCTGGAGAAGATTTTTGAAGAAATTTACTAAGTCGGCCATTTTGATCCACTTGAAGTCACGTGACCGGAACGAGCTTTGCAATCCCCGTTACCTGTCAGGAGCAGAATGTTGCTGCCAAATTCAAGCTGGATCGGCACGGCGGTTTGACCAGAGAAGTCGAAATAGGAGATGGATGGACGGATGGACGGTCAAACAGACAGACAAACAGATAGACGGACAGTGCACGATGACAATACCTTATCTGGAATTTCAATTCCAGATAAGCTAAAAATTGTCACCAGATAAGCTATCCATGATCACCTCGCAGGGGTCTTAGCTGCCATTTGGATTTGGCCTCTTCAAACATGCTTTGCCTTGGAAACATGATTGGATAGACGCATTTCCGAAGAAGATTGAGGAAAGTGCTGTGCTTGTATCATCTGTGGTTTTCACGTAATCACACGGCTGAGATGGCACTTCGGATATGCCCGGTCATACAAAACACCACGTGAAGATGTCTGGAGCCCCCTCCCCCCCCCCCCGTGTTTTTTAAAGCAAATTAACACTTTTAAGGAGTCACAACTGCTGCTAAGCTCAATTACGCAGTTTAAAATATGAAATTCAGCGCTGGTTAAGAGATTTTAGAGCCTATCATATTTTTGTTGGAATTAAATAAAGCTACGAACACCCACCTACACATTGTCAGGTCAGGTCAGATTAGATCTGTGACTTGCTACAGGTACCATGTAAACCTGTACTAACCTGTTTCATGGTTGGGTTGTCGGTGACTAAACCGTCTCCCCCACCAAGTTTCCTGGTGAGGAGGGTGTTTGGATATGGACACCCATCAGGATTAAAAACAAAACCTGTCAAGGGGCGGAGGAGCTCCTTGTGAGCCAACGGCCATCATATCTAGTGCCCAACTGTGTCTGTGGACGTCGTCCTGCAGGATTTGCACTCCGGCCACCATAAAACCCTTCATTCCACAAAACCCACAAATGCAAAGAAAACTGAAAACCCACTCCGTGGGAGCATCTCCTGTGCAGCTTCCCTTCACAGGGCAGCTCAGCGGATGACGGGATTGGTGCAAAGCCTTCAGGACCCCCATTTCTTGATTATAGGAGGAAACCCATGGGGTAAACTTCCCGGGGTCAGATCGCGGTAGTGTGTGGTGGAGTGGTGCTTAGGTGTCGTCCACCACACCGTGGTCTCCTTGGGTTAACCTGAGGTGGTCCCTTCGGGTGGGTGCTTGGAATGTCCTATCCCAAAGAGAGGATGATCACCTGTCTCTGTTATCATGTGAGCTCAAGCGTTTGGACATCAGTATTGCAGCACTGAGGTTTGGAGACCGGATAGTGGTGAGATCATGGCGAGTGGTTACACCTACTATTGGTCTGGTCGCTCTGATGGTTACCATGCCCAAGGAGTTGTTGTAGCTGTGTCCAATAAGCTGACTCCAATGATAATTGAGGTAACACCGGTCAACGAGCGTATTATGAGACGAAGGATTCGTCACTCCTGAGGTGTCGTTTCCCTGGTCTCTGTATTTGCTCCGACTGAAGCGAGTGATCTCACCGTGAAAGACGCATTCTTTGCCACGTTCAAGTCTGTGATTGTTCAGTGCCCCAGGCAAGATACTCTTATCATCTCGGGGGATTTCAATGCATCAACTGGAACTGATAGTGATGGTGTCCATGGGTCTGGAACTGTGAACCAGAATAGCACGAAGTTATTGACTTCCGATTCCGGGTTGTGGAACATCAACAGGTCTCCTTCAGGGCTCTCTGCTGACGATCTCAAAGTTAAGTTTCCGGTCATTATCTGTCCCGTTTTAACTGTTATTCTCTCACTTACATGTTACTGTGTGTTCCTAGTTCGGTTTGTTTCAAAAATCGTGCTATTTTGTGAGATTTTGTCGACTTTGTCATACCGGACGCTTGAGGCCTACCCTTGAGGCTTGAGGCCTAACGGTACGATCGTGTTTTGTTTTTTCTCCCCATTACCTTCAATTTCTATCTTCCCCACTTTCTGAACGTCCCCATTTCCCCAACTAATCTCTCTATTCTTATCTTAAATCAAAACAAACAAACAAACAAACAACAAACAAAAAAAACGCGATCTTTCTCCTTCCTCACTCACGACTCTCGATTTCTTCTTCTTCTTCTTCTTCATCTCTCTTCTTCTTCTTTTTCTCCTCTTCTTCTTCCTCGATTTTTCTACAACACTTCCATGACCTAATCTGATGAAAACTCTCTCAAACATTAAAATAATAATAAAAACGATCTCTTATAATGCTTCATCTTCCTCTTTCACACTGTGGTACTCTTTACTGTATCATAATGCACTACTCTTCTATTATTTAAAAGACTGCTCTCATTTCGACCTCTCCTTCATACCTTGCCTAAAAAATCCAACTATTACAGCGTTTCTTCTCTCCATTCTCTGAATTCGCCTTTACTGCATCCCTCAAGAATGTGTTTAAATCGCATCTCTGACCTAAAACTTTTTAAAACCCAGTTTGTTTATGAATGTTCGCTTTCCATCAACATTCTTTTTTTCCAACTTCAGTGCCAACTCACCCTCTCACCCTCACTCTCAAAGCAACCATCCACTCTCTCCCTCCAAGCCTCCCTCTCACTCTCTCAAAAACTCCGCCCTCACCTTTCTCCCACCATTCATCCCCTCACTCATCCTTCTCAAAGTTGCCCCCCTCTCATCCACAAAGCTGCCTCCTTCCACTGCCCTCTCACCTCCTTCTCTTCACTCCACCTCCTCAAATCCTCAACTGCCTTCCCCTCTCTTGTCCCCATCTCCCCCAGTACACAGAGCCTTTTCTCCTCCTCATCGCCCCCCCCTAGCTATTCTGCAATCCACCACACTCTTTCAACAACCGCTCCTTACCTCCCCTCCTCGTCCTTGTCCTACCCTCCCCCCCCACCCCTCACCCAAAGCCTCCTCCCCTCCTCTTCATTAAAAGTTGGACCTCAAATATTCCGGGGCCTTCGCTCAAACCTTTCAGATCTTTCCATACAGGTTGCACTGACAAACCAGACATAATCTGCTAACAGAAACTTTCCTCCCCCAAGACATGTCTGACTCCCAGTATCTCTCCCTGGTTACTCCCTCCTCCGGTTGACAGACCTGAGCCTCGTCCTGGTGGAGGAGTTGCTCTCTTCATCAAAGACTCTATTCCTCACTCTCCATGCACTGCTCTCACTCCCCACACCCCAGGAATACCTCTGGCTACGGCTCCCCTCCACTCCAACCTCATGTTTATATGTGTGTTGTACCGTCCACCTACAGTGATGACTCCATCTATGCCTCACTATCCGAAAACATGGACTTCTCATCTTCTCTACTCACAAACTCTCTCTTCCTCATATGTGGCGACTTCAATTGTCATCATGCCAGTTCGCTAGGTGTGGATTCTCTCTACCTGCCATGGCACCTCAGCAAAAGCTTTCTGCGACTCATTGGGACTGACTCAATCGGTCAACTTCCCTACGCGGGTCTCAACCAATGGACTCCATCTCTTTTGGATCTAATTTTGACAAACTTCCCTGACAATATCTGCTGCTCTTCCTCCCTCCAATCGGTCTTATGACCACGTCCTTGTCAAAGTGGACATCTCTCTGGCTGTTATCAGAGAAACACCTCACCGCCGTCGAGTCTGGCATTTCACTCAAGCCGACTGGCAGGGTCTCCAAGCAGCCCTCAAACTTATAGACTGGTCTCCTATCCTACTTTCTCCAACATCAACTCATCCTGGGAATTCTTTCAAAGAACTTGCTCTCCCTCATCACAGATTTATCCCCTCTCGTCTTCAGTTGTCCTACCTTCCTCCCGCCCTTGGTTTACTGAAGCTTGTGGCGAGGCAGTTGTCCTGAAACAACTTGCTTTGCCTCATGGAAAGCAAACCCAACTGAGGGCAATCTCAGTTCCTTCCATAAAGCTCGAACAAGTGTGTATCTACCCTCAGGAGAGCCAGAAAAACACATCTTTCTCATCTCAAGTCTGAACTCTCAAACTCTCTCCCTCCTCAAAATCCTGGTGGCGTCTAATCAAATCTGTTTCTGGTGTATGTTCCCCTCCATCCCCTCCCTTACCTCAAAAGGCTGCACTGCTGATACCGCACGTGAAAAAGCTGAATGCCTAAACTCGGTGTTTGCAGTAAATCTTGTGTCCAAACCCATCACTTTCTCTACCCACCTTACCCAGTCGCACCCAACTGTCCTGGACTCTGTGTCCTTTTCTCCTGCAAGGTGGAGAGCTTGCTGTCAAACCTCGACTCAGATTCTGCAACCGGTCCAGACGGCATCAGCCCAGTGTCCTCAAAGCCTGCTCTTCTGCTCTTGCTCCTCTCTCTCTTCTATTCACCCTCTATTTGCTCAAGGTCATCTGCCATCTGCTCGAAATCAGCAAACATCACTGCCCTGCAAAAAAGGTGCAAAAACAGATCCTCCAACTACAGACCAATCAGCCTTCTCCCAATCATCAGCAAGGTTATGGATCCATCATCGCTTCAGACATCAAATCCTTCCTTTCTCCAATGGCTTGATTTCTGATCATCAATTTGGTTTCAGACCAGGTCACTCTACCCTGGATATGCTGCTTCTGCTCTCCAACAATGGATGGAATCCTCAATGCCAGACAGAAATCCGAGCCGTATCCCTGGACATATCACGTGCTTTTGACACAGTCTGGCACCCTGCCCCTGCTCACCAAACTCTCTTCCCATGGTATCCAAGGCCATCTCCACTCATGGCTCGCAGACTTCCTCTCCTGTCGTAGTCAAGTGTGGCCCTAAATGGAGTTCTTTCATCCCCTCTTCCTGTCCAGGCTGGAGTTCCTCAAGGTAGCGTTCTGGGCCCTGTTCTTTTTTGTGTTTCATCAATGATCTCTCCGACTCTCTGGAAAATCCTCTTATCCGTTTGCTGATGACTCCACCCTCTGCCTACCATCGGTCATCCCTCAGACCGGCAAGCAGCAGCTTCTTCGCTCACTGCAGATCTGGTAAAATCACCAACTGGTCAAACACGTGGAACATGTCTTTCATCCGGACAAATCTCACACTCTCACTATGTCTCTTCGAAGGACCTTTAGAACCCCCCCCCCCCATCCACTTTCTCAACAATCCTCTGGAAGAAGTCCTTTCTTTCAAGCTTCTGGGTCTCAGATCTGCCATGACCTTTCCTGGGAACGCCACATTTCAAACCTCCCTCCAAAGCCAGTCGCCGACTGGGAATCCTCCGTCGTGCAAAGTCCTTCCTCGGCCCACCTGAGCTCTGACCACTTACAAAGCTTTTGTCCGCAGCCTGATGGAGTACTGCTCTCCCCTCTGGGCTGGTACTCCTGCCTCCCACCTTTCTCGGCTTCACGCTGTAGAAACAAGGCATTTCGGATCATTGGCATCTCCCGCAATGAGGCTGAGTCTTTGGGCTCTCACTCGTTCACCGCAGGTTGGTCGGTGGTCTTTCTGTCTTCTACCGTCTCCTCTCCAGCCTCCCCCCCCTGCTCTCTCTGTGATTTGTCCCCGCTACATTCCGCAGGGCGCTCAAGGTCCGCCAACAACCCCTTCTGGTAAAACTACCAAAATCACGAATCACTGCTCACCTTCACTCTTTCATTCCTCTTTTTCCCGCCTTTGGATAAACTACCTCACTCTATTCATTCCCATTATTCCCTCCAGGCCTTCAAAACAGCTGTTCACCACCACCCTTATCATCCCCCATCCAAATCCTCGATCTTTTCTACCCCGATAATCCACCCAAGCCCTCTCCTTCAAATTCCCTGCTTTCCTTCCTGAAAGTCCCTGTAATGCCATCTTCTATTTCCCCATGTTCCCCGTCCCATCCCTCTCCCTTCCACAGATCTCCTAATGTCTCTGTTCCCCACTGTTTTGTCCTTCCCACTCCTCCCTCTTGTCTCATGTCCCCCATGATGTGTGTTGTGTGGTAGCTCTCACACGAGCCTCGACAAGGTATACAAAAAAAAAAAAAAAAAGTTATTTGACTTTGCAAGAAGTCATGGACTTAGGGGGGATGGTTCATGGTTTCAGCGCCCACAGGCTCATCGCTGGACTTGGTATTCCAACCTGGTGGTGCGGCAAAGGAGATTGACCATGTGCTCACTCATGGCACTGGAGGATGTCCAGAACTGCAGGTCTACCGGAGTGCTCAGTTCCTCAATACCGACCACAGGCTTGTTGTAGCAACTCTGAAGTTGCAGCTTAAATCAGGAGAATGGTACCATCCCAGCCTAGGCGGATGTTGGCAAGCTCCAGGATGGGAGGGAAGCTGGGAGTTTGTGAACAAGCTGAGTAGAGATTTGGGTGTCTGGGTGCTTGGGAAATCCTGAAGAGTGTGGAGTGCCTTCAAGACCACATCCTTGATATTCCGGTGGATGTTTTGGAACTCACCGTAGGATGAAGTAAATTTTGTCTTTCAAGGACACTGGATACCATTGATCAGAGTTGCAGGCCAGGCTTAATGGCAAAGCTGAGCTGTTCAGGGAGTTGAGATGTAATCTGTATGGGTGCTGAGGGAGGACAAGAAGGCCTATCTGCGAGGAATATGTGATGGGGTAGAGCATCACCTGTGGTCAAGGATTCTCGTCCTGCTTACAGGGAATTCACACATTGCCTTCCTCCAAGCCCATCCCTCAGTGTACTGCAGTTCGAGCAGAGGGTGGTGGGCTCTCGATAGAGAGGAGGCAAGGCCCGCTGGCAGGTTACTTTGATCGCTGTCCAGGCTGACCCACTCGCTGTTGTGTTGGATGTCAGGGTGTTACTATCCCTATTACTGACCCTCCAATCAACTGTGACCACATTTTTTGTTGGAAACCAGGCTGGGTGAATCGGTGAAATGGGGTAAACTCCGGGATCTGTTGCATCCAGCTGAACTTCTCAAGGCTGGTGGAAATGCTGTACTGCTGTCGTTGCATGCAGTTCTGTGTCTGCTGGAACACAGGCATCATCCCAACTGACTGGAAGAGGGGCTTGTTGTCCCTCTCTGGAAAAGAAGGGTGATCACCAGGACTGCAACAACTACCGAGGGTGACGGTGCTCTCAGTGCCGGGCAAGGTCTTTGCCGGAAATATTGTTCAGGGTTCGCCACCATCTGCTTGAGCACCAGCGTCGAGAGCAGTCAGGTTTACACCAAAGAGGTCAATGATTGACCGTATCCTTGCTCTTCGGGTCCTCACCGAACACAGACGAGAGTTTCGGCAGGGGCTGCTTCCAGCCGATGTTGACTCTGCAAAGCGTTTGTTTCAGTGAATCGGAATGTCATCTGGAGGATTCTTGTCTTCGTGGGTGCACCAAAACAATCAATCTGATGTCTGAAGATACTCTGGTACTGAGAGTGCTGGTGAGATGTGGTGGTACCATCTCTGACTTATTTCCAGTTGTTAATGCAGTTCATCAGCATGTACTGCCCACACTTTTCAGCACTTGTAAGACTGATTCTGGGAGGATGTCAGAGAGATCAAGCTGCGGTGCATCTTTGGGAATGTCAAGATCTCTGACTTTGATGTCGCAGACGATGCAGTCATCTTGGCTGGAGGACTCTGGATATCCTTTTGGGGCCCTCGAGGTGATGAATGAAAGTCGCCGAGCTACTTTGATTTGGGGTTTCCTCGGTCAAAACTAAGATCCAGGCTTTTAATGACGTCTCAGATGCTGCTATCTTGTCTGTTCCTGTTTGTGATGAGGATGTTGAGATCACGGAGAGATTCACTTACCTTGGCAGTGATATTCATGTCTCTGCTGGCTGCGAGCCAGAGGTCAGTAGACATCTGGGTCGGGCTTGGGGAGTCATGGATTCACTGGATCATGGGGTGTGGTGCTGTCTGTACCTGCGCAGGAGGACGAAAGTCCGAGTCTTCAGGTCCTTGGTGCTGCCAGTCTTGCTCTATTGATGCGATTCGTCCTTGATTATTATTGATTCGTCCTTGTCGGGCATGTTCTAATTCCGCATGGCCTAGTAATGTATTAATTGAAAAGGAACACGCCCATGGGGCATTCCATTTGCAATATAGCAGCAAAAGAAAGCCACTTGAATGTAAACATACCCCAACGGCGTGTTCCTTTAAAATGAATAGGAAGGCATTTAGAGTTGGCCGGTCAAGCATGCTGACGGCTTTGCTGACGGACGGGTAGGCAATATGTGCACTGATAAGGGATAAGTATTTGAGTATTAAAGTTTTGACAACATGTCGTTCAAAAGGTCCAGAAGTACAGTTTGGAACTATTTCAGGAACAATAAGGAAGACAGTCCGAAAGTTGAATGCTCACTTTGTTTAATAGACTATTCTCATCACTGTAATATTTCCAATATGCTCAAACATTTGAAAACCAAACATCAGAGAGAGTACCTATTCGTGATGGTTGAGAATGCGGATTCAAAGAAACCAAAGTCTGCAACGGCAACAAGTTCGCTTTCGCAATCGACGAGGGAAAGAACTTCCGCCCCGGTTTGCTGCCTTCCCTTCCCTCACGCTACCTCCTCTTCCCCACATGCTGACCCCTTCCCTTCAACTGCCTTCCCTCCTCATCAACCTTTCCTTCCCCTGATGCTGCCTTCCTTCCCCTCCCCTCATGCTGCTTCCCTTCCCCTCATACTGCCTTCTCCTCCTCATGAACCTTTCCTTCCCCTTATGCTGCCTTCCCTTCCCCTCCCTCATGCTGCCTTCCCTTTCCCCCACTCCTCCTTCCACGGTGCACCCACCCCTCCTCACTCTCTCACCATTCATCACCCCATCCTCATCTCTCTCCCTCCTCTCACTTTTCACCTCCCTCCTCACTCTTCCTCCATCCTCCACCCCTGCATGTACCCATCCTTACTCTCTCTCTCTCTCTCTCTCTCTCTCTCTCTCTCTCTCCTCTCTCTCTCTCTCTCTCTCTCTCTCTCCTCTCTCTCTCTCTTCTCTCTCTCCTCTCTTTTCCTCTCTCTTTCTTCTTTTCTCTCTTTCTCCTTCTCCTTTCTCCCTTTCTCCCTTTTCTCTCCTCCCCTCCTTTCTCTCTCTCTCTCTCTCTCTCTCCTCTCTCTCTCTCTCTCTCTCTCTCTCTCTCCTCTTTCTTCTCCTTCTCTTCTCTCGTCCCTTTCTCCCTTTCTCTCTCTCTCTCTCTCTCTCTCTCTCTCTCTCTCTCTCTCTCTCTCTCTGTCTCTCGTCTCTCTGTCTCTGTCTCTGTCTCCTGTCTCTGTCCTCTGTCTCTCCCTCCTCTCCTCTCCTCTTCTCTCTCTCTCCTCTCTCTCCTCCTCTCTCTCTCTCTCTCTCTCTCTCTTTCTCTCTCTCTCTCTCTCTCTCTCCTCTCTCTCTCTCTTTTCCCCCTCTCTTTGGATTCCCATTAGCGAAGCAATGGATGGTATTTGCTAGTCAATAATAATAAACTTCAGTCAGTGTGTCAGTTTCTTGTGTGTTGGTGTGTGTGTGTGGTGTGTGTGTGTGTGTGTGTGTTGTGTGTGTGTGTGTGTGTGTGTGTGTGTGTGTGTGGTGTGTGTGTCCTTCATAACTCCAAAACCATGAAACCCAGTGG
>CM068965.1:87889876-87908918 GCA_035128595.1 Eptatretus atami | reverse complement strand
CAGTGAATAACCTGAAATGGTACAAAGCTAAGCGGTAAACTGCCAGAGGTTAAGAAAAAAAAGTTTAGGTTACTACAAACTGAAAAATAATGTAAATTTCAGAGTTGTTAAAGAAAAGGGGCCGTTTGTTCAGGAACAGGGTAATGGTGGTGAGCAACTGCAGCTGTTCTGCAGCAATGGAAGTAAATTATAGCCTAGAAGATTGATGCATAACAATATCCTGAGAGGTGTCACCAACTTGTTGATT
The DNA here is from genome assembly GCA_035128595.1 of Eptatretus atami. Classification (NCBI taxonomy): domain Eukaryota; kingdom Metazoa; phylum Chordata; class Myxini; order Myxiniformes; family Myxinidae; genus Eptatretus; species Eptatretus atami. Next base: position 87,908,671 of record CM068965.1, on the reverse strand, counting down.
AGTTAAAGAGCCTCTGTCTGTACAAAATAAGTGCTGGAACAGACTGTGTTGCCACATCTGAAGCATTATTTTGGACAATATTGCACTGCAGGAAGTAGTATATTGCAATCATAATGGTGAGATAAAAGACAATTAAAAAGGAAAGACAGAAGATACCTTAAAAGTGAGGTCTTCTCCTTGGAGAAATTGCAAAGACCAAGTGTCAGTGAGTACAGTTTCCTCCACCATCAAAAGGCACTATGGAAAGCTGGAGGAAACTCTAGAACGGAAGAGGTCTGACAGACCAAACCACAAAAGATCGAGAGACAGATTGAGATCAAGACTTGCGGGAATAAGGTGGCTCACAGGACAGCAGCTTCAAGCACAGCTTAACACTGGTCGAAGTAAGGAAAGTTCACGTTTCAACTGTGAAAGAAGACTTCGAGCTGCAGGTTTGACAGGTCGAGTCGCAGTATTAGTTTTAAAAAGCTATTGGGCTAAGAGCAGGAGAATGAAAAAGAGCTGTGTGGTGGGCCATTAAGCACACAAGTGACTACTGAAAACTGGAAGAAGGTCTTATGACAATGAATAAAATTTAAAATCTTCGGCGTTCATCCGCAGGGTTTGTGACGGCTGTTCGAGTAGTGTAAGGGATGGTTCATATCAGTGTGTGACAACCAACTGTTCAAACATGGAGGAGGAATGCGTGATGATCTGGGGCTCTTTTGCTGGATCCAGAGTCACGATGCACAGAGTGACTGGCAACCTGCTGACAAAAGGGCTACCACAGGCATTTTGCAGCGTCGCATGCAATACCCTCTGTGTCTACCCTAGTTGTCGTTGGGTCATCCTACAGCAAGATCACCCAAACATATCTCCAGGCTAGGTCAGAACTACGCGTTAGAAGAAAAGAGAAGAGACGGTAGGGCTTCAATCATGGAATGCCAGCACAGTCTCGGACTAAAACCCCATCGAGCTGGTTTGAGATGAACTGGAAGCAGAGTGTAAAGCAAAGCACCACAAGGTGCAACACATTGTGTGGAACTTCTGCCAAGTCAGTGTGGGATAAGAACTTTCCGAAGACAATAATTTTGATTTCCATTGTCCGAAAGAATAGTCAGAGATGTTCGGCTGTTATATTCTACAAAAGGTGGCTACTTGTATATGAGTCAAAATTTAAGTTAAATTTTGTTCACAACGATTCCATGGATTTCTTTTTTTATCTGCAAATTGTTTATTGTTGTATTGCCTTTAACTATGCAGAGTCACTTGAAACATTAAACTGCTGAAATTTCAGTAAAAACTGGAAAAATGGGGGTGTTCTAAAACTTTTGATCAGTTGAGTATGGTAACAAAATGCTACAAAATGTAGAAAGAGCTTTCATGATGATCTAAGGCTCTTGAATGAAATTGTATGGAAATCAAATGCAGGACAAGGATGTGGGACATTAGTGTACTTTGACATGAATTACATGGACATCAATTGGCAATGGGCATTTCAATGTAGTATTTGAACCTGACGAGCCACGGGTTCAGATGATACCACAGACGCCCATCCATAGTTAACCAAAATCAAATTGAACAAAAATATAAGTTCATCCTGAGACAGACAAACTGGACAGGTAGACACTTGTGTATTGCATGTAGGAGCAAGAAAATCTATCAGATGCGGAGGAGCGTTGTGAACAGCTCATCCGAAGCAAGGTCCAATTGGAGGGACGTCTGCGGGAGACCAACGAGAGGCTGGAAGAAGAAGAGGAACAAACAGCCGATCTGATGGCACGGCGCAGACGTCTGGAAGACGAAGTTGCAGAAATGAGAAGAGACATGGACAGTTTGGAGCAGACTCTGGCTCGAGTGGAGAAGGAGAAGCATGCAGCTGAAAATAAGGTGAGGAGGTGTTCGTGGAAGTGCAAGGCACTTTGGGTTAACAAATCCTAAATTAAACTCACTCGTGTATTTCAAGTCTTCCTTTCAGCAACATTTGTGTTTAAAATTATTCGTCATTGGTTTACATCCCTTTGTCCTTTTCATTTTTTTATACTGGTGTCATCTATTTGTGTCCCAGACACCATTTTTCTTTCTTTCTCTTCCTAACCTGCTCCTTTCATTCGTGTTCACCCCGCTCACTAGGTGAGGAATGTCCTGGAAGAGCTGACCCAGCAAGAGGAGCTAGTAGCCCGCCTCGTCAAGGAGAAGAAGGCACTGCAGGAGTCACAAGCCCAGCTTCTGGACGACCTTCAGGCTGAGAGTGACCGTCTGGCATCGATCACCAAGCAGCGTAGCAAGTTGGAGCAACAGGTTGATGAAGTAGGTACTCGTTAAATATTTAACTCAATATCTCCTGAAGTCTTTTGAAGGATTACTAATTATTGATTGGCAATGTATTCTAGTTTTGAATTAAGGAATTTGATGCAGAATGTGCGGTGTACGTGTGCAGCTTGAGGGCTCGCTAGAGCAGGAAAAGAAGCTGAGGATGGATGTTGAAAGGAGCCGCAGGAAGGTCGAGGGTGATCTTAAGGGTACACAAGATTCCATCATGGATCTAGAGAATGACAAACAACAACTTGAAGAAAAGATCAAGAAGTGAGTGATATTATATAATTTGTCATTATCTTTGTACACTGCAGGTACTCCTAAAGGTACAGAAAACGTATGACATGACAGACCTGAGTTCATGGGAATACAAAATGGGAGAGAGAATGGTGGCGGGAGTTGAATATTTTATGGATCTTTGTCGTCGTGACACAATTGCTTTGACAGGAAAGACTTTGAAATCGGGCAACTTTCCAGTCGAATGGAGGAGGATCAGCAGCTTGGAATACAGCTACAGAAGAAAATCAAGGAGTTACAGGTACCTTGGAATCACATTGAGATAACAACAGCACTCAGTTAAACTAAATTCCCAATCACAAAATGCTCGTGTCTAATATCTACTACCGCGTCGGCATGGTAGGCTCGCCAAGAGGAGGTGGACGAGGAACTGGAGTCTGAGCGAACGGCTCGAGGAAAGGCAGAGCGTTTGAGAACCGAGGCTTGTCGTGAACTTGAGGAAATTTCAGAGAGACTGGAGGAAGCCGGAGGAGCCTCTGCATCTGCCACAGAGGTGACGAAGAAGCGTGAAGCTGAATTGCTGAGGCTGCGACGGGAGCTCGAGGAGGCCGTGTTGTCCCACGAGACTTCGGCGGCGGCCGCTCGTAAGAAACAGGGCGACGTCGAAGCCGGTCTGGGTGAGCAGATAGACGGTCTCCAGCGTGTGCGACAGCGTCTGGAGAAAGAGAAGGCGGAGCTCAAAATGGAGTTGGATGACTCCACCTCAGCCAATGAGCAGCTTGCCAAAAGCAAGGTGTGACCGGCCCAACATTAAGACAGCTATCATGAGACCGATGATTCGATTTCTTAATTATTATCTTGTTTTTATTGCTGAGAGACCTGAAAAGAAAGACATTTCTATTTGGTCAAACGAGCACTTTAATTCCATTTAGATTTTCCCAGATTTCTGTCAATTTTACATTTTTATCAAGGTAATAACTGTACTTCTGCACACTTGCAGGCTAATATGGAAAAACAGAACCGAAACCTTGAGGATCACCTGGCAGAGGCAAAGATGAAAGCCGAGGAAACTCAACGACAACTCACTGAGATTTCTGCACAAAAAGGAAAAATTCAAGCCGAGAACGGTACGTACGACAGCGAGATGTGTGCAAGTCGCTGAGCGGCAGGTTGAGAAAAAGGCCAAAAAAAACCATCTTGACTTCCCACGACCCTGTTCAAATACATGGTGTCATCCATGCAGGAGAGCTGTCTCGTCGTCTTGAGGAGAAGGAGGTCTCTGTTGGACAGCTATCTCGCCTCAAGACATCCATGGGACAGCAGCTCGAGGAACTGAAGCGTCAGCTGGAGGAGGAAAGCAAGGTGGGGAATAAGAATGGAAGTGGCATTATATGTGAGAAGGTGTAAGGGGGGCAAATAAAGTGAATTATTTACAGAATTACAGATTGACAAATTAACAATGAAGAGTAAAACTTCTAAATATGTCATAAATTAAAATAGTCTTCCTCTGTTCATGTCCAGACATCATTATTCTTCGCGCAAACAAGCGACGCTCAGCGTTACTAAATGCCTGTCTTCATACGATAACGGTTCATCATGTACAGTGTGCACTGTACCAGTTACAGTCCGCACTGTAGATGATGACACTTACAACATACATATTAAAGTCATGAACCGTTCCGAAAATGTACCACTTCTTAGTACTTGTAATTTATCTTGATATAAACAATAAGAGCAAACTCCTTCCCTCTCTCAATACCTGTCACCGTGGTGACCTCTTCAACAAATACCAAACTCTACCAATCCACTCCCGCAGACACGCATGTCTCTGGCACATGCGGTCCAGTCTGCGTGCCGCGATGCGGACCTGCTGCGTGAGCAGCTCGAGGAAGAGCAGGAAGCTCGAGCAGAGGTTCAGAGGGCATTGTCTCGTGCAAATGCAGACATTGCAAGTTGGCGGAGCAAATACGAGACGGACGCCGTGGGCCGGATGGAGGAGCTTGAGGAAGCCAAGTAAGTGATCGTATCCCTGCAACTGTCCTCTTGCTCTCCAAATCTCCTTCTTTCTTTCCGTCTCTCTCATTGCTCCACAGTTGAGCAAAGTGTATGTGATGTTGAACAGCAATTTCGGAGTCCGGCAGTTCATTCAATTATTCATTTGTGTCAATGGCAGTTTATGTCGACACCATTCGGTGAGTGTACACATAGGCCTGCCCTTTAATCCACACCGCTGACTCTCTTCCAAAAGCAAGGGCCTCACCCAAAGTCGTCCAAAAACTTGATTTACCATCTCTCTTCATCCACTCTCATGCATTTTGATTGCGGGAAACTGAACTTCCGTTTCTGGTTTCCTGGTCATGGTCGCTTCTCTCGGTCCTTCGAGTGATTTGCTTCCAAAATGCGAAGTTATTGTTCCGGATTCGTCTGTGCTGCTGTAGATTTTTATGTTCTCTGCTTGCGTCGATTGCTCTTCGTATTGAGTGCTCACTCCTGTGTCGTTTTTGTGCTCATTCTGTTTGTTTTGATCCTGCATCTCAGGCTCGGATAGTTTTGGGGCCTACCTGTTTTGTTTTGTTCAACTGTTTCCCACACCCACTCGTCCCATCTCCATCCATTCTGTCCTATTATCCACCAACGTCGCTTTAATTCCTCCCTTAATGAAAATAAAATTCAATTATGTTCAATAAGAATATAAATCGACAAAATGTTATTTCCTCTTCTTCTTCCTTCCTTCTCTCTCTCTCCATAAATTTTAACCTTTCTAAACAGCGATTTCAAAATGTTCCATCTTCCCACCCCCTTCACATATTTGCTTCCAAACACCTTCCTTCCAGTCAATTTCCCATTCTCCTCTTCGCTCCATCCCTTGATAACCCCTAGACTTGTGTCTCATCCACCATCGTTGGCGGAATGGCGACACATCCAGGATTGTACCCAAAAGCCCAGGAGACTGCTTTGGCAGCACCGACGCTCTGTACAGAGTATGGTCCCAATGGATGAATGGATGGATCCACCATTGTGTTCATACAGCGCTGTCTTTGTTCATGCCTATAATCATTATTGCCATCCCTAATCCTGATGTCTGTCTTTCTCTCTGCCCTTGGAATCTTTAAATCTAACCCTTTTTGTACTGGGTGTGGGACGAGAATGACAAACTCCGCCACGTTATCTTCACACTCGGGTTTTCCTCCAGCCACCTGCATTCCTTTAAACCTTTAACCCCCTGCATCCCTTGATTTACATGTCCATCCACCCCATGCCCCTCCCCCTCCTTTCTTCCTTCATGCCCTGTCCCTCCTTGCTCCTTCCTCTCCTTCCCCAGTGTCCTGCCCCTTCTATGCTTCCCCAGTGTATTGCCCCTTCTCTGCTTCCCCAGCCTCTCACCCCTCTCTGTTTCCCCAGCGTCCCACCCCTTCATCCTCACCCCACATCCCATTCCATCCTCATGCCTCCCCTCTCCATGCTCCCCACCTCCTCCCCCAACACTAACACTATGGACCTCCAACATTCTAGGTCTTCGCTCAATTTGACAGATCGCTCAATCCAAGCCGACACTGGTAAGCTTGAAATTCTGCTGAACAGAATCCTTCCTCGCACAGGATGTCCTGAATCCTCAATGTCTTTTCCCATTCGACATGTCTATTCCTGGATATTGTCTTTTCATCGTGCTATTCGATCAATGTCTATTCCTGGATATTGTCTTTTCCCATTCGACATGTCTATTCCTGGATATTGTCTTTTCCCATTCGACATGTCTATTCCTGGATATTGTCTTTTCCTGGATGATATGTCTTTTCCTGGATATTGTCTTTTCCGGTTCAACCTGTCTATTCCTGGATATTGTCTTTTCCCATTCAACATGCCTTTTCCTGGGTATTGTCTTTTCCCAGACAACATGTCTTTTCTTGGATATTGTCTTTTCCCATGCGACATGTCTTTTCCTGGTTATTGTCTTTTCCCATCCCATATTGGTTATTGTCTTTTCCGATTTTCCCTGTTTGTGGTGAGGATGTTGAGGTCGTGGAGAGATTCACTTACCTTGGCAGTGATATTCATGTCTCCCTTGTAACATTCCCAAGCTGTCCACCAAATTTAGTCCGGAATCCGTCCACAAATTGACGATATCCCTGTTCACAAACAGACAGACAAGCCGGTAGCACATGGTGGTCGCACATAATTGCATACTATCATACAGTTTTTGACGGACGGCTGAAAAAAAATTTTTTGACCAAAGAGGTTGATTATAGTGCGCATAAAAGCCTGGAAGCCGATGTTTTTGATTCGAAAAAATATATTTTTTAGGATTTTTCAAAAATTTCAAATCCCGGCTAGGCCACGGGATGCGTCCATTAGCAACCGGTGCTCAAAAGCATAGAAACTAGATCCTGGTATGAACCTACCAGTCAAGTTTCATCAAAATCGGTTGACTCCTCTGGCCTCCAAGCGTCCATACATACAACAAAACATACAAACATACAGACAGACGGAAAAAACGAGAATAAGGTATCTAGCAGCACCACCCAACAGACAGACAGGACAGTGTGATAAAACCTCCATCCCACCTTCAGTTGCGGACGATAAAAATGTTTGTGTGTGTGTGTTTGTGGTCCTCTATAACTCTAAAACCATGAATCCGAGCAACCCAAAACTTTGGCATGCTTACTACCGCGGAACTCTTGGACAAAAAGTGCAAGAGCTGAAATGGGTTGGTTCAGTTTTTAAACATCCCTTTTGAAGATAATTAGTGTGCTATAAAAAAACACACAAACAGAGGCTTACCAAGATGGATGGAGTGCCATCTTGCGTAAGCCCTCTGTCAACATCGCTGATCTTTAAATGTGTGTGTGTGTTGCTATATTTGTATGGTCATAAAGCATAACATAACATTAATCTTGCAAAAACTTCCCCTCCCCATCCCCCTTCCACTCCCCCCCCCGTACCTGCCCCTTCTCACTCCCCTGTCCCTAGCTCCCTCTACCTCCTCCTCCTCTCCTCTCCTGTCCCCTACCTGCCTTTTAGTGTTCCCTCCAGCAAAGCGACGTGTGCTATTGCAAAGTTACATTAAAACTACACGTTAAACTTTTCTTTAGTAATAAAAAAAACCATTAGATGACACCTAGATATCTTTGAAAACCCTGAATGAGGTCAAAGCGCATAGGTAACAAGTGGTCTACTCTCAGGATGAAAACACTCTGTTGTCAATGGACACCCCAAGGAAATGCTGAAAGCTACCACCTGACTTCTAACTAGAGCAGCACCGCTAGAGCGCATTCCGCCACCAGGCCTGAAACAGTTTACGTTTTTATCCCCATTGATAGGGCTGATTCTGGATTCCAGACCTGAACCAAAATGGAACCCCTTAAATTCGTTCCATTATCTGTCAAGCTACCACAATACGACATAATGATCCATAAACAATATCTTTGCTTATAACTTAGTGGTCTCTTTAATGGACACAATTACACACAAATATCTGACTTACTGACTTGTGCTTTTGAATAGCATGGAGGGAGTATGAATATTCTGCCATCATTTCCGTGTTATGAATCCACCGCTGTTCCTGATGTATGACATTCTATTGCGACAGCAATGTCTTTTTTTGGTGCGCAGTGAGAAGCTCTCGGTTCTCTGGACTTTTACCATCACCACATTTACTATAGTTTGGTCACACCAAGCTAGACATTTATATATAAGATCAGGAATGTATGTATTATGTACAGTAAATGTATGTGTATGTATGTATATATCATTTACTCCTTCGAGAGGATTTGACCGAGGAAGTTGAAACTTCAGGGATTGATGAGGCACCCTGAAGTTGCGTAGTGCAAGTTTGTTTGATTCCATGTTTGTTAATAAAAAATGTTTTTTCTTTCACCCTTCAGTGATTTTCTTCCTTTGGGGACGAGAGTTCGCGAATTTTCAAAAAAGTCCGATGAGGCATAATTGAGAAAATGTCATAAAATGAAAGTTGCAGGAAATTGTCCAATTAGTGGGCGCAACTATTCAGGTCTTCAAAATATTGAATACTTTGGTCGGAATTCCTGGAAAAAAATAAAAGAGAAAATTTATCTTGGGAAAATATATTGTTTGCAGCAAAAATTTAATTGCAATTCAAACAAGTGCATCACAATGCCAAGAAAAAAAAAACATAATCCAAAATCAGCACAAGAAGAAAAGATTGGATTCCATTCGTCAGGATGTAAGACAGACGCATCAACAAGAGATCACCCATAGGTGAGTAGCCCTGCTAGTGAGATATACAGTAACTGAAGAAAGATTTTGATCAATAATGCTACCAGTGGTTCGATACCAGAGGTGTTCTACCAGAGGTGGTTCCACCAGTGGTTTTCTATAATCACGGCGGTGGTCCACCGGAGGTGTTCTACAGGAGGTGTTGTCAGTGGAGTGGTTCCATACCAGAGATGTTCCATTTGCATACCAGAGTGGTCCCATTTACCACACCAGTGGTGGTTCCATTTAACATACCAGCAGGTAATTCCATCTTTGCTGGTTCTATACCAGAGGTGGTTTCACCAGAAAGTGTTTCTACCAGACTTAACTCGCAACATGATGTATGGTTTTGCCATTAGATAAAGTACTGTTTCAGCTGTTTGAATCCAGCGGTCGCATCACAGCGACCGCAACAGTCCGACCGCTTCTGCCTCTGACGGCTGTGTTACCGTGCAGGTTTGGAAGTTTCAAAGCAGCCCAGTGCTGCACCAATAAGCGAGCGTTGTGTGTGACTGAATGTAATTGAGGCTGAGGAACCTGAGCCACGTGACACAGTCTTGCAACAGTGTGGACCGCAGCTATTAATCCCTTAACGGGCCTTTATAATAAACCACCAAATGAAGCAACCACCCACGCCAGAATTCACCCACGAGACCAAGTTTTGGGTCAATTCACTTCCGCGTTGGGGATCGTGCACATACGACTCTCCTACCAGTCCTCTAATCAAGTTCCCCTGATCATTTACGTTGTGTTACCATTTCGTTTTATTCTTGTTTGGCTGTTCGTGTTTTCATCAATTTTTCTGTCCCAAACGTATCCTATCTGTGTTGAATCGTTTAATTTTGTCGATTCAATTAAGTCGGGCCTAACTGGTGATAGTCGAGTGTGCTTCCCCTCCGTTTTTCTACCTCGTTTTCGCTCCTTTGTTCCAGTATTGTTACTACTGATCCCTCAGCTCAATCCATTTCCCTCTCCTCAAAAATACAAACAAAATATCTTTCCTTCTTTCACTCGAAAAAAAAAACCAGAAAAAAACACTCATAAAAAGCCAACAATCAACAACAACAACCTCGGAAAAATCAAAATCAAAACTCCACTCTCAGTGCTCAGTTACTCATTTTCCTATCCCTTCTTCGCAATATCCCAAACAAACTCATCTATTCTCGGCTACCTCGTAAATGAAAAATCATCGTCAAATGCCTTAGATGTCTCTACCTCTCTCTACCTCTCTCTTTCCCAAATATCCCATGCAGGTGTTTTTAAAGCAGGACTTCTTGGCCAGCTGGAGGAGATGAGGGATGAACGTCTTGCGAAGAATCCTGACATGCATTCAAGCCTGTGCGCGGGGCCTTCATCATGCACAAATCTTCCTCAAGATGGTGGAGCAAAGGTAAAAGTATTATTCCCTTTATGTTTTGTTTGCACTCTTTTTGTGCCAACAATATATCCGGTTGCAAGTTGTAGATGTCTGGACATTTTGAGTCAAGTCAGAATAAAATAGTATGTGAGTGATTGCTAGTCCCTCAAATACCATGGGACTCATTATTTATGAGTGGGGATGGGGGGGGGACACTGTTCTTGTTTACACCTTTCTTTCACATACACTGGCAATATGAATGGTTTTCAAATCAGTTTTATCTTGTTCTCTCATTCCGTTTAATGTTTTCCCTTCAATGTCTACTTTGTGGCTTCCTCCCCAGGGATGCCCTGCTCACAATCCAAGCAAACATTCGTGCCTTCATGTCAGTAAAGAACTGGCCATGGATGAAGCTTACTTCGGATCAAGCCCCTTTTACGGAGTGCAAGAAACAGAGAAAGAGATGCATAATGTCCGTGAGGAGCTCACAAAGACATCCGAGGCTCTTGAGCGCTCAGATGCAAGACGCAAGGAGCTCGAAGAAAAAACTGTGTCTCTATACTAACAGGAGAAGAATGACCTCCTGCTGCAGCTTCAGCTGTGAGGCTCTCTCTCTCTCCTCCTCTCTCTCTCTCTCTCTCTCTCTCTCCTCTCTCTCTCTCTCTCTCTCTCTCTCTTCTCTCTCTCTCTCTCTCTCGATTCTTCTATATATCTCCATCCTCTCCGTTGAACTCTCTCCATCCTCTCGATATATCTCCTCCTCTCTGTCTATCTCTCCATCCTCTCTCTCTATATCTCTCCATCCTCTCTCTATCTATCTCTCCATCCTCTCTGTCTATCTCTCCATCCTCTCTCTCTATATCTCTCCATCCTCTCTCTATCTATCTCTCTATCCTCTCTTGTCTATCTCTCCATCCTCTCGATCTGCATCTCTCTCCATTCCCTCCCCTCTCTTTTTCTCTTTTACAATTCTCCTTCACCTTCTCATCTCACTTTTCCTCAAACTTTATGTTTTTCTTACTTTCTGGAATTTCTCCCTTCACCTTTGTAAAGTCTTTCTTCTGCAAAAGCGAATTATTTCAGAGTATCTGAACAAATGGATGTAGGGAAAATAGAGACATATCAATGGGGAAACATTCTGAAGTACATTACATAAGTACGGTAGACATACTCACCGGTCAAAAAGTTTAGAACACCCCCATTTTTCAGTTTTTACTGAAATTTAAGCAGTTCAAAATCCAGTGAATAACCTGAAATGGTACAAAGCTAAGCGGTAAACTGCCAGAGTGTTAAGAAAAAAAAGTTTAGGTTACTACAACTGAAAAATAATGTAAATTTCAGAGTTGTTAAAAAAGGCCCTTTTCAGGAACAAGTAATGGCGTGAGCAACTGCAGCTGTTCTGCAGCAATGGAAGTAAATTAAGCCTTGAAAGTTGATGCAAACAATTCCTACAGGTGTCCCAACTTTTGTGATTAGTTACAAGCCCTCTGTCTGCTACAAAAATAAGTGCTGGAACAGACTGTGTTGCCACACCCTCTGAAGCATTATTTGGACAATATTGCACTGCAGGAAGTAAGTATTTGCAATCATAATGGTGAGAAAAGACAATTAAAAAAGGAAGACAGACAGATAACCCTTAAAAGTGGAGTCTTTCCTTTGGAGAAATTGCAAAGTAAGCCAAGGTGTCAGTGAGTAACAGTTTCCTCCACCATCAAAGGCACTTGGAAACTGGAGGGAAACTCTGACAGGAAGAGGTCTGACAGACCCAAAGCCACAAAACAATCAGAAGACAGATTTCTGAGAGTCAACAGCTTGCGTGATAGGTGGCTCACAGGACAGCAGCTTCAAGCACAGCTTTAACACTGGCGGAAGTAAGGAAATCTCAGTTTCAACTGTGAAAGAAGACTTCGAGCTGCAGGTTTGACAGGTCGAGTCGCAGTAAGAAAGCCATTGCTAGAGTGGCAAAAATAAGAAAAGAGGCTTGTCTGGGCCATGAAGCACCACCAGTGGACTACTGAAAACTGGAAGAAGGTCTTATGGACCAATGAATCAAAATTTAAAATCGTCGGTTCATCACGCAGGGTTTTTGTACGCTGTCGAGTAGGTGAAGGATGGTTCATCATGTGTGTGACACCAACTGTCAAACATGGAGGAGGAAGTCGTGATGATCTGGGCTCTTTGCTGGATCCAGAGTCAGCGACTTGCACAGAGTGACTGGCACCCTGAACCAAAAGGGCTACCACAGCATTTTGCAGCGCCATGCAATACCCTCTGGTTCTACACCTAGTTGGTCGGGTTCATCCTACAGCAAGATCACGACCAAAACATACCTCCAGGCTATGTCAGAACTACCTTAGAAGAAAAGAACAAGACGGTAGGCTTCAAATCATGGAATGGCCAGCACAGTCTCCAGACTTAAACCCCATCGAGCTGTTTGAGAATTGAACTGGACAGAAGAGGAGAAGCAAAGCAACCTACAAGTGCAACACATTTGTGGGAACTTCTGCAACAGTGTTGGGAAGACTTTCCGAAACAATATTTGATTTCCATTGTCGAAAGAATGCCACGAGTATGTTCGGCGTTATATCTTACAAAAGGTGGCTACTTTTATGAGTCAAAAAATTTAGATTAAATTTTGTTCAACAAAACGATTCCATGATTTCTTTTTTATCTGCAATTGTTTATTTTTGTATGCTTTAACTTCAGAGTACATTGAAACATTAACTGCTGAAATTTCAGTAAAAACTGAAAAATGGGGGTGTTCTAAAACTTTTGATCAGTTGAGTATGGTAAACAAAATGCTACAAAATGTAGAAAGATGCTTTCATGATGATCTAAGCTCTTAATGAAATTGTATGGAAATCAAATGCAGACAAGGATGTGGGACATTAGTGTACTTTGACAGAATTACATGGACATCAATTGGCAATGGCATTTCAATGTAGTATTTGAACCTGACGAGCCACGGGTTCAGATGATACCACAGACGCCCATCCATAGTTAACCAAAATCAAATTGAACAAAAATATAAGTTCATCAGAGACAGACAAACTGGACAGGTAGACACTTGTGTATGTGCATGTAGGAGCAAGAAAATCTATTCAGATGCGGAGGAGCGTTGTGAACAGCTCATCCGAAGCAAGGTCCATTGGGAGGGACGTCTGCGAGACCAACGAGAGGCTGGAAGAAGAGAGGAACAAACAGCCGATCTGATGGCAACGGCGCAGACGTCTGGAAGACGAAGTTGCAGAAATGAGAAGAAGACATGGACAGTTTGGAGCAGACTCTGGCTCGATGGAGAAGGAGAAGCATGCAGCCGCTGAAAATAAGGAGGAGGTGTTCGTGGAAGTGCAAGCACTTTGGGTTAACAAATCCTAATTTAAACTCACTCGTGTATTTCAAGTCTTCCTTTCACAACATTTGTGTTTAAAATTATTCTGTCATTGGTTTACATCCCTTTGTCCTTTTCATTTTTTATACTGGTGTCATCTATTTGTGTCCCAGACACCATTTTCTTTCTTTCTCTTCCTAACCTGCTTTCATTCGTGTTCACCCCGCTCACTAGGTGAGGAATGTCCTGAAGAGCTGACCCAGCAAGAGGAGCAGTAGGCCCGCCTCGTCAAGAGAAAGGCACGTGCAGGAGTCACACCAAGCTTCTGGACGACCTTCAGGCTGAGAGTGACCGTCTGGCATCGATCACCAAGCAGCGTAGCAAGTTGGAGCAACAGGTTGATGAAGTAGTACTCGTTAAATAATTTAACTCAATATCTCCTGAAGTCTTTTGAAAGGATTAACTAATTATTGATTGGCAATGTATTATAGTTTGAATTAAGAATTTGATGCAGAATGTGCGGTGTACGTGTGCAGCTTGAGGCTCGCTAGAGCAGGAAAAAGAAGCGAGAGATGGATGTTGAAAGAGCCGCAGGAAGGTCGAGGGTGATCTTAAGGGTACACAAGATTCCATCATGGATCTAGAGAATGACAAAACAACAACTTGAAGAAAAGATCAAGAAGTGAGTGATATTATATAATTTGTCATTATCTTGTACACTGCAGGTACTCTAAAGGTACAGAAAACGTATGACATGATAGACCTGAGTTCATGGGAATACAAAATGGGGAGAGAGAATGGTGGCGGGAGTTGAATTATTTATGGATCTTTGTCGTCGTGACACATTGCTTTGACAGGAAAGACTTTGAAATCGGGCAACTTTCCAGTCGAATGGAGAGGAGATCAGCAGCTTGGAATACAGCTACAGAAGAAAATCAAGGAGTTACAGGTACCTTGGAATCAACATGAGATACAACAGCACTCGCGTTAAACTAAATTCCCAATCACAAAATGCTCGTGTCTAATATCTACTACCGCGTCGGCATGGTAGGCTCGCCAAGAGAGGTGGACGAGGAACTGGAGTCTGAGCGAACGGCTCGAGAAAGGCAGAGCGTTTGAGAACCGAGGCTTGTCGTGAACTTGAGGAAATTTCAGAGAGACTGGAGGAAGCCGGAGGAGCCTCTGCATCTGCCACAGAGTGACGAAGAAGCGTGAAGCTGAATTGCTGAGCTGCGACGGGAGCTCGAGGAGCCGTGTTGTCCCACGAGACTTCGGCGGCGGCCGCTCGTAAGAAACAGGGCGACGTCGAAGCCGTCTGGTGAGCAGATAGACGGTCTCCAGCGTGTGCGACAGCGTCTGGAGAAAGAGAAGGCGGAGCTCAAAATGGAGTTGGATGACTCCACCTCAGCCAATGAGCAGCTTGCCAAAAGCAAGGTGTGACCGGCCCAACATTAAGACAGCTATCATGAGACCGATGATTCGATTTCTTAATGTATTATCTTGTTTTTATGCTGAGAGACCTGAAAAGAAAGACATTTCTATTTGGTCAAACGAGCACTTTAATTCCATTTAGATTTTCCCAGATTTCTGTCAATTTTACATTTTTATCAAGGTAATAACTGTACTTCTGCACACTTGCAGGCTAATATGGAAAAACAGAACCGGAACCTTGAGATCACCTGGCAGAGGCAAAGATGAAAGCCGAGGAAACTCAACGACAACTCACTGAGATTTCTGCACAAAAAGGAAAAATTCAAGCCGAGAACGGTACGTACGACAGCGAGATGTGTGCAAGTCGCTGAGCGGCAGGTTGAGAAAAAAGGCCAAAAAAAACCATCTTGACTTCCACGACCCTGTTCAAATACATGGTGTCATCCATGCAGGAGAGCTGTCTCGTCGTCTTGAGGAGAAGGAGGTCTCTGTTGGACAGCTATCTCGCCTCAAGACATCCATGGGACAGCAGCTCGAGGAACTGAAGCGTCAGCTGGAGGAGGAAAGCAAGGTGGGAATAAGAATGAAGTGGCATTATATGTGAGAAGGTGTAAGGGGGGCAAATAAAGTGAATTATTTACAGAATTACAGATTGACAAATTAACAATGAAGAGTAAAACTTCTAAATATGTCATAAATTAAAATAGTCTTCCTCTGTTCATGTCCAGACATCATTATTCTTCGCGCAAACAACGACGCTCAGCGTTACTAAATGCCTGTCTTCATACGAAACGGTTCATCAGTTACAGTGTGCACTGTACCAGTTACAGTCCGCACTGTAGATGATACACTTACAACATACATATTAAGTCATGAACCGTTCCGAAAATGACCACTTCTTAGTACTTGTAATTTATCTTGATATAAACAATAAGAGCAAACTCCTTCCCTCTCTCAATACCTGTCACCGTGGTGACCTCTTCAACAAATACCAAACTACCAATCCATCCCGCAGACACGCATGTCTCTGGCACATGCGGTCCAGTCTGCGTGCCGCGATGCGGACCTGCTGCGTGAGCAGCTCGAGGAAGAGCAGGAAGCTCGAGCAGAGGTTCAGAGGGCATTGTCTCGTGCAAATGCAACATTGCAAGTTGGCGGAGCAAATACGAGACGGACGCCGTGGGCCGGATGGAGGAGCTTGAGGAAGCCAAGTAAGTGATCGCATTCCCTGCAACTGTCCTCTTGCTCTCCAAATCTCCTTCTTTCTTTCCGTCTCTCTCATTACTCCACAGTTGAGCAAAGTGTATGTGATGTTGAACAGCAATTTCGGAGTCCGGCAGTTCATTCAATTATTCATTTGTGTCAATGCAGTTTATGTCGAACCATTCGGTGAGTGTACACATAGGCCTGCCCTTTAATCCACACCGCTGACTCTCTCCAAAAGCAAGGGCCTCACCCAAAGTCGTCCAAAAACTTGATTTACCATCTCTCTTCATCCACTCTCATGCATTTTGATTGCGGAAACTGAACTTCCGTTTCTGGTTTCCTGGTCATGGTCGCTTCTCTCGGTCATTCGAGTGATTTGCTTCCAAAATGCGAAGTTATTGTTCCGGATTCGTCTGTGCTGCTGTAGATTTTTATGTTCTCTGCTTGCGTCGATTGCTCTTCGTATTGAGTGCTCACTCCTGTGTCGTTTTTGTGCTCATTCTGTTTGTTTTGATCCTGCATCTCAGGCTCGGATAGTTTTGGGCCTACCTGTTTTGTTTTGTTCAACTGTTTCCCACACCCACTCGTCCCATCTCCATCCATTCTGTCCTATTATCCACCAACGTCGCTTTAATTCCTCCCTTAATGAAAATAAAATTCAATTATGTAATAAAATATAAATCGACAAAATGTTATTTCCTCTTCTTCTTCCTTCCTTCTCTCTCTCCATAAATTTTAACCTTTCTAAACAGCGATTTCAAAATGTTCCATCTTCCACCCCTTCACATATTTGCTTCCAAACACCTTCCTCCAGTCAACTTCCCATTCTCTCTTCGCTCCATCCCTTGATAACCCCTAGACTTGTGTCTCATCCACCATCGTTGGCGGAATGGCGACACATCCAGGATTGTACCCAAAAGCCCAGGAGACTGCTTTGGCAGCACGACGCTCTGTACAGAGTATGGTCCCAATGGATGAATGGATGATCCACCATTGTGTTTCATACAGCGCTGTCTTTGTTCATGCCTATAATCATTATTGCCAGCCCTAATCCTGATGTCTGTCTTTCTCTCTGCCCTTGGAATCTTTAAATCTACCCTTTTTGTACTGGGTGTGGACGAGAATGACAAACTCCGCCACGTTATCTTCACACTCGGTTTTCCTCCAGCCACCTGCATCCTTTAACTTTAACCCCCTGCATCCCTTGATTTACATGTCCATCCACCCCATGCCCCTCCCCCTCCTTTCTTCCTTCATGCCCTGTCCCTCCTTGCTTCCTTCCTCTCCTTCCCCAGTGTCCTGCCCCCTTCTATGCTTCCCCAGTGTATTGCCCCTTCTCTGCTTCCCAGCCTCTCACCCCTCTCTGTTTCCCCCAGCGTCCCACCCCTTCATCCTCACCCCACATCCCATTCCACATCCTCATGCCTCCCCTCTCCATGCTCCCCACCTCCTCCCCAACACTAACACTATGGACCTCCAACATTCTAGGTCTTCGCTCAATTTGACAGATCGTCAATCCAAGCCGACACTGGTAAGCTTGAAATTCTGCTGAACAGAAACCTTCCTCGCACAGGATGTCCCTGAATCCTCAATGTCTTTTCCCATTCGACATGTCTATTCCTGGATATTGTCTTTTCAGTTCGACCTGTCTATCCTGGATATTGTCTTTTCCCATTCGACATGTCTATTCCTGGATATGTCTTTTCCGTTCGACTGTCTATTCCTGGATATTGTCTTTTCCCATTCGACATGCTATCGTATGTTCCTGATATTGTTTTTCCTGGATATTGTCTTTCCCATCGACATGTCTATCCTGATATGTCTTTTCCCATTCGACATGTCTATTCCTGGATATTGTCTTTTCCATTAATGTCATTCCTGGATATTGTCTTTTCCTGGATGATATGTCTTTTCCTGGATATTGCTTTTCCGGTTCAACCTGTCTATTCCTGGATATTGTCTTTTCCCATTCAACATGCCTTTTCCTGGGTTTGTCTTTTCCCAGACAACATGTCTTTTCTTGGATATTGTCTTTCCCATGCGACATGTCTTCCGGTTATGTCTTTCCCATCCCATATTGGTTATTGTCTTTTCCGATTTTCCCTGTTTGTGGTGAGGATGTTGAGGTCGTGGAGAGATTCACTTACCTTGGCAGTGATATTCATGTCTCTGCTGCTGTGAGTCAGAGGTCAACAGATGTCTGGGTCGGGCCTGGGGAGTCATGGATTCACTGGATCATGGGGTGTGACGCTGCGCGGTACCTGTGCGGGAGGACGAAAGTCTGAGTCTTCAGGTCCTTGGTGCTTCCAGTCTTGCTCTATGGATGCGAGACTCGGACTCTGACCAAGGATCTGAGATGGAGACTTAATTCCTTTGGTACCAGGTCTCTTCGGAGAATCCTTGGATATCGCTGGTCGGACTTTGTGTCCACGAGCGGTTGCTGAAAGAGACTCAAATGAGATTTGTTATCTCCATAGTCCGTGAGCGTCAGCTGCGGCTGTATGGACATGTGGCTCGTTTCCTGACGCTGATCCTGCTCACCAGATTCTCTCAGCAAGGGAGTCTTCTGAGTGGAGGAGGCCAATGGGCTGACCACTTGCCTCTGGTTGCAGCAGGTTGATCGGCAGCATCTTAAGGAGATGGGATGGGCCAGGCATCTGCCTGGGGGATGGCCAGACGGAGGCCCTGAGTACCGGCGGAAAGTTGA
>CM068965.1:87871729-87889448 GCA_035128595.1 Eptatretus atami | reverse complement strand
CTCCTGTTTGTTTGTGTGTTGTACTGTCTTCCTAACAGAGATGACATCATTTACATCTCCTCTGCCAACATGAACCATCTTATAACCACCCATCCAAACTCTCTCTTCCTCATATGTAGTGATTTCAGCTGTCACCATGCCAACTGACTGGGTGTTGGTACCTCTTCAACCAGCTATGGCTTCTATGACTCCATGGCCTTACCCAATCAGTGAGCTTTCCAACCAAGATTTCTCCCTCCCAATGGCCTGTCCTTCCTTCTGAACTTTGCAATGACGAATTTTCATACTAATGTCTCCTGTTCCTTTTCTACTCCAATAGGCTCATCTGATCACGTGCTTGTGAGGGTCAACGTCTCTCTGGCTAATGTCAGAGATCTGCCTCAGCACCATAGAGTCTGGCAGTTCACTCCAGCTGAGTGGCAGGGACTGTAAGCTATCCTATCATGTTAAGACTGGTCCTTCCTTTCCACCTCTCCTGATATTAGTACTGCCTGGAAATTCTTCCACACAAGCTTGGTTTACCTTATACACAGATTTACACCATATTGTCTGCAGTCATCATAATTATCTTCTCACCCCATGTACACAGAATCCTGTGGTGAGGCAGTTGCCTTGAAACAACTTTCTTTCTCTTCCTCGAAGGAAAATGTAATTGAAGCAACTTCAGATCATTCCACAAAGCCCGCAACAAGTGTGTGTCTACACTCAGGAGAGCCAGCAAACAACATCTTTCCAATCTCAAGATTGAACTTTCAAACTTGTCTCCTCCTTCAAATACCTGGTGACACCTTGTTAAGTCTGTCTCTGGTGTATGCTCCCCTTTGATCCCTTTCCTTTCTTCAGATAGCATCACAACCCAGCTCATGAGAAGATTGAAAGCCTCAATTCTGTGTTTACTTCCAAATACTGTATCCCCGAACCCCTCACTCTCTGGACCCATCCTTCCCTGTCATACACAACTCCTCCTCTACTCTGTGTCTTTTGTACCTGCGAAGGTTCTTTCAACCCTCGACTCTGACTGCTACTGGACCGGTCATACACAACTCCTGGACCGGCATCAGCTCACGTGTCCTAAAAACCTGCTCTGCTGTTCTTGCAAATCCTGTCTCTGCCCTTTTCACCCGATTATCTGCCCTTTGTCATCTTCCACCTGTATGGAGATCCACCAACATCACTACATTACATGAAATAGGTGCAAAAACTGAAGACCTTAACTATGGACCTATTAGCTTATTTCCAATCAGCAAGGTCATGGAATCCATCATCACAGTTGATATGAAATCCTGCCTTTTCTCCAACAACCTCATCTCAGATCATCAATTTGGATTCAGACCAGGTCACTCCACCTTGGACATGTTGCTTCGACTCACCCAACAATGGATGGAGGCCCTCCATATCGGACATGAGATCAGGGCCGTCTCTGGACATATCTCATGCTTTTGATACAGTTTGGCATCTTACCTTGCTCTCAAAACTCTCTGCATCTGTCATCCAAGGCCAACTCCACCTTGGATTACTGACTTCCTCTCCTCTCGTAGTCAACTTTTGGCACTGAACGGAATCCCTTCATCTCCTCTACCTGTCAAGGCCGGAGTTCCCCAAGGCAGTGTCCCAGGCCCAGTCCTATTCCTGATCTTCATCAATGATCTCCCTGACCCTCTGGAAAATCCTCTTTATCTCTTTGCTGATGACTCCACTCTGCGCCACGACATCCCTCATCCCTCAGACAGGCAGGCTGCAACCTCTTCCCTCTCTTGAGTCCTTGACAAAATCACAAGCTGATCAAACACTTGGAATATGTCTTTCAAGCCTGACAACTCCCTCACACTCTCAATCTCTTTCTCCAAAAGGACCGTCGGCAAACCCTCATATCTACTTTCTTAACAATCCTCTTGATTCAAACTCCTGGGTATCACTATCAGCCACAATCTTTCTTGGGTAAACCACATTTCAAAGTTGGCTTCTAAAGCCAGCCGCCGACTGGGAATTCTCCGTCTTACAAAATCCTTCCTTGGCACACCTGAACTCCTATCCATCGACAAGGCCTTCATCTGCAGCTTCATGGAGTACTGCTCTCCTTACTGGAGTGGCTCCCCTGCCTCGCACCTTGCTCAGCTTGATGTCATGGGAACCAAGGCCTTCAAGATCATTGGAATCTCCCATGATGAAGCTGAGTCTATGGGTCTCTCACCTCACCATCACAGACAGGTCGGTGGTCTCTATCTTCCACCACCTCCTTTCTGGTCTTGCACCCTCTGCTCTTTCTGTGCTTTGTTCCCCTCAGGTTTTTGCAGGGTATACAAGTCCACCATTAACCCCCTCCTGGTGAATCGACCTACATCCATGATCACTGCTCAGCTCCACTCATTCATTTCTCTTTTTCCCCGCTTGTGGAACAAATTTC
This sequence comes from Eptatretus atami, assembly GCA_035128595.1. Lineage (NCBI taxonomy): Eukaryota > Metazoa > Chordata > Myxini > Myxiniformes > Myxinidae > Eptatretus > Eptatretus atami. Next base: position 87,887,044 of record CM068965.1, on the reverse strand, counting down.
CACATCCTCGTCAATCTCGATCTTCCCTCGAGGTCTTCAAGACGACTGTTCACCACCGTCGCAGATTGTCCCCAATCCAAAACCATGATCTTTCTTACCCTCATTAACCCCCACCCCAATCCCTCCTCCTTCCAAATTTCCAGTTTTCCCTCCTGAGAGTTTCCTTCTGTATCCATCTTCTCGTTCGCCCCCATTCCTCCCCAAACCCATTGTTTGTCAAAGTATACCTCTATCTTGGCCTTCAACTCTGCTGTTGGTGTTCCCTTCTCTCTCTGCTGTTGGTGTTCCCTTCTCTCTCTGCTGTTGGTGTTCCCTTCTCTCTCTCTGCTTTTGGTGTTCCCTTCTCTCTCTGCTGTTGTGCTCCCTTCTCTCTGCTGTTGTGTTCCCTTCTCTCTCTGCTGTTGGTGTTTCCCTTCTCTCTCTGCTGTTGGTGTTCCCTTCCTCTCTCTGCTGTTGGTGTTCCCTTCTCTCTTCTGCTGTTGGTGTTTCCCTTCTCTCTCTGCTGTTGTGTTCCCTTCTCTCTCTGCTGTTGGTGTTCCTTCTCTCTCTGCTGCTTGGTGGTCTCCTTCTCTCTGCTGTTGGTGTTCCCTTCTCTCTCTGCTGTTGGTTGTTCCCTTCTCTCTCTGCTGTTGGTGTTCCCTTCTCTCTGCTGTTGGTGTTCCCTTCTCTCTCTGCTGTTCCCTTTGTCCTGTTCAGTCCTGATCTGTTCACTGTACTCGAACGAGCTCTTCCACGAGCCTCGAATATGTACACAAAAAAGTATTACTACGCTGTATATAATTTTGTGTGCACCCTCCACGTCCGTCACACTTTATTTGAAGGGGTTCCTGCCGTTGGACCATTGGAACCGTTATCCATAACCGCTGGAAACACGACATTAATGCTCCAGATCCTGCTTCTTTTTCTTCTTCTTCAAACATGGAAAACATGAAAATAAATAAATAAACATACAATCCTTTTGAGGACAAACTGAATCCAAAACCAGACAGTTCATCGGTGAGCACGCTGTATAGACGTGTGTACATTAGCAATTCCCCACGTGATCATCGCACCGTCCTCATGGCTGGCTAGTTCCGCGGTGCCATGGTCCGTGGAGATCTCCCTTCACTCAAGACGTTTGAAAGAGAGTGACGAAGCTGAGGCCTGCTTCGAGGCCTAGTTTGAGGGCCGGTCTGAGGCCTAATTTGTTTCCCCTGGCGACCACGCTCCTTGCTGGTTTTATTTCCCCGTCGCTCTTCAAATAAGACGGGCAAGAAGTGTGCCTGACAGGGGGCCTTGCTTACATTGGCCAAATGACTGTGCCGGGCCTCGGGCCTGTGGTATCATCGGAGGAATGTGAAGGAGTATGTTCACTATAATGATACAAATGCCTTCCCAGGTGGAGCAAACGCACACTCTCAGATTGGCGACACATTGATGAGTAACGTTTATGTTATGGACGCTCAATGTCCAAGTACACCTGATGGAGCAGGTTCTTCAGTTTCCACGGAGCAGGTCGTTTTGTTGTCCTCGGTGTTTAAGATCACATTCTCATCCAAGTTTGAATCAAAATATCACCTTGACTTCTTCAATTTAAGTGTTGTGAGGTTTGATTCATCACAGCAAAAAAAAAAACTCATAAATTAAAGTGGAATTTATTTATTTTTTTGTCTGTGAAAGAATTGCGTTGTGTTCATGTGAACGTTGTGCATGACTGATGCTTTGCACCTATCACATCGCACCATCTGCTGGTCAGGAAGCGACTGACCCAGCATCTGCAGGAAGCAGAGGAACAGACAGAAGCTGCAAACGCGAGATGTTCCTCACTTGAGAAAACTAAGCAAAGGCTTCAAGGAGAGCTGGAGGACCTCTCGTTGGACCTGGAGCGCTCAAACGCTGCTGCTGCTGCTTTGGACAAAAAGCAAAGAGCCTTCGACAAGGTAATGGCAACACAGAGTAAAACACATGAGTGTCATGGTTCATGTTGAGGACAGGACATCGATTGAAGTGCATGTGAAGGACGTGTCTCATTTGTTGATCATATGACGCCGTGGAACGTTACAGACGTTGGCGGAGTGGCGTCAGAAATATGAAGAGAGCCAGGCCGAGCTAGAATCTTCCCAAAAGGAGTCGAGGCAGCTGGGGACCGAGCTCTTCAAACTCAAGAATGCTTACGAAGAAGCCCTTGATCAGTTGGAAACAATAAAGAGGGAGAACAAGAACCTTCAGGGTACAATAACAGATAATTGCTATCATGATTTTGAATGGTCTGATTCGATGCCAAAAATAGCAGGAAAAAACATTGTTTGATCCCATGAACAGTTGAGCACCCTTTGTATAAATACACAGACACAAGCAGTTTGGAGAAGCAATTAGTTTTAGCCCCTGTTGGACTTAGTTCGACAAGGGGGCTTTAATATGGATTTGGTCTCGATTTTCGTGTCCGTCCGTGCGTACGTGCTTGCGTCCGCAACAATATCCCGGACATGTATAAACCAATTGTATTCGTACTTGGCACAAAGATAACACATGATGGTGAACATACGCACGTCATTTTTGTTTTGCGATGTGATCGAAGATGTCCGACTGGCGGCCATTTTAGTTGTTAAAATACCCGATGTTGAACACATCCTCGACCATTTCTCGGACATGCATTTACCGATGTTGTTCAAACTTGGCACACAGATAAAGAATGATGGTATACATATGCACGTCATATGTTTTTCCAAGATAAGATGCAAGATGGCCGACTGACGGCCATTTTGCCACTAAAACGTGTCCCTAACCATTTCTCAGACATGCGTGGTCCGAATTTGTTCAAACTTGGTAAATGTCACATGTCACAAATGTTCTTCTATGTCGCATGACCACTCAAGTCAGTTGTGCAATACACATAAATTTTGTCAATATGGGCTAGCGCTTTTACTCCGTACAGCAAAGTTATTAAACCACGGGGGCTTTGACATTGTATGTCTTTTTCTCCTTGTTATTTACAACATTTAATGGAACAATCTGAGGAGATGAAACATCTCTAATCTCTGCAGTTACGGTGTACAATACTCAATATGGATAAAACGGACAGCACATCAGGGAGGTTATAAAATCTTGTTTCCATTTACCATCGCACGACTTTACACACTACTGGGTTCCATCGACGAGACGATACTCGATCCGTAAAGGAGGTTTGATTACCAAGTTGACTTCGCGGGATATCGCGGTGCTTGGAACTTTAACGATAAGAAAGTTCCAAATTCCCACTTAACACCAGCCAGAAAATTAAATAATACAATTCATTAAACTATAACTAACACAAACTAGCAATTTAAACTAGTAATAGGCGTCCATAGCCAACCTTGACCATGTTGCGGAACATCGGCGGAAGCCCTCACTTTTTCACCGTTAAATTAGTTTTCTCCGCAACCGCTTAACGACTGATATGAAACTTTCATCATCGGATCGCCTCCCCATGGAGAATCTTCGAAAAAAGTTACATTCTTGTAGAATGGAAAATGCGGCGGTGTTCCAAAAAGTCTGTTTTCTGCAGGTATGGGTTGCAGGGTGTTTCACGTACCAGGAATAAATGGTCTCGACCTCACGAAAGTTCATTATGGTTTAACTGGTAACCTGATTCAGATAGTAAGTCAAGAGAGGGGACAGAGATCAGTAGGTCTGTATGTCCATCGGAGTTCATTACTATTGCTGGCCCATTCGGTCATGGTTATGATCCAGTGACTTTATTCGAACACATCGTACTCCATCCCTTTATACAGACGAGATCCAGGAGTTGACCGAACGCCTGGCTGATGGAGGGAAATTACAACATGAACTGGAAAGGAATCGTAAACAGCTCGAGGGTGAACGTGCCGAGCTGCAGACCGCACTGGAAGAAGCGGAGGTGGGTTTTCGATCGGTGTAAAAATTCCAGCATTTAGGTCACAATCTGCCCAAGAACTATGAAAGAAATTCCCTCTGCTCTCTTTTACTTCCAATGGTCCATCGGGTGTACTGATTACACCTAAAGTGATGCACCATAGAGAACCCTTTGTCCATATGGAGGAGGACCACCTCAGAGAGCACACGCAGTCCAGATAGAGCAAGACCATATAGAGAGCACACACACGTAGTCCATTTAGAGGAGGACCACCTCAGAGAGCACACGCAGTCCAGATAGAGCAAGATCATCTAGAGAGCACACACATGTAGTCCATTTAGAGGAGGACCATCTCAGAGAGCATACGTAGTCCATATAGAGCAGGACCATCTCTCGAGAGCACACATAGTCCATATAGAGGAGGACCATCTCAGAGAGCACACATAGTCCATATAGAGGAGGACCATCTCAGAGAGCACACGTAATCCGTAAACAGCAGGACAATCTCTCGAGAACACACATAGTCCATGTAGAGGAGGACCATTTCAAAGAGCACACATAGTCCATCTAGAGGAGGACCATCTCAGAGAGCAAACATTGTCCAAATAGAGCAGGACCATCTCAGAGAGCACACATAGTCCATGTAGAGGAGGACCATCTCAGAAAGCACACACAGTCCATTGTGTATTGCTGAATGATTTCTCGTGGAGACAATCTCGGTAAAGGTTAAGACTATGATGATGGTGACCCTGTAAAGGGTAAATGCTGTTCCACTGATACTGACATATAATCCAATCCACATCCATACCAAAGGCTTCCTTGGAGCTTGAGGAAGGTCGGAGCCTGCGTTTGCAACTAGAGATTGGCCAGGTGCGCAGTGAAACCGAACGCAGCATTGCAGAGAAAAACGAGGAGACGGAGCAGCTCCGGCGCTCGCACGAACGGGTGGTCGCAGACATGCAGACACACCTGGACGCAGAGACAAGAAGTCGTGCCGAAGCCCTGCGCCTCAAGAAGAAGATGGAAAGTGATCTAAACGACATGGACGTTCGATTGTCCCATGCTTCCCACCAGGCCGCTGAGGCTCAGAAACAGCTACGGGTTTCACAGAGTGCACTTAAGGTACATTTTCTACTCCTGATGCTTCACTTGATAAACTTGGGTGTCACTATACAATAGCTAAGGTAACCAATGTTGGCCTCCAACAAAACAATATTTCCATGGTGTGAAGAATAATTACCTCCGCCACTGAAGGTGGATGTTTTCACCCCTGTCTGTCTCTCTGTCTGTCTGTTGTGTTTCGTTTGTGAACAAGATATCTCAAAATGTTGTGGATTGATTCGGAACAAAATTTGCTGGAGAGCTTGGGTTTGTGACACAATAAAACTAGTCTAATAATATTTTTATAAAGCATTGCAGTGAAGTCTGATCCAAATAATTTTAAAGCAATATATGTATTTGTATATTGTAATCAGTAAAAATAGTGTGGTAGAAAAAACATTAGAAAGGAAATAACTTGCACCAAAACTTTAACATTTTCACGCTGACACTGATGCTCACGCCGGGGGTATCGCTATAGCTCTCTGTTTTTGAACAGGTGAGCTAATGATTAATTTTGGTGAAGATCCAAATCCATGCCTGGTGTTGGCTTAATGGTTAGGGTGGTGGGCTTGTGATCCTAGGATCCTGAGTTCATAATCCCACTCGGCTGTTGAATAAAACCAGGTGGGGTTGACTCGGCCTGTCATCCTTCCGAGGTCGGCAAAATGAGTGCCGGCATGCTGGTATCCTGTGTCGGAGTGGTGATCCGTCCAGGATTGTGCCCAATAGCAAGGAGACTGTGAGGCAGCACCAACGCTCTGCACCGAGTAGGGTCCCAATGGATGGATGGATGATGGATGGATCCAGATCCGGATCCTAGAATTTTGAAATGTGATTTTTCACAATTGAGAGATGGGGCCAAAATGATATATATATATATCACGATATCGCAAAAGATTATAGACGGATTCGGAAGAATCTTGATGGATTAGTTGGTTCGATGATGAGACAAGCAGATTAAATTTTTAGTTCAGGTCCGAATCCGGATCCGGCCTATCAGTGGGATACAAAACCTAAACTCATCATCCTGGTGGAGGTGTGTGCTCCATTGAGTACCCGTTCTAGTTAGTTTGGGAATTGTGTAATGCTGATTAAGGGGCTGTCACACCTTGACGTTTTAGCCAGCGTATGGCAAGGTCTCAAAATGTATGTAAAACGCTGGCGTACGCTGAACTATTGATGTTTTTTTTAAGTTTTGGGCGTATAATAACGTGTTGGACGTATGCATACATATTAGTAACGTACCAGAACGTTTTAATCACATATAGATAACTTATACCAACGAATGCTGAGCGTGTTGTCTGCATTCACAACTATGCCCAACGATAGTGTAACTTATGCATAGCGCGGCAGCGTATCGCCGACGATCACGTGGCGTAGGCTATTCATAGGCTGCGGCTCGACGATTCAAATCATAACCGCACTAGACATCGAAGTGTCAAGCCTGTCCACCTTGACGTTTTAAGCCAGCGTATGCCGACGTATGAAAAATTTGCCGAACAAGCTGGCACACGTCGAATACGTTATGGGTAAGTTTTGTATACGTTAAGAGGACGCTGGCATACGTCGTAGTACGCCGAGTACGTCGACAAATTTTCACATGTTGAAAATTTCTCGACGTACTCGAGTATGACACACGTTCCGCATACGCTGGCCATAAGTTGTAGGCACGCATACGCGATCGTTGACACACGTCGACATACGTTACTTGTAAGTTACTCATAAGTCGAAAAACGTCGAGGTAATGTTTAGCGTCAGTGTTCCAGATCCCTGGTTTTTTTTATTTTTTTTTCTTCGGTATGACGGTGATGTTGACACTTCGATTTCTAGTGCGGTTATGATTTAAATCGTTGAGGCAGCCTATTAATTATATTATATTATAAACCGCACTATAAATCAAAGTGTCAACATCACCGTCATACCGAAGAATTTTTTTTTTAAAAAAACCAGCGAGTCTGGAACACTGACGCTAAACATTACTCGACGTGTTTCTACTTATGAGTAACTTACAAGTAACGTGTGTCGACGTGTGTCAGCGATCGCGTAACGTGCCTACAACTTATGGCCAGCGTTATGCGGAACGTGTGAGTCATACGCTGGCATACGTCGAAAAATTTCAAGCATGGAAAATTTGTCTAACAGCTCGGCGTACTACGACGTATGCCAGCGTACTACGACGTATGCCAGCGTGCTCTTAACGTATCAAACTTCCCATAACGTATTCGACGTGTGCCAGCGTTTTAGCCAAATTTTTCATACGTCAGGCATACGCTGGCTAAATCGTCAAGGTGTGACAGGGCCTTAACATGGATAAGCTTATTAATCTTGTGTTCTAAAAGGAGGTAGTCTGTCCGTGTGTCATCATTTTCATTCTCACGTGTCCCTGTCGTCATAGAATAATAAACGTTGGAAACAGTTTATAATCGATTTACTTTGGTGAAACTAATAATCGATTGACTTGGAACAGAAATTCTTTTAAAAGCCGTCTTTCCAGGATTGAGGAAGAAGACGCAGGAAAGGGAGTTTGACGTGACCGGTCTAATGTTAACATTTATTATTCTACACACAAGGAACGTTTTAGGACAATGAAGGAGCACACAAACAACAACAACAACACACACAACAACAACATTTATGTGTTATCAAGAGGAGAGAGAGGAGGGGTGGGGGAGAAAGGAGGAGGGGAGAGAGGGAGAGGGGAGAGGGAGGAGGGTGGGGGAGAATGAGGGGGAAGGGGGGAAGAGAGAGGGAGGGGGGGAGAGGGGGAAGAGAGAGGAGGGAGGGGGGAGAGGGGGAAAGAGAGAGAGGGAGGGGAGGGAGAGAGAGGAGAGGGAGCAAGGAGGGTTGAGGGAGCTAGGAAGAGGGGAGCGAGGAAATGGGGAAAAGCGAAGAAGGGCGCGCAGGAGAACGACGCCTCCCAAAGTTGCTAACACTCCGGGAGAGTGGTGGGAGCGGAGAGGATGGGGAGAGGAGGAGAAGTGGGGAAGGGGAGGGGTTTGGGAGGAGGTAAGCATGAGGGGAGGGGCTTCATGACTTGCGTTTGGTAGGGGGCTTGTGGAGAAGGTCACGTACAGGAATGAACAAAAAAGGGTAGTAAACAGCACATGGAGACTGCCGGAGCTGTCCATGGGGGTGGGGGGGGGTGGAGAGTGGAGGAGGTTTTGGAGGAGCTTAGTGTGAGAGAAGAGGGAGAGAAGGCAGGAAAGGGAGGCAGCATGAGGAGGGGAAGAAGGTGGGTGAGGGGTGGGGAGGGAAGAGAGGTGGCATGAGGGGGTGGGAAGGGAAAGTGGTGAGGGGAGGGAAGGGAAAGTGGTATGAGGGGAGGGGAAGGGAAGGTGGTATGAGGGGAGGGGAAGGGAAGGTGGTATGGGGGAGGGGAAGGGAAGGTGGATGAGGGATGGGGAAAGGAAAGTGGTATGAGTGGAGGGGAAGGGAAGGTGGATGAGGGGAGGGGAAGGGAAGGTGGCATGAGGGGAGGGGAGGGAAGGTGGTATGAAGGGGAGGGGAAGGGAAGGTGGTATGGGGGAGGGAAGGGAAGGTGGCATGAGGGGTGGGAGAAAGGAAGTGGTATGAGTGGAGGGGAAGGGAAGGTGGCATGAGGGGAGGGGAAGGGAAGGTGGTATGAGTGGAGGGGAAGGAGGTGGTAGAGTGAGGTGGAAGGGAGGTGTAATCGAGTGGAAGGGAAGGGAGGTGGTATGAGTGGAGGGAAGGGAAGGTGGTATGAGTGGAGGGGAAAGGAGGTGGTAGATGGAGGGGAAGGAAGGTGTATGAGTGGAGGGGAAGGGGAAGGTGGTATGAGTGGAGGGGAAAGGAAGGTGGTATGAGTGGAGGGGAAGGGAAAGTGGTAATGAGTGGAGGGGAAGAGAAGGGCCGATAAAATATGCACAAACAGCAACATTTTCTTTTTAACCACCGGGTTCCACATAAAACCAGGCAGGAGCATTTAAAACCCACCCTATCTACCTTGGGAAGACCTGCGTGCATGTTCACACATGCAGCAACCTTTGCACCCCTCTGGTCGGCTCACTCAAATTTTCATTCATACATGGCACACTCTGGGGAAGCCATTTTAAATTAAAACAAAACGGTCAGTCCTTAACAGAGGGGGAGGGGGGAATGAGGGATGTGTGGGAGAGAGAAAGAGGGAGGAGAGAGAGAGAGAGAGAGAGAGAGAGAGAAGAGAGAGAGAGAGAGAGAAAGAGGTGAAAGAGTGGAGGGGGAAGAGAGGAGAGGGAGTGGGGAGGATTCCGGCAGATGTGACTGGGTTTTAACATCCATCCGAGAGACAGTACACACACTGATGAATTGCCCTGCCTGTGAAACACCGGGATGACAGTTTTTAGCTGGGTTTGGATTCAAACCCAGGCTAGACAGCTTAAAGTGAGCTTGCGTGTACCTCTCAGCTATCCTGCCGTGATATGGCGATTCCTTTTTATTTTTTATAGCTGCAACCATTTCCCCCCCATTGCAATCATCTCATTTATTTTGCCTTCATAACTCTAGAGATGTCCACATGGACAACCAAGCCGCGATATTGCCAGGGAAGCTTGAAGGGATCGAAGTTGGAAGAGCGCTCCAAGCAAGCACTCCAACAAAATGATTGAAGAATTTTTTTTAAAGGATTGTCATATTTTTTACATGTGTCTATCTACGTCAAAGTTCATATCCACCTTGATGCCATTGCTGTACAAAGCCTGTTGTTGCTAACAGGACCTGCATATGGAGCTGGAAGCCGCCCAGCATGGTGAGGAGGAGGCGAGAGAGGCTGCGTGCCTCTCCGAGAGACGTGTCACCTTGCTACAAGGAGAGCTGGACGAGATACGTGCCACTTTGGAGCAGGCGGACAAGGCGAGACGCGCTGCAGAACAAGAACTCATCGAGACGAGCGAGCGAGCCCAGCTCCTGCACACTCAGGTGCCCTTTGAACCTCGGACCAACCAAGAAGAAATTTAATTAATTACTGGTGAAGTTCCACCATAGGAGTGACTCCTTATGTGGAATGTTATATTGATAATTATGACGTCATAGGTCACGTGGTGTGGCAGCCATGTTGGAAAGACGGAAAAAATTTGAACCTCTGTATCTCTGAAACCGCACCAAGGAAAAATTCAACCTTGGCACATGTGGCAAGTACTCATCATGGGGAATAAGTCGGATTTTTTTTTCATGACATCATCGATGCCTTCGTTATGACGTCATAATTGCATATGTTAGAACACTACATCTGATCATATGAAAATTTTTGAGGGTCACCATGGATAAAATGGCCACAGAAAAAAACCATTGATGACATCATCGCTCATGTGATTCGGCAGCCACATTGCTTTTTTTTTTTTTTTTTAAAAACATTCAAAAATCTTCTCTGAAATGGCTGAACAGATCGAGGTGAAACTACAGGTATGACCACCTATCCATGAGGAACAAAAGGTTCACACATATGACGTCAAAGGTTTCATGGTTTGGCGGCCATATTGGATTTACCCGAAAACCCATTAAAAACAAAATCTTCTCCAGAACGGCTGGACAGATCGAGGGGAAACGTCACACAAATGTTCTCCAAGCCATGGGTTTTTAAAGGAATAAAGGTGTACAAGTTTTTAAAGGAATAATTGAGAGGTCACATGGTTTGGTAGCCATACTGAATTGAAGAAAGATATTAAATGTTTTCTCTGGAACCGCTTAACTAATCGACATGAAACTTCACAATTGTGATCTAGTACTGATGAGGAATACATGTTTTAAATTTCAACTTCATTGGATGCATGGTCTGGCAGGCCAAATTATTTAATTTTTTTATCTGGATTATTTATGATTTTTTTGATATATATGTACTTTTTTTTTTTTGTATAAGGCTCACTTCGCTGTGCCTGGGATGGGTTTGAGGGTAGAGAAGTCGCAGCAGAAATGTGAATCCTATCCAGGTTCCTCCTGATGACTTCATCTTTGCTCTTTGCTGGTTCGGGTTCCTCCTGATTACTCCAATGCAAGACTGCAGCGATTTGGTGTTCCACTTGATTTGAATTGAATTTATTTTAATCCCATTCTGAATTCAATTGAATAATAATAATAAAAAAACGTCATAATGTCATGGGTCAGGGTCAGGTGTCCAATCACAACGGGGTTGCATCAAAACAGGACGTCTTGGTACCCGGTCATCACTGCCAACAGTTATGAAGTGACAGTTCTAGTTATGTCTCTTATTAATTAGGTAACACACCAGTACACAAACACCACACTAAACAAGTCCTGGCGAGGGTCTGCAATCTCTGATTGCTCTTTTTCTTGTTCAACTTTGCTTTCAGTGGGAAACGTGGGGATTTACGATGGTGCGCCATCGACGTCGTTCTCTTTACTTTACTATTACATACCAAGTCACTGAATGAATTCCGATATGTAACACAAGCCTGCCTGGTATTGCATGCTGAACATTCCTGTGGCACCGGGTTAGAATTTATTGCAGTTCTGTAATGGTTTGTCCTTTCTATCTTAATCACTAAACCATGTGCAAGGTCTCTTCATGACTCTTGGACACTTCAGAAATTTTTTGGGAGAAGACCTTGAGGTCTCTCCCATTTCTATACATCAAAGCTTTTCTTCACCAACTGAGATAATGTCCACCTTTCACTTGCAACTCCTACACTGATCAATGGTACATCTGTACATTCTCATGCACGTGTTTCCTCTTCACCCCAGTTTGTACATGTCGCCCCATCTCCCTCTTGTTCTGCTCTTCCCTGTATTCAAGAAGAAACCCACAAAATCACTTTTTAAAAAAACACGTCATTATGTTTCCAATAAATCCAGAACATGAGTCTCATCAACCAGCGCAAGAAATTAGAGGTCGACGTGGCTCAGATGCAGGCCGAGGTAGAAGAGACTTTGCAGGAATGTCGGACTGCAGAAGAAAAGGCAAAGAAAGCGATCATCGACGTAAGTAATTCACCGCTTCCTCAAAAAGGTTTTCCACTCAATTTGCATCACCCATTCCTCCACGACTGCACAAAAACTCTCCGTATCCATGTCCCGCTCCAGGCCGCCATGATGGCCGAGGAGCTAAAGAAGGAGCAAGATGCGGCTGCACACCTAGAACGCATGAAGAGGAACACTGAACAAAGAGTGAAAGAGCTGCAACAAAAGCTGGACGAGGCGGAGCAGCTGGCTCTCAAAGGGGGCCGGAAAGAATTGCAGAAGATGGAGAAGCGTGTAAGCAAAAAGAGCATTATTTCTGCTAGATTATTTCAAAATATTACAATCTTAAGTGTTCAAGGTGAACGACAGGCCGAATGGGCAAGTAGATCAGCTGGTACTGGTCTTTTCAGTGCTCTGCGTTGTCACAAAATGTTTATGTCCTTAAAATATTATTTTGGGACTGATTCGATAAATTATTCGGGCCTGGTAATGAAGTAGATCACCAATTTTGACCATAATCCCTTGTTCAGTACTTGAGTAATGGTTAAAATGGCTGCTTTTGACATTGTGTCCCCACTGTGACCCACATAAAAGGGATGGCTCAAACAAATTTGAGAATGAGCAACGGTTGTTGCTAGTTTGGTGAAAATTGCTGGATTGGTTGTTAAAGGTTTGAAATATAAATGGAGACAAACAGACGAAGCAGCATGTCCGAATCTTTCTCAGAAATATAGCTCCAGATTTGTGAAAAACGTGATAAAATGGAAATAGCAGGTTTGGGCACCTACAAGTTATTGAACAGAGTTCCAGGGTTTGGAGCTGAGTGAAGGTGATGAAGGTCAGAGTTTAAATTTCAGAAAAGGTTTGGACAAATGAAACGTCTTAAATAATGGACTGAATGCTTAAAATTTTGCAGATAAAAGAGGTCGAAGGAGACCTGGAGATTGAACAGAAACGAGCGGTCGAAACCACCAAGGCAACTCGCAAGATGGAGCGTCGACTTAAAGAAGTCACGTACCAGGTGTGTGCGCCGTGAGTACCCGATGGAACACCAACCTTCATGTAAGCTAAAAATGCAACATTCCTGATTTGTTGACGGTGGTTCAACAGGGATTGCCTATATATTTCACGGCTTGGTACCTTTCAGGCTGAGGAAGAACATAAGAACTCAATCAGGCTGCAGGACCTTGTAGAGAAACTACAACTGAAGGTGAAAGGTTACAAGCGACAGGCAGAGGATGCGGTGAGGGCTCCTTTCCTTGTCAAGTTCCGAGTTTCATTTTTTTTTTTCTTTTTTCCAACCTTTCACTTTTCCCACACATCTGTCCAATGTCTTTCATCACCCCTTGACCAAAATCGAAATTATAACCTCTCGTTTTTCCTTTTGTTATACAGGAAGGATTGGTGAACCAGCACGTGTCGAAGAACCGTAAACTTCAACACGAGATGGACGAAGCCGAGGAGAGAGCCGATATAGCAGAGTCAGCAGCAAACAAATTACGGGCACGCTCGAGAGACACTTCCAGCAAGGCAAGGCTTCTATTTCTGCATCTGTGTACAATTCGCATTCTCACCGCTTCAATTCAACCACGAGTGGTCCACTGGTTCTGATGAATCACACACACACGCCGAAAGACTCCTGGAACTTTTCCAAAAGGACACAGTCAGGGTTAGTTCAGGTATACTGTACATAAGGAGCTGAGCATAGCCACACACACACAAGCCAGGCTGTGAATGCAAGCACACGAAGACCTGACCTATGATCGTTTGTTATGACATCAGCAGAAAGCTCGACAAACACAGAGCTCACAGGTAGGTTCAGCATTCTCTTGCTAGTCATGCCATGATAAGAACCAAAGTGCAGCCTCAAAGGCATCAGGGGTCAAACATCAATCATCAAGTGTTTTGCCTCGGTGTCCATCGTGGGTCCAACATGAGCATTGTATCCTGAGACGCGTCACATGTACAGTAGGGTACGAATCCTTAGACATGTCACATGCAGTAGGGTACAAAAGTCTGAGTCTACTTAACTCAACACCAAGCTTTCTCATACGATGATTTCAAACTATTTTTCATAATATCGAAGATATTTATTCATATTCTTTCCCGTTATTGTTTACTGGAACTTTGTTTTAACAGAACAAAGGAAAGGTCGATACATTTTGAGAGAGAATTAAAATTTATGTGAGCAGTCTGATGATGCTCTGGAGTTCATTACAAAACTGTTGGGGGGGGGGGGGGGGGGGAATGCACGAAAACATAACCCACAGGGAATGGCAATCGGTAGAGCGCACACCTCCACCGGGCTAAACAGTTCACGTATCCCACCGATAGGCCGGATCTGAACCAAAATCTAATCGGCTTGTTCTTGTCACCGAACCAACTCATCCACAGAGTTGTGTCAGAACTCTATCATAACCTATTGAGATATCGTGCCATATATAGTTTTTGGTCCCATCTCTCAATGGTGAAGAATCACTGGAAAAATTAAATAAATTATCTTATCCGGATTTTCACCAAAATCTAACGAATTCTTTCTTGTCACACACACAACATGTCCACCAAGTGTCATCCGAATCGGTCTCCATGGCATTTTGAGATATCCTGCTCACAGACAAACCAACAAAGTGGTGAAAACGTCACCGCTGTCCACCTTTGGTGACGGAGGTTATAAACGAATCAAATCCATGCCAGGTAGAGTTTACATGTTTCTCAAAGCCAAAGGTTATTAAATCAATGTGGAGAGATTTGATTTTCCCACGACAAGTGTTACTATATCCTTAAGCATTCATGGAAATCCCCAGTAAGTGCTTATGGTTTCATATTATAAACGATATCCTGTATTTTGTCACATATAATTAGATCCTCGTGGAGGATCTATAAGTCTTACTCACGTTGTTGTTCTTGTGGACTAGTTTGTTTCACAGCCTACAGTTTTCATCGAAACTTCCTGAAACTTGGCAATATATGTAAAAATACCCTGCGCAGACAGGAACCATCTCCGATTTTGAAAATTCTCCTAGAAAAAAAGTTATGACGTCAAAATATCTCCGCTAATGGAAATCGCCTAAGAAATTATCTCCGAAACTAGGCAAGCTTTTTGAATTCTGTTTGCGGGAATCGAACAGGGCATTAGCAGAGATGAATTACCGCACATATGATACATCACTATGACTTCATATCAATTTTTATGACTTCATTCCTATTTTTTGACATTTTTTGTTTCACAACCCAGAGTTTTCATCGGATCTTCGTGAAAACCTTGCCATGTATATGCAGAAAGCCCACGCGCAGGCAGTAACCATCTCCGATCTTGGAAATTCTTCCTAGAAAAAGAAGTTGACGTCATAATATCGTCGCTAATGGAAATCGCCGATACCATTATCTCCGAAACTAGGCAAACTGTTTGAATTTTGATTGCGGGAATCAAGCCGGGCATTAGCACAGATAATTTA
>CM068965.1:87841660-87853608 GCA_035128595.1 Eptatretus atami | reverse complement strand
TCCTCAGCAATGTTGTTTATGAAGAGGTGCTAACGAGATAAAGGTGTGTACATGTAGATTGTAGACATTTTTTGTTATTATTTATTTATTGAAGAAAAATTGTTCCGAAAATAATTTATCAAAAAAAGTGCACAACTTTTTTTTTGTTCCAATTGTCAAAACGGGTGGCCTTTGGAAGTGTTAAGGAATTCAGCTCTACTCAACATGCTTGCCAACGAAATACATCTCATTTTGGTGGTATGCTTTGCAAACTATATTTTTTTAAACTATTTTAAAACGAAAAAATTTGAACATGGAATACCTAATGACACTGTACTTTCAGGTCTCCTACAAATCCTACCCTGTCGCCTACCGTGGTGTCGGAGTGGCAATGGTCAATGGCAGCGAATGTCATGGCTAGCAAAGACAGGGAGGTAAACTTGATTTTAATGTGGATTTTAATTAACTCTGTGTGTAAGTATCAAGCAGTTGTTACTTCAATGCAAGCGATAATTCGTGGAATGCATGTGAACATTCCGTACGGGCACGCACTACTTCCGGATAGTGATGACTTACTGTATCGAATAATTTCTCGATTTCTTATGCGCATTTATAGATAAACACAATGCCCCAATCCAGTGGTCATTTACGAGAGCGAAGGAACGGCCTGTGTGTTTGTTTGAAAAAAAAAATTTTGTTATTTTTTGCACGTACGGCCACGCACCTACGGGCACGCAAGAGCGAAGGAACGGCCTGTGTGGTTGTTGTTTCTAGCACGCCGTTTGAAAGTTTTTTTTGTTTGTTTGTTTTTTGTTTTTTTTTGCATGTACGGCAACGCACGTACGGCCACACACGTACGGGCATGCACTAGTTAAACAAAATACAGCAGTTTGTTTGGGATACCTGAATGCAAAACTTATTCACGTGTTACTCACCTTATCCCAAACAAGCTCTGCTCCGTTTCCCTTTGCCTGCAGCTCTTTTTGAAGGTCCAAAAGGCTACCCGCAAATAGCTGAGCTTGTTCGTGCACCTCCAACACCCTCTGGTCACGCAAACCACACGACGGGATGTCCCGTACATCTGCAGGTGATGTGGCGAGTGGGGAAAACAGGGCACGGGGCAGGACAATCGAAGGGCAAGCTGGTTCAGGGGAAAATACTGAAATCACAGAGAACAGAGAAAGGAGAGGGAAGCAAATGGAGAAGAACAAGGTAAAGAAGATTTAAATTTTAAAAACCACAAGGAATAAAAAAACAACAGGGGAGGTGGAAGAAAAACTTAAGGGGGGTGAGAGGTATGGTAAGTACTCAAACTTTATATCCATATCTCCATAACAATGCTTCAAAAACACGTGTGGACACACACACACACACACACACACACACACACACACACACGGGCACACACCTGGCCTACAAACTACCAGGACGACAATATTACTAAAATACTAAAGCAGCCGGACTTCTCCTCCTGTCCATCCCTTCCTCAGTCAAACTTTTCGCTGGGACGTTATTATGGCTTTACATCTAGTGCCAGGCGAGGCTTCCACAGACATGCACGTTATCCCAGTGTCCAGCACTCAACCCGTCCCGTCGCTTCGCTGATGGCAGTTGAACACCATAACCCATATATCTGACTAACTATCTTACATCCGTAGGCGACGGGCTGAATGCCAGACCCAAAGCGTCGGGAT
Source organism: Eptatretus atami (assembly GCA_035128595.1). NCBI lineage: Eukaryota > Metazoa > Chordata > Myxini > Myxiniformes > Myxinidae > Eptatretus > Eptatretus atami. The sequence goes on along the minus strand of CM068965.1, from coordinate 87,851,935 downwards.
GACAGATTTAATGAGATGGCGGTGTCGTAAGATAGCATAACATCTGGTCGACGTCATTGTGTTTAGGCCTTTATGGGGGTTATGATTCATGACCGACTGAAAATTGCTTTTATGCAACATGAAAAAGAGAAATGACAATGTCTGATCCCTGTGAACAGAAAACTAATCCTTTGACGAATAATTATGCGTATAATTAAAAGAATCAATGGCGCAATATACAAAATGCTGTTGGAGTAAATATACTTGCAAATATTGACTGTGAAGATCTGTATTACTGAAATTTAAAATGTACAAGTCATGCTATGCTGTTCAACTACAGTCAGCAAAGCAACCGGTTCAATGCTAGTACAACAATAAAAAGAGCAATCAGAGATTGCAGACCCTCGCCAGGACTTCTTTTGAGTGGTGTATTATTATAGGTTTTAGGGTAAATCCAATATGCTTGCCAAACCATTTGACCAATGACATTCATATGTGTGAACCTTTTGCTCCTCATGGACAGGCGGTCATACGTGTAAAGTTTCGCCTCAATCTGTTCAACCACTTCAGAGAAGATATTTGAAGGTTTTTTAAAAATTATTATTTCAACAATATGGCTACCGAATCACATGACCGATGAAGTCGTTATTTTTTTTTTTTTTTACTGTGGACCATTTTATCCCTAGATGACCCTCAAAATTTTTCATACTGATTGGATATGGCGTTCTACATATGCAATTATGACGCCATAACGAGGGCACCTATGACGTCATTAAAAAATATATAAAAAATACTATAAAAAACGCTCATTCCCTATGAGAACTTGCTATGTGCCAAGTTTCAATTTTTTCCTTTTCACGGTTTCAGAGATACAGAGGTCCAAAGTTTTTCCATTTTTCCAACATGGCTGCCACACCACGTGACCCATGACGTCAGAATTATCATTAAAACATTCTGCATGAGTGGTTGCACCAATGGTGAAAATTGTCTCAATCTGACAAGCGGTTGCGGAGAAAAACAAAAAAGTTCTGTGTGGACAAACAGACAGACATACAAACAAACAAACAAATGGACTCAAATGCAATACCCTCTCCTCTGGCGAGAGTAACAAGAAAAAGAGCAATCAGAGAATGCAGACCCTCGCCAGGACTTTTGGGTGGTGTTTGTGTACTGATGTGTTGCATAAAGAACAAGAAGGGAACTCGGTAGAGCGCATACCTCCGCCCCATAATGCCTGATCCACAAGAATATATCTGGCCCAATACATTTTTGAGATATCATGCTATACATCTCAAAAAAAACCTCAAAAATAATTGGTGGTTGAATTCAATGACCAAATATACAAATCCTCTTCAAATTTCAAGTGAATCGAATGAAAAGTGACAATTTTAGAAATTCGGCCTATCTTGACCTTTTGGCCGATGTGGACTTCCAAAATAATTGGCTGGTTGAATTCAGTGACCTGAAATATAAATCCTCTTCAAATTTCAAGTCAATCAGATGAAAATTGAGGAATTTAGAAATACCACCTTAGTTGTTGACCTTTGGCCCATGTTGACCTTTTGACCTCAAAAACAATATGCTTCTTCCTTATGACAAACTTTACCATGTGGTGAAGTTTCGTGAAGATTGGTTTAAAATTGTGACTTGTAGGTGACAGACAGACAAAAAAGAGACAAACACAGACAGACAAACAAAATCCACTGACCAATATACTTGAAAAATATTCGACTTTGCAAGTAACAAACAGACAAAAAGGGGTGAAAACAACCTCCTTCACCTTCGGTGGCGTTCAATGATCTGTTCAACCATTCTAGAGAAGATTTTGAAGGTCTTTTCTTTTGTTTATTTAAAGCAATGTGGCTGCGGAATCACATGAGCGATGCCGTTATCAAAAAAAAAATTGTGGACAATCTTATCCCTAGATGACCCTCAAAAATTTTCATACTGATCGGATGTAGCGTTCCACATATGCAATTATGACATCATAACGAAGGCACCCATGACGTCATTAAAAAAAATCACATCCCCCATGAGCAGTACTTGATATGTACAAAGTTTCAATTTTTTTCCTTGGTGCGGTTTCAGAGATACAGTGGTCCAAAGTTTTCCGTTTTCCAACATGGGTGCCACACCACGTGACCTATAATGTCATAATTATGATTACAACATTCTACACGAGTAGTCGCACCAATGGTGATAATTTCCTCTCAATCCGACAAGCGGTTGCGCAGAAAAACACGAAAGTTCTGTGCGAACAAACAAACAAACAGACCCAAACACAATCCCCTCTCCTTCGGCGAAGAAAAAAAAAAGAGAAAAAAAAGGCTGTGCACTGTGTTCGTAGTCATTGAACCCAACCTTCACTTTAATGGGAGCATCAGGCATCAGTCCACATAACCCTCCAAAAAAGGGTGAAATCAGACCATTTGCAATGCAAGCTTCACCTTCGCCTCATCAGCCAATCAAGATCCAGGCAGCATTCAGTAAGTCAACACCACAACAGCCAAGTGGAAAAGCAGAAAAGAAAGTTGCGATCTAACATTTTGTAGATAAGCTCTGCACAGATTGTATTTCTTAACTCTGTGGAAATGACACACGGTAGTCATTTGGTTCAGCCTTAGGTGACAAAGTACTCAAGACCTCCCCAGAAAGTTCAAAAGGAACTCAGACTCTGAACTCTAACCAAAGGCAGTTGGTCAATTGGATGCTTACCCTCAACCGGTGCTCCTTGAGAATCCACCTGCCGCTCCAGGTGCTCCCAGGATAGTGGCACAGGTGCACAACGAGTCTTCCACAGCTTATCCATGGTCAGCAAGTAATTTATGTCATCGTGGAAAAGCTGAAGAAGGCAGAAATGGGAAGGACACAATTTCCAAAACCACAAATCGCACCACAATGATAACTTTTCCAATAATACACAAATTGGATAACAAAAACATTCACATATGGAATCAAACAACAACACAACGTAGGCTGGGGATGGTGGAAGACGGATGATAGTGCACCACCTGCTTGAAGCCCTGGAGGGTCGGGTGGGATTGAACGGCCTGAAGAAGGGTCAGATTGGTCAAACGTCTGAGAGGTGGTTTAAAAAAAAGCAAAGAAGATCGGTCACTGACCCATCTGCGATGTGAGAGGAACATACGTCGTACTTTGGCCTCCTTATGGGAAATGCCAATAATGTTAAGAGCTTTAGATTCCACAGTATCCAAGAGAAAGATAAGATTCTGGGGTGCCAGCTCTATGAGGAGAGCAGCACTCCAATTAGTTACAGATAGTTTTTCAAAGTACTTCAGTACATTTGTCAAATAATTACTTGGAACGATAAAGGATGCCAAATCTGCGGCTGGCTTTGGAGACCAGCTTTGCTATATCATGGTCAGCCCAGGATAGGTCGTAGCTGAGGATGGGGCCTAGACATTTAAGACCCTGAATCTCTACCAATGGTTGACAATGGCAGTAGATAGGTGGGTTTGACCGACGATCCTTCTGGACCAACAGGGTGTGACCGAGATACTCTGGGATTGAAGGGCATGTTCTATTTCTCAGATCAGCATCAAATCGATTCCAGATCAACAGAAAGTGCTGCTGTTGCATCTGCCTGTCAGTGGGGTAGGGTTAGAGGGATAAACAAGCATTTTGGGATAATTGCGAGGGTCGGGGAGAGCGAGATGTGTACTTTTTGTGATAAACAAGCAATTCAGGGTGCAATCATGGGCAACACGAGGCTCCGGTGACAAAAGCATTTTTTATGAGAAGGGCACTCAGTAGAGTGCATACCTCCGCCACACAATGCTTGATCCACAATAACACATCGGGCCCAATACATTTTTGAAATGTCTTGTTATATAGAGTTTTTGGCCCAATCTCTCAATGGTGAAGAATCACTTGGAAAATTAATCATGGATCACAACTGAAAATCACAACTGGATCCGGATTTGGATCTCAAACCAATGGATCTTGAGCAAAATGGATCCGGATTTGGATCTTGAGCAAAATGTACCAATGAACCAATGATATATGCCCGATTTTTTTTAATGTTGTGAACAAACTTTGGTGCATCATGGGTGATGAAGGTTGTGGTGAAGTTTCATCGAAATATTGTACGTAGTTTCAGAGAAGAAGTTGCAAGTGTTTATGGATGGACGGACAGACGACATGCCAGCCCATAAAGCTCCCCGGAACCAAGTTCCTAAGGTGAGCTAATTGAATCTTTGAGAGGGTTTTCAAAAAAAAAAATAATAATAATTATACATGATCTAAGGCTCGTAGTGGAGCTGCCACACACAAAGACGAACATACACGACAACACAGGACTGTTAGACGAGACAAACAACCCCTGAGCTTGGGGGGAGTGCTCTCACTTTCCGGGGTTCTCTGGGTACCAGTGACGTCACAACAATGGCACCGAATTTCTCACCGCATTCAGCGGGGCATTTACCGAGGAGGAATTTCCTCCTCCCCATGGATGCCAACCTACGGGGATTGTCCATGTTCTATCCTTTTAAATAATTGACATCAAACAAGGAAGCAGAGATAAAGTTGAAAAACACGCAACAAGCAGGGATGTGACTATACAAATACGTACCAAGCAACCCCCACTGGCCCATACCTTATTGAAGACCTTGACCGGATTGTAGCCGGTCGACTTCGCCCAAGCCCGTGTGGACACTCGCTTTATGTTTCCGGAATCGCCATCGAGCTCGTTCGATTCCTGGATAATCATCTCTCCCGGACCCCCTACAACAGGGATCACAAGAAGGGAAGAGGTTCAGAAAACACAAACGGCAATCATCACATTGCCACGTAGTGCAGCTGCTTAGATAAAATTCTCACAACAAATGTGCATTTGGTGGTGAACAACGACTGTCATGTATACCTAATGATTTAAGAATGAGAGGCACTTGAAATTACATTTGTTTACATTTTTCAGAGGTCCAAAAAGGCTTCCGGAGAAGTTGACCGCTTGGAGCCTGCGATAAGTGTTTTGAAACGCAAAATTGTACTTTTTTATGTTTTACTCCAATTAAATTGCTCCATTCGGTAAAATATATTATCATAAATTAGACAGAAAATGGACTTATCCATAAGTACATTGTTTGTGAGGTCATAACTTTAAAGTAAATAACCAGGGAAAGGTGAGGAATGAGAATGGCTGAAATCATTTGACCCGTCTGAAGTTATAATGATCATACAAAACATGGTAGAAAATTACTTTGTACACTACACCGCTTATTATCTTTTAGTTACTCCTGACGACTGGTGTATGCTTGGTTTCAGTTCGTCTATATCGACATGTCATCTAGTACATAGGCCTGGTGTTGGCTTAACAGTTAAGGTGGCTGGCTTAAGATCTTAGGGTCTGGAGCTCCGAGTCCGTCAATCCGTTAAATAACACCAGGTGGGTTGACTCAGCCCGTCATCCTTCTGAAGTCAGCAAAATGAGTTCCAGCTTACTGGAAACAAGGGGCACTGTATCAGCGGCACAGCAGCACACCCAGCAATGATGCAACCAGCAGCCACAGGCTGCATACAAAATAAGTGTTCTTGTATGTGTGTACACAATTAATCATCACAGTCGAAGTAATCGTGCTTGCACTAATGTTTATCGATGAATATTTCATATTGGCCTAAAATAAACATTTCTTATTTGGTGTTTCAGGCCAGATATGGACTAACAGAACTGATACTGTAGTGGTGGTGGACAGTGGACGCACTTGATGTCAAACACGTTGACGCTTGTGGAGGCAGCACAGCCTTCCACATCACAGAGTACTCTATCCCCAACAAACTGGGTAGCGTGTGTTATTTGACAGGATGACACAAATGATCCCCTCCAATCTTTAAATCAATCAAAACAACCAGCCAAATTGAGTGGATACACATCACTGACTAAAACCTAATCAGGTTTCATGAACGAGGAGAGGGACCAAGAACCCAACAGTAGGTAAGGCCAGATGAGGGTCAAGGTTTTGAGGGCAGTCTTTCCACCAACAACCCAAACACAGACTGTAATTTAACAATTCTATGCTGAAAAGGGCAGAAGAGAGACAACTGCAAGGCAGTGCTTGTGAAAGCAAGAATGCAGCAGCTATCTCTAAATGTACCAGATCAACGTCATCAAGCATTTCTGAATGCATCAGCTGCAAGACAAACACCCAAATGTAGTGAAGGCATTTGTTGGGGGCACGTTCATTGCACCGAAGACCAAGCATGCATTTTCATGCATTACAATAGACCATACTTGTGAACAGAATAATGCATCAATCAAAGGTATTGGAGGAGCTGTTGGTCTGATGGACAATCCAAGTGCCCTGCGTCGCTGGACCAGAAATTGCCTGGGTGATCTCAGAATTTGAGGAAGTTCAGCCGCCGTGCAGTACACAAGAAGACCACCACCATAATCATACACCAAGTGGGCAAAAGGCATTTTCAAAGGATGTTCAGTCCCTTGCAGAAACCATTGAGGAACTCGGAAATCCTTTTCTTGAGTGGAGCACAGATCTGCTAGACCTGGATACCAAGGAGATTTCTGATCAGTCTGCATTGAAGACTGTGCAGGATGCACGGATGATTGGTCAAAACAGCTTGGGGACTTCACTAAAGAGCGCCTCATTGAAAGAAGCAAGCCAATAGATGTCATTGCACACAATCTACCCTTGTTTGTGAAGTGCACATTCAAGAACAACGAAGAGCAAGCAGCAATTGGCCTCGACGAAAGGAGACCTGGTCCTCTTCTCACGCATGAAAATTGCATGCCAGACACGAGATGGACGGCTACATTAATTATTTTGCTACAAGAGCCAAGCCTGAACACCATCACTGTTACAGAGAGGAGCACTTCAAATGGGCACCAAAAGTGATCTGTTGGATTGCCTTGAAGGCTTAGCCGAGGCCAATTTCAGGCCACCTGATAACACCTGTATGATAACTGACGGTGCTGCTGCCATTCAAATGTTAAAGCCAGGAACTGCAAAAACATTTGATGAGTATGCCAAACATGTGTTCATCCCCGATAACCAAACACAACCTCAACGAATGAAACGCCTTGACCTGGTGTGGGACAGCTGACAGGTATGTCCCTGACAGCCCAAAATGTACTGCTTGGGCTAAACGTGGGAAATGAGTGTGCAAATGTGTTACTGGTTCTGCATATTATACACCTGGAAACTGGCAGACTCTTTTGCATGTGGATGAAAATAAGTAGTAAATGTTTGACTTCCTTTCAAAGCATGTAATCAGCTCACTTAAGGATCAGGACAAGGAGATCATAGCTAAAGATGGGCAGCAAGTCTTGTGTGTCCCTACTCAAGAGGATCTGGTCTTAATGGTGCCATGCAACCATGAAGAAGTGAACACCCACTCGATGTTTTATGCCACGCGTGCATCACAAAGCCACCAGAAGATCCGAGACATCGCCTGTCCAATATGAGCTCTGGCTGGTATTCGGAATAGGGAAGAGGTACCGCTAGCTGGCCACACATAAAATATCTGCTGTTCATGGACGAGACAAGTCACTTGCCCTTCCAATATTCCATGCAGTGACTGGTTGTGACACTATCAGCTTTTATTGGGCATGGCAAGAACACTACTTGGGCAGCATGGAATGCCATTCCAGAGCTCACCGACACTGTTAAGTATAGCCTCTGCCCCGGCCATGCGTCAGAAAAGTGCACAAGTACCATAGAGAGATTTGTCGTACTCATGTACAACCACACCAACACATGCACTGATGTCAATGAAGCCAGAAGAAACTTGTTCCCAAAGAAGATATCAGCAGGAGCAATTCCACCTACACAGCAGTTGAACATCATGTCAAGCGAGCTGCCGGCCAATGTGGGCACATTGGCACAGGTTCCAGACCTGTGACACAGGGACCAGACACAGGTTCCAGCACCTGCGCTTCGTTCACCTGTCAGCTGGGGTGGATGAAGAATGAAGACAGACTGTATGAGCCAAACCGGACAACACTTCCAGAAGGAGCAAAAGCATGCGCTTGGAGCTTGCTCTGTTGTGGCTGTAAAAATGGATGCCACAGCCTATGGAAATGCAAGAGAGCTGCTCTGCACTGTGCTCATGTGAAGGAGAGTACTCATAGAACTGGCTATGATGCACTTGAAGTCACAAGTATTTCAAGACTCTTGAAACCATTCTTTGGTTATGTATGATTTCGTGTTTCTGCATTCTCTACCTCGTTCTGTTGAGCAACTAGTGATAATAATTTGGTGAACATAAAGTATTTTTTAAAGTGTAAAATATAATTTATTTGGTTCTAATAATGTTTTTAGAAGTTCACAAAAGATTATCGATAAATTTTTCAGTCGCTCTCTTGCACTTCGATCAAAGGTTTGAGTCAGCAAGTGTTGCTGGTGACCAATAGCGAGCAGAACAAAGATGTCATTTTCCTCACCGTTTCCAAGCTCACATAGGGACGAGTCCCACATGCCTCACAATCGAAAAATAAGCACAATGGCATGCAGTTGATGTGTGCCAAGTTGGCGATGACGTCGCGAGGACGTAAAATGCCGTAATATTTTGTCCAAGTACGGCTAAACGGTAGGGTCTTGAAAGTGCCAAAAGGTGATTTATGTTCGACAGTGTTCAAGTATATAATTCAATTTAAATAAAATAAAGATTTTAAAAGTCAGAGGAAAAAAAAAAGTTTTTTTGTAAGTTTACCGCCGTTGCTGCAGCATCTTTCACACCATTTTATTTAACACACAAACATGTTGTACGAGTTCTTCGTGCCAGTTTGTGTTCTTTATGACGCCCTTAAAAACAGTAGGTTTGCTGCTTGGAATGATTTCCAATTTTGTTTAAGTGCCAGGTAGGCAGACAAGAGTAAATTAAATTCTCACTCTCTGCGCACGTGCGATCGGGATGAGATCGGAGACAAAGTACTGCCAAACAGCAACTTTATCTTCCGATTCGTGTTCAAAATATAACGTTCAATTGAAGTCAAGTTGTTCTTCAATCATAAACTGACATTTGTGGACAGGACAGAAGTGAACCAATTGTTTAATTCCGCTTTTTGCTTCGCGTGCGCGGTGTAGTAAAGACAAAATAAATAGTAAAATAACAAGAGGACCTTTGATGAAAGAAGGCAAATGGAGGAAACACGTAAATAACAATGTGAAAGACTAACATTTAGCTTCTGGATCGGCAGTGTCAGGTGACACTTCTTGATCTGCATCCTCTTCTCCAAACAGCTGGCTGCGGGATGTGAATCAGAAGCAGTTGAGTAACAGATGTGAATACTGTATGTAAAGAGAGAGATGCTCTTTTGCTGGATCCGAGTCGGCGACTTGCAAAGAGTGACTGGCACCTGAACCAAAAGGGCTACCACAGCATTATGCAGCACCATGCAATACCCTCTGGTCTACGCCTAGTTGATCAGTGATTCATCCTACAGCAAGATAACGACCCAAACATACCTCCAGGCTATGTCAGAACTACCTTAGAAGAAAAGAACAGACGGTAGGCTTCAAATCATGGAATGGCCAGCACAGTCTCCAGACGTAAACCCATCGAGCTGGTTTGAGATGAACTGGACAGAAGGGTGAAAGCAAAGCAACCTACAAGTGCAACACATGTGGGAACTTCCGCAACAGTTGTGTGAAGAACTTTCCGAACAATATTTGATTTCCATTGTAGAAAGAATGCCACGAGTATGTTCGGCTGTTATATTTACAAAAGGTGGCTACTTTGATGAGTCAAAAATTTGGATAAAATTTTGATCAACAAAACGATTCCATGATTTATTTTTTATCTGAAATTGTTTACTTGTTCTATTGTTTTAATTTCAGAGTACATTGAAACATGACACTGCTTAAATTTCAGTAAAAACTGGAAAAATGGGGGTGTTCTAAAACTTTCGACCGGTCGTGTACTATTACATATTTTTTAATTTCTTCGGGAATTACTGTATGCAATTTTTGTGTGTCCTTCCATGTCCGTCACGCTTTATTTGAAAAAGTTCCTACCGTCGTGGCATTGGAACCGCGACGCTAAAGCTTTAGGCCCTGCTTGTTCTTCCTCAATCCCAGAAAAACAAGCTTTTAAAACAGGCACTTTTTGATTATACAGACACAAATGTTTATTCCAGGTAAATAGATTATTAACTTTCCAATGGTACCATCTTCATTATGATAGGACAGCAGGAGCCTTTCAATAAAGCGTGACACACGCATGCACCAGGATGAGATCGACAAACTGCTGGCGGTTTGGGATGACAAGAATGTGCAGGCCGCAAGAAATGCTAGGCGGTGCCGGTCATTTCAAAACTATTCTGCA
>CM068965.1:87822746-87835102 GCA_035128595.1 Eptatretus atami | reverse complement strand
CGTTTAACCCCCCTGCCTCAAATGTGGACAGAGCAAGAGCAGTGTTTTCCATCCATAGGGCTCACTTGGGCAGCCGCCTAAGTCAATTTCTGGCCGCCCAACTGCTTAAACACCCTTTCTGGCCGCCCAATAACTTAACAACATTGTCCACATGTATATACTGTTACGGTTGTGGAAATTCACAGATCACCATTCAGGTTCCCCGAAGATCAGTTATGTTGATAAGTGTGTGTTCCAGGTTAGATTTCCCCCCCAATATATAATGGGAATTATTCGTGTGCCGGGCTGTGCATCTTCAGTTAGCCGTTATTCTGTCTCTATCTTTTATTTTAACAACACGACGACAATAACAAGCACGTTCGCTCGCTGGAAGAGGCGCGTGAGAGAGAGAGCCGGTGAGAGTTGGAGGAAGTGGAGTGTCGTCGTGGGGTTGGTGGGTCGAGATCGCTGGAGCAGTAGCTCGTGGAAGAAGCCTTGGAGCGCAGCCAGACGGCAGTGGAGAGTCGGGCGCATCGCAAGGCCTGTACCCACCAAGCCGCCATTCAAAGCCGCTGCAGCGTTGGCAACGAGCCAGCGAGACGGAGACACCAAGGGTCGCCACACCGAACCAGGAACCAGCGGTCACCACGAGGGTGGCCAGGTAGCCCGCTCGGTCTCTCGGAGCCCCTTCGGACATCCCGGCTCTGAACAATAATAAAGCCTTACGAGCCTGTTCTTTCTTTCTTTCTTGGGTTTTTGTATGAAAGTCGTGCGCCTCGTCTCCAAGTAGAATTGTGAGTAAGTACGTGCTTGCACATAAGTAGACATCGGCTGTAGGCTTTTGGATCGTGTCCTGCCCCCATTGACTGCTTACGTGCCTGTACGAATAAATGTCCCCATTTTGAATGTCAACCTGCTCGTTGCGTCCTTCCTACATTGACTGCCATAATTGCGTTCGGATATTAGCTGGCTGATTATAAGCCGATAAAACGTACATTTGGTCCGACGGGACTTGGCGATATAAAACCGCTCGGCAATCGCATACGGAATGAGCTGCTTAAGCGGCTCGTTTTCATGCAGGTCCCGTCGAGGTTATAAACTCCCGGCATTTCTGTCCGCGTGAATAATTAGGTACATCGACAATCGGCGATCGACCCTGTACCGGCGTGTACAGAGAGTTGGCTGGTTTATGGTGTGTTAAAAACACCCGTAGCTGGGTTTCGGCGTTGATCCGGAAGCTGCGACTGGATTGCCACGTTCGGCTGCGCGCGCGGCTGCAATTGGGCTAAAGGCGGTCGTCCGCACGCTGAACGGGCGAAAATCTACAACAATACAACCTTCTATCATCACAAACCTTGATTTCCAGTGATGATGGGTGTGGTGGAAGTGGTGGTGGTGGTGGTGGAGGTTGATGGTGGGGGTAGTGGAGTGGGAGAGGTGGTGTGATGGGTGTGGGGGAATGATGGGTGGTGGTGGTGGTGGTGCTTGGCGGCCCGCAAAATTATACATGTTGGCAGTTTTACCCAAGTCATTTTAAAACCCAGGGAAACCCTGTAAGAGTAAGCATGCTGGCAAGACAGTCGATTAATTTGTGAGCGAGCGGGCGAGGTTCACGGTTACGTCCAGGTTTGATGGCAGTGAGCTTGTAATTGGGGAAACTACAGTACAAGCGTGACATGATGGGATTGTGCCCATGCAAATGCATCGTTCGTATTTTACATCAACCCGCTCTTTCGCATCGTAGGTCAATCGTTTCACTAGTTGACCACCCGCTCGACCTTTCAGCATGGCACGACTAGAGAACCCTCTCATTGAATGGAAGGAAGGAATGCGTGAACACAGAAAAATAATTAGCATCAGGCGAGGAACATCGCTCACATCATGGTTTGGAATGGAACGAGGGGTGGGAAGAGGTGTTGGCTTAGTGGTTCGGGTAGCTAGCTTGGGATCTTAAGGTCCTGAGTTTGAGCCCGTATTCCTCCGAATTAACACCAGGTGGGGTTGACTACGCCCGTCATCTTCCGAGGTTGGTGAAATGAGCACCAGTGACTGACATAATGGTTGTAGCGGCGTTGTTCCATGCCTGGTAAGCGTGGCAACTGCAGTGTGGAAACCTTCATCCTGATGAAGCAGCACATATGGATGGAAGGAAGGAGGGTGGGGGCGAGAGTGCTGCCGACTCCCCTTCATACACATTAGCAACTAACGGAAGGACATCTTATTTTAAAAGAAAAAAAACAAACAATCTTCCCAAGACGAATAGGCTGTCAAATCGATATCAGAAATGTGAAAAGGAACGCTCACTTTGTGATCGTGTCATGGTGGGCAGTGTGTTAGCTTCCGGACAGAACAGAAGAACACTCTCCCTGGCAACCTGACGATAAAAAAGGGTCATGTGACCTTTTTTTGTTAAACCCTATAAGTAACAGCTTACTTGGAGCAGGCGATTTGCAAACACACACACACAAACACTTACCTCTGCCTTCGACTTCCCAACGTGGTCTTTCCGGAAGAGGAACTGTCGGTTGAGGTTGCTGACGTCGATGGTGTCCAAATCGATCTGCGAGCAGCAACATCAGTCCAGAGTCGTGTTAGTGCTTCATCACATCTCGACGGTCGGACGACAAAACGAGGACGTCGCGCACGTGGGAGGAACATCACAACGACACCCACAATTCCGTGCGCGAAACGCGCGCCCCCACGTGCGACGCTTTTGGGCGGTTGGTGCTCAAAATCAATGAATGACGGATGCAAAAAGTTGGACAAAAACCACGAAAAGATGATAGAAATTGCTTTGTAACGGAAGTTATTCGCCATAAACGCGCGTCGTTGCTTTCACCCCGAGAGATGATTTCTTCAATTAACAATCAACATCAAATATTTCGACGTCTCGGGTGAAACTGCTCCCTTTTACCGCGTGAGGCAGCTCATGTCGACGTACCTATCCATGCATCATTAACAGTAGTGTACACGACAGAGTGTTGGGACAATGGAATCGGGAGAGAGCAGCAAAGCGTCACACGCTGGTTCACACCCACACACCACATCAATGTGCCTGAATCCGGCCAGAACAAGGTTTTTGAGAAGTTCACAGCCGATTCCGCCAGCTCCCACCACCAGCAACCGGCTGCGTGACACGGCAAGGGCAAGGCCGCAATCAAGCGCCATTACCAGCACGAACCGGAAATGGCCGCCCTTCTTCCCCCTCCATACGTGCGATGTTACATTTAGCACTTTTTTTTTCTCTCTTCCGTTAAAGCCTAAAGTCAAATTTTTAATAAGGTGGAAGCGTTTAATCAGCTCGATGTTCGTTTATAATCGCGCGTCGTTTCTTTGAAAGGGGAGATGAGTGTGACTTGGAGAACATCAGCCGAGCAAACTTTCATTGTGATCACACGTAAACATCGCTCTGCGTTTACTTACTGACTTACTGATGTTACTGCGTGGAGGGACGTGAAGCGACTCGATGCTGACGTCACTCTCGTTACCCCCGGTATCCTCGTTGATGAGAGCTCTATTTCAATGGACGCTTGGCCCGGCGTTTCTCCATTGCTCACTTGAATTGGTTCATGCAGGTTTTTTTTTTTCGGCGAAGGAGAAATTTTTCCCAGTGTGTGATTGCCCCCTGTGACCTTCTCCGATGTTTTTGCTTCAACAAGTCCGGCAATAAAAGAGGAATCAAATCCTTAAAACACAACAACAACAACCGAACCGAACCGAACCGAACGTTAAGCAGGCACAACCCCGCCTCCCGGAATGACAACTAGCAAACCACGCCCCCTGGGGAGGATGATGATGGATGGGTGTGAGGTCAGGAGGTTCAGGGGACGGGAAAGTTGTGTGAGGTATGCGATTGGAGGCGAAAAGGAGTGAGCTCGCCGGCTTCCCTCGACACGACGAAGAAGGCTGAACGATTCCTCGTGTTCGTGCTGGGGCGAATTCGTTCACACGCTGGCCATTGTCAGTTCGGCTGAGTCATGAATCGTGTACATTTCTGAGGAGGGAAGAAGCGCGTGCCCCGTGGCCTTATCGGGGCCTCAGAAATCGTCTCGTCCGGTCGAGGAGGAAGGTTGGCGATCGTGGCGAACGGACCCGGTGCAAGAGAGGACGGTCGGCATATTCGCTCGGGAAAAGAAGCTGCACGGCGGTTTCTGAGCCTTGGTGTTGAATATCACGCCGCAATTGCCTCCTGTACGTTTCCCGCCGAGAGAGCGGCTTGGCGCCATTTTGTGAGCTTCCCGCATGGGACGACACGGTTCGGTAGACGAGTTCGAGAAGACCATCTCTGGACAAAGCGAAGTGCCAGAATAAAGAGAGGGGGTTTTTTGTTGTCGTTTTACCTTTCCCTTTGCCGGTTTTGTAACTGTGCGTAGAGCGCCTCCGACTTTAGGCTGTAAATTACCTCACGTGTTTTTTATGTTACGCTTTGATTATTCCTTTTACGAATACTTGATTTATGTTCATTAAACCCCTATTTATTAACATTTCTTGCGTCTATCTTTTCGCTGTGGTTTGAGTATAAACCCTTGTCCTCCATCCTGGTGAATCCGTCCAGGTCGGTTTTGACCGGCGTGGACACGACAGTATTTTACCTGATTTTAATCCTCACAGAGAAAGTATGTTTACGGTTGTGGGGGTAGATGTAAGGATTTAATAAGGAAGTTTAGCTTGTGTAGAGTCGCTTGGTCCGTGGATGAGTAGAAACATCTCGATGGAACTAAGTTAGGAATGTGTGAGCTTAAGTGTAGTGTCACACACGAGGGGTGGCGCGGTGTTAATTAGCCTTGGGAGTAAAAATAAGTTCCCCAGTACATGATTGCCCTCTGATTTTCCCTATGTGTGATGTATTGCTATGTTGCGTCTGCGCATGCGTGGACAGGCCTGGTGTGCGATGGTCGGATTAAAAGCTTGTTGACAATGGTGGCGTTCTGGTAACCCGTGTTTCTCTTTGCCTCTTGACACGCGTTTCGGTTCTGGAGAACTGAACACTATATTTTTTTATATTCCAAGCCAGGCAGTGATGCTGGGAAATGTGCCCTGAAATGACATCAAACAGGAGAAGCCCCGCCTTCCCAGGTTTGAGGGTGAGCAGGCCACGCCCGGAGGTGCAGGTATAGAGCGCAGAGGGGAAGTGATCGAAGAGACGGAGAGGCTGGTGCAACGCACGGGTGGATTGTGGAAGGCTTCTGTCTGGAAAGGATGGGAGTTCGGCAGAGCACACACACGAGATCGGTGTGAGGACAGCACGAGGCAGGTAGCACCTTTGGAAGAGGAAGGCTGGGACATTTGGAGCCTTCGTGTGAAAAGCTGCTTGCGGATTGCCTGGCGTACGTCTTTTCCCGGGGCGTACCCCCCCCCCCCCCCGACTATTTACTTGATTTTAGTTCTCACAGAGAAAGTATTTTACCTGATTTTAATGCTCACACAGAAAGTATTTTACATGATTTAATCCTACAATTCTTCTTCTTCGCTTTCCTGAAATGCCCTTTGGTTCTTGAGTTGTCATTCATTTCAAAGAATTCCTGAATTTCTTGGCATTAAGTTGGCCAATTCCTTGCATGATCGTAAACTAGCAAATACCACCCGTCACTTCACTGACAGGTCAAGTCAGGTCAGGTATGGGAGCATGCAAAAAGAGCAGCGCGTCGCTGCGTCCACTTGCCGCCGGTACTCCAGAGGCTCCGTCTGGCCATCCCCCGGCAGATGCCTGGCCATCCCCCATCTCCTTGAGATGGTGATCAACCTGCTGCAACCACAAGGCACGTGGACGGCCCATTTGCCACCTCCACTCGCGAGGCTCCCTCGCTTTGAGAACCGGTGAGCAGGCTCAGCGTCAGGAAAATGAGCCACGTGTCCATACAGCTGCAGCTGACGCTCACGGACTATGCAGGTAACCAATCTCATTTGAGTCTCTCTCAGCAACCGCTCGTTGGACACAAAGTCGACCAGCGATATCCAAGGATTCTCCAAAGAGACCTGGTACCAAAGGAATTAAGTCTCCGTCTCAATCCTTGGTCAGAGTCCAAGTTGCACATCCATATGGCAAGACTGGAGCACCAAGGACCTGAAGACTCAGACTTTTGTCCGCCCGCGCAGGTACTGGCAGCGCCACACCCCATGATCCAGTGAATCCATGACTCACCAAGCCCGACCAGACGTCTGTTGACCTCTGGCTCACAGCCAGCAGAGACATGAATATCACTGCCAAGGTAAGTGAATCTCTCCATGACATCCACATCCTCATCAAAAACAGGTACAGACAGGACAGCAGTATCCAAGATGTCATGAAAAGCCTGGATCTTAGTTTTGACCAAGGAAAACCCTTAATCCCAGCGGCTTGGACTCCTCACTCAGCACCTTGACGGCCCCAAAAAGGATAATCTAGAGTCTCTGCAAAGATGACTGCATCATTTGTGAAATCAAGGTCAGAGATCTTGACATTCCCAATTGATGCACCGCAGCTTGATCTCTCCGATATCCTCCCAGAATCCAGTCCATACAAGTGCTGAAAAGTGTGGGGGCCAGTACACACCCCTGACAAACTCCAGTAACAACTGGAATAAGTCAGACATGGTACCACCCACATCTCACAGCACTCTCAATACCAGAGTAGAGTTCAGACAACTGATCAATCAGTTTGGTGGTACCCCACAAAGACCAAGAATCCTCCAGAGGGCATCCGATTCACTGAATCGAACGCTTTACAGAGATCAACATCGGCTGCAAGCAGCCCCTGCTGAAACTCTTATCTGCGTGCGGTGAGGACCCAAAGACCAAGGATACAGTCATCGTTGACCTCTTTGGTGTAAAGCCTGACTGCTTTGGACGCTGGTGCTTAAGCAGATGGTGGCAAACCCTATCAATAATTATCCAAGCAAAGACCTTGCCCAGCACTGAGAGCAGCGTTACCCTCGGTAGTTGTTGCAGTCTTGGCAATCATCCTTCCCTTTCCAGAGAGGGACAACAAGACCCTCTTCCAGTCAGTTGGGATGATGCCTGTGTTCCAGGCAGAGCACAGAACTGCATGGAACGACACGAGTGCAGCATTTCACCAGCCTTGAGAAGTTCAGCATGGATGCCACAGATCCTGGAGCTTCACCCCATTTCAACCGGTTCACCGCAGCCTGTGTTTCCACAAACGAAGGTGGACCACAGTTGATTGGAGGGTCAGCAATAGGGATAGTAACACCCCGACATCCAACTCGACAGCTGGTGGATCAGCCTGGTACAACCGCTCAAAGTAACCAATCCAGCGGGCCTTCACTTCGGACTCCTCTGTCAAGAGCCTAGCACCCTCTGCTCTAACTGCAGTACCCCGAGGGATGGGCTTGGATGAACCCAATGTGCGAATTCCTTCGTAAGCAGGACGAGAATCACTTGACCACAGGTGAAGCTCACCCCTCACAGATTCCTTTCATATAGCCCTCATTGTCCACCCTTAGTGCACGTACAGTTTTACGCCTCAGCTCCCTGAACAGTTCAGCTCTGCCATTCAGCCTGGCCCTGCGACTTTGGGCAATGGTATCCAGTGTCCCTTGAGAGACAAATTCTAGCCGCTGCAGCGTTGGCAACGAGCCAGCGAGACGGAGACACCAAGGGTCGCCAACCCGAACCAGGAACCAGCGAGTCACCACGAGGGTGGCCAGGTAGCCCGCTCGGTCTCTCGGAGCCCCTTCGGACATCCCGGCTCTGAACAATAATAAAGCCTTACGAGCCTGTTCTTTCTTTCTTTCTTGGGTTTTTGTATGAAAGTCTGTGGCGCCTCGTCTCCAGTAGAATTGTGAGTAAGTACGTGCTTGCACATAAGTAGACATCGGCTGGCTTTTTGATCGTGTCCTGCCCCCATTGACTGCTTACGTGCCTGTACGAATAAATGTCCCCATTTTTGAATGTCACCTGCTCGTTGCGTCCCTTCCTACATTGACTGCCATATTGCGTTCGGGATATTAGCTGGCTGATTATAAAGCCGATAAAACGTACATTTGGTCCGACGGGACTTGGCGATATAAACCGTCGGCAATCGCATACGGAATGAGCTGCTTAAGCGGCTCGTTTTCTGCAGGTCCCGTCGAGGTATAAACTCCCGGCATTTCTGTCCGCGTGAATAATTAGGTAACTCGACAATTCGGCGATCGACCCTGTACGCGTGACAGAAGAGTTGGCTGGTTTATGGTGTGTAAAAACACCCGTAGCTGGGTTTCGGCGTTGATCCGGAAGCTGCGACTGGATTGCCACGTTCGGTGGGCGCGCGCGGCTGCAATTGGGCTAAAGGCGGTCGTCCGCACGCTGACGGGGCGAAAATCTACAACAATACAACCTTCTATCATCACAAACCTTGATTTCCAGTGATGATGGGTGTGGTGGAAGTGGTGGGTGGTGGTGGTGGAGGTTGATGGTGGGGGTAGTGGAGTGGGAGAGGTGGTGGTGATGGGTGTGGGGGAAGTGATGGGTGGTGGTGGTGGTGGTGCTTGGCGGCCCGCAAAATTATACATGTTGGCAGTTTTACCCAAGTCATTTTAAAACCCAGGGAAAACCCTGTAAGAGTAAAGCATGCTGGCAAGACAGTCGATTAATTTGTGAGCGAGCGGGCGAGGTTCACGGGTACGTACCAGGTTTTGATGGGCAGTGAGCTTGTAATTTGGGGGAAACTACAGTACAAGCGTGACATGATGGGATTGTGCCCATGCAAATGCATCGTTCGTATTTTACATCAACCCGCTCTTCGCATCGTAGGTCAATCGTTTCACTAGTTGACCACCCGCTCGACCTTTCAGCATGGCACGACTAGAGAACCCATCTCATTGAATGGAAGGAAGGAATGCGTGACAACAGAAAAATAATTAGCATCAGGCGAGGGAACATCGCTCACATCATGGTTTGGAATGGAACGAGGGGGTGGGAAGAGGGTGTTGGCTTAGTGGTTCGGGTAGCTAGCTTGGGATCTTAAGGTCCTGAGTTTGAGCCCCGTATTCCTCCGAATTAACACCAGGTGGGGTTGACTCAGCCCGTCATCCTTCCGAGGTTGGTGAAATGAGCACCAGTGTACTGACATAATGGTTGTAGCGGCGTTGTTCCATGCCTGGTAAGCGTGGCAACTGCAGTGTGGAAACCTTCATCCTGATGAAGCAGCACATATGGATGGAAGGAAGGAGGGTGGGGGCGAGAGTGCTGCCGACTCCCCTTCATACACATTAGCAACTAACGGAAGGACATCTTATTTTAAAAAGAAAAAAAAACAAACAATCTTCCCAAGACGAATAGGCTGTCAAATCGATATCAGAATGTGAAAAGGAACGCTCACTTTGTGATGCTGTCATGGTGGGCAGTGATGTTAGCTTCCGGACAGAACAGAAGAACACTCTCCCTGGCAACCTGACGATAAAAAAAGGGTCATGTGACCTTTTTTTGTTAAACCCGCTATAGTAAGCAGCTTACTTGGAGCAGGCGATTTGCAAACACACACACACAAACACTTACCTCTGCCTTCGACTTCCCAACGTGGTTCTTCCGGAAGAGGAACTGTCGGTTGAGGTTGCTGACGTCGATGGTGTCCAAATCGATCTGCGAGCAGCAACATCAGTCCAGAGTCGTGTTAGTGCTTCATCACATCTCGACGGTCGGACGACAAAACGAGGACGTCGCGCACGTGGGAGGAACATCACAACGACACCCACAATTCCGTGCGCGAAACGCGCGCCCCCACGTGCGACGCTTTTGGGCGGTTGGTGCTCAAAATCAATGAATGACGGATGCAAAAAGTTGGACAAAAACCACGAAAAGATGATAGAAATTGCTTTGTAACGGAAGTTATTCGCCATATAACGCGCGTCGTTGCTTTCACCCCGAGAGATGATTTCTTCAATTAACAATCAACATCAAATATTTCGACGTCTCGGGTGAAACTGCTCCCTTTTACCGCGTGAGGCAGCTCATGTCGACGTACCTATCCATGCATTCATTAACAGTAGTGTACACGACAGAGTGTTGGGACAATGGAATCGGGAGAGAGCAGCAAAGCGTCACACGCTGGTTCACACCCACACACCACATCAATGTGCCTGAATCCGGCCAGAACAAGGTTTTTGAGAAGTTCACAGCCGATTCCGCCAGCTCCCACCACCAGCAACCGGCTGCGTGACACGGCAAGGGCAAGGCCGCAATCAAGCGCCATTACCAGCACGAACCGGAAATGGCCGCCCTTCTTTCCTCCTCCATACGTGCGATGTTCCACTTTACCACATTTTTTTTCTCTCTTCCGTTAAAGCCTAAAGTCAAATTTTTAAATAAGGTGGAAGCGTTTAATCAGCTCGATGTTCGTTTATAATCGCGCGTCGTTTCTTTGAAAGGGGAGATGAGTGTGACTTGGAGAACATCAGCCGAGCAAACTTTCATTGTGATCACACGTAACATCGCTCTGCGTTTACTTACTGACTTACTGATGTTACTGCGTGGAGGGACGTGAAGCGACTCGATGCTGACGTCACTCTCGTTACTCCCCGGTATCCTCGTTGATGAGAGCTCTATTTCAATGGACGCTTGGCCCGGCGTTTCTCCATTGCTCACTTGAATTGGTTCAGTGCAGTTTTTTTTTTTCGGCGAAGGAGAAATTTTTTCCCAGTGTGTGATTGCCCCCTGTGACCTTCTCCGATGTTTTTGCTTCAACAAGTCCGGCAATAAAAAGGAATCAAATCCTTAAAACAACAACAACAACAACCGAACCGAACCGAACCGAACCGAACGTTCCAAGCAGGCACAAACCCCGCCTCCCGGAATGACAACTAGCAAACCACGCCCCCTGGGGAGGATGATGATGGATGGGTGTGAGGTCAGGAGGTTCAGGGGACGGGAAAGTTGTGTGAGGTATGCGATTGGAGGCGAAAAGGAGTGAGCTCGCCGGCTTCCCCTCGACACGACGAAGAAGGCTGAACGATTCTCGTGTTCGTGCTGGGGCGAATTCGTTCACACGCTGGCCATTGTCAGTTCGGCTGAGTCATGAATCGTGTACATTTCTGAGGAGGGAAGAAGCGCGTGCCCCCGTGGCCTTATCGCGGGGCCTCAGAAATCGTCTCGTCCGGTCGAGGAGGAAGGTTGGCGATCGTGGCGAACGGACCCGGTGCAAGAGAGGAACGGTCGGCATATTCGCTCGTGAAAAGAAGCTGCACGGCGGTTTCTGAGCCTTGGTGTTGAATATCACCGCCCGAATTGCCTCCTGTACGTTTCCCGCCGAGAGAGCGGCTTGGCGCCATTTTGTGAGCTTCCCGCATGGGACGACACGGTTCGGTAGACGAGTTCTGAAAGACCATCTCTGGACAAAGCGAAGTGCCAGAATAAAGAGAGGGGGTTTTTTTTGTTGTCGTTTTACCTTTCCCTTTGCCGGTTTTTGTAACTGTGCGTAGAGGCGCCTCGACTTTAGGCTGTAAATTACCTCACGTGTTTTTTATGTTACGCTTTGATTTATTCCTTTTACGAATACTTGATTTATGTTCATTAAACCCCTATTTATTAACATTTCTTGCGTCTATCTTTTCGCTGTGGGTTTGAGTATAAACCCTTGTCCTCCATCCTGGTGAATCCGTCCAGGTCGGTTTTGACCGGCGTGGACACGACAGTATTTTACCTGATTTTAATCCTCACAGAGAAAGTATTGTTACGGTTGTGGGGGTAGATGTAAGGATTTAATAAGGAAGTTTAGCATTGTGTAGAGTCGCTTGGTCCGTGGATGAGTAGAAACATCTCGATGGAACTAAGTTAGGGAATGTGTGAGCTTAAGTGTTACGTGTCACCACACGAGGGGTGGCGCGGTGTTAATTAGCCTTGGGAGTAAAAATAAGTTCCCCAGTACATGATTGCCCTCTGATTTTCCCTATGTGTGATGTATTGCTATGTTGCGTCTGCGCATGCGTGGACAGGCCTGGTGTGCGATGGTCGGATTAAAAGCTTGTTGACAATGGTGGCGTTCTGGTAACCCGTGTTTCTCTTTGCCTCTTGACACGCGTTTCGGTTCTGGGAGAACTGAACACTATATTTTTTTTATATTCCAAGCCAGGCAGTGATGCTGGGAAATGTGTCCCTGAAATGACATCAAACAGGAGAAGCCCCGCCTTCCCAGGTTTGAGGGTGAGCAGGCCACGCCCCGGAGGTGCAGGATATAGAGCGCAGAGGGGAGTGATCGAAGAGACAGGAGAGGCTGGTGCAACGCACGGGTGGATTGTGGAAGGCTTCTGTCTGGAAAGGATGGGAGTTCGGCAGAGCACACACACGAGATCGGTGTGAGGACAGCACGAGGCAGGTAGCACCTTTGGAAGAGGAAGGCTGGGACATTTGGAGCCTTCGTGTGAAAAGCTGCTTGCGGATTGCCTGGCGTACGTCTTTTCCCG
>CM068965.1:87810090-87821932 GCA_035128595.1 Eptatretus atami | reverse complement strand
TGACCTCTGGCTCACAGCCAGCAGAGACATGAATATCACTGCCAAGGTAAGTGAATCTCTCCATGACATCCACATCCTCATCAAAAACAGGTACAGACAGGACAGCAGTATCCAAGATGTCATGAAAAGCCTGGATCTTAGTTTTGACCAAGGAAAACCCTTAATCCCAGCGGCTTGGACTCCTCACTCAGCACCTTGACGGCCCCAAAAAGGATAATCTAGAGTCTCTGCAAAGATGACTGCATCATTTGTGAAATCAAGGTCAGAGATCTTGACATTCCCAATTGATGCACCGCAGCTTGATCTCTCCGATATCCTCCCCAGAATCCAGTCCATACAAGTGCTGAAAAGTGTGGGGGCCAGTACACACCCCTGACAAACTCCAGTAACAACTGGAAATAAGTCAGACATGGTACCACCACATCTCACAGCACTCTCAATACCAGAGTAGAGTTCAGACAACTGATCGAATCAGTTTGGTGGTACCCCACAAAGACCAAGAATCCTCCAGAGGCCATCCCGATTCACTGAATCGAACGCTTTACAGAGATCAACATCGGCTGCAAGCAGCCCCTGCTGAAACTCTTATCTGCGTGCGGTGAGGACCCAAAGACCAAGGATACAGTCAATCGTTGACCTCTTTGGTGTAAAGCCTGACTGCTTTGGACGCTGGTGCTTAAGCAGATGGTGGCAAACCCTATCAATAATTATCCAAGCAAAGACCTTGCCCAGCACTGAGAGCAGCGTTACCCCTCGGTAGTTGTTGCAGTCTTGGCAATCATCCTTCCCTTTCCAGAGAGGGACAACAAGACCCCTCTTCCAGTCAGTTGGGATGATGCCTGTGTTCCAGGCAGAGCACAGAACTGCATGGAACGACACGAGTGCAGCATTTCCACCAGCCTTGAGAAGTTCAGCATGGATGCCACAGATCCCTGGAGCTTCACCCCATTTCAACCGGTTCACCGCAGCCTGTGTTTCCACAAACGAAGGTGGACCACAGTTGATTGGAGGGTCAGCAATAGGGATAGTAACACCCCTGACATCCAACTCGACAGCTGGTGGATCAGCCTGGTACAACCGCTCAAAGTAACCAATCCAGCGGGCCTTCACTTCGGACTCCTCTGTCAAGAGCCTAGCACCCTCTGCTCTAACTGCAGTACCCCGAGGGATGGGCTTGGATGAACCCAATGTGCGAATTCCTCTGTAAGCAGGACGAGAATCACTTGACCACAGGTGAAGCTCTACCCCCTCACAGATTCCTTTCACATAGCCCTCATTGTCCACCCTTAGTGCACGTACAGTTTTACGCCTCAGCTCCCTGAACAGTTCAGCTCTGCCATTCAGCCTGGCCCTGCGACTTTGGGCAATGGTATCCAGTGTCCCTTGAGAGACAAAATTCTTCTTTGCCGTACGGTGAGTTCCAAGACATCCACCGGCAACATCAAGGACGGTGGTCTTGAAGGCACTCCACAACTCTTCAGGATCCCCCAAAGCACCCAGACCCCTCAAATGTCCACTCAGTCTGTTTGCAAACTCCTCAGCTACCCTCTCATCCTTGAGCTTGCTAACATCCAGCCTAGCCTGGGATGGTACCATTCTCCTGGATTTAAGGTGCAACCTAAGTGTTGCTGCAACAAGCCGGTGGTCAGTATTAAGGAACTGAGCACTCCGGTAGACCCTGCAGTTCTGGATCATCCTCCAGCGACCATCAACGAGTAGGTGGTCAATCTCCTTTGCCACACCGTCAGTGTTGGAATACCAAGTCCAACGATAAGCTTGTGGGCGCTGAAACCATGAACCAGCCACCCTAAGTCCATGACTTCTTGCAGTCTTGGAACTTAGTGATGTTCCCCTAATGTGTGGTGCAAAAGAACTGCAGGTCGTTGACCTGAGACAATAGGGAAGCACGGTAAGTTTGTGTGCCGACGGACATCAAAGATTATGCACCAGAAAATAATCACAAAACCATCAGAAAGCATCCATAAATGAAAATATAAATAAAGAAAATATAAATAAATGAAAATAAATAAATGAAAATAAGTAAATGAAAACTAGAACTGCCACTTTATAACTTCTGGCAGCGATGATCGGGTACCAAGACGTCCGGCTTTGATATAACCCTGATTCCATACAACATGGGATTGACGAGTTATGGACCGACTAACACACCGCGTTAAAATCCATCCATTATGTATGCAGTTGGCCCTTTTTCCTCAATACATAGTCAGTATCAATTGAATTGGTGTTTCAATAACCTGAACACGAAGTAATAAATGTCACCATTGGTCCCGAGTAATACGAAGCCCTCCACACGTCTCTCCACTATGCGGGATTGATGAGTTATGGACCGAGATGACCAAGTTGACCGTTATGGACATCTCAAAGAGATGGGGATGGGCCAGGCATCTGCCCGGGGGGTTGCCAGCCAGAGGCCCCTGGAGTACCGGCGGAAAGTGGACGCAGCGACGCGCTGCTCCGGCGCATGCTCCCACACCTGACCTCAACTGATTGTCCATGTGCAATTTTATAGTCTGTATCGAGAAAACTGAAGGTAAGAATATACAAGATAGTGATTTGCCCCATTGTAATGTGTGGTGCACAAACATGGACTTGAACATGAAGGGAAGAGGAGTTTCTCGAGAGGACAGAGATGAGAGTGTGCTTCGGTGGGTTGTCGGGGTATGACCAGGAGAGCGATGGAGGAGTGAGGAGGAGTGAGGAGATACACAGAGAGTCCTGCTCCGTGTTCAGTTAGCGCGTTTCTTGTGGGGCGCTCGATCACCACGTGGCGCAAGCACTTCATTCAAAACGGTTAATAAGGAACGGCTGGCTTGGCAAGCGCTAGCTAGCTGCTTGGTAACTGAACACACCCTGGAGTTGTAAATGTCATCTATCTATAATTCCAGCAATCTGTGTGTGTGTGTGTGTGTGTGTGTGTGTCTGTGACCGCTGTTTCTCGACAACCACCGGTCTGATCTAATTGAAACTTGCCAGGTATATTGCTGGGGACCTGAGTATGTGCCTTTTCAAGGTTTGATATTAATCGGACAAGTGGTTCCCAAGTTATGGCCATTTATTTACCAAACCAATGCCAGGACACGGTGCTATGACGTCACAATCGATGTCACAATTGTCTTTTTTTTTGCACGTGTACGGGCACGCGAGAGCGAAGGAACGGCCTGTGTGGTTGTTGTTTCTGGCACGAGGATTGAAAGTTTTTGTTTTTTTAATTTTATTTATTATTTTGCACGTCCGGGCACACACTAGGGGGAAAAAATGAGAGACTAGGTCACTTGGTTATTGAGGTGTTAAGACACGATGAGAAGAACGAATGAAGAACTGATCAAGAAACATTGGAATTTGAGCCCATTAGAGGGAGAAGAGGAAAACAGAGATTGAGGTAGAGGAGGTCGTATTGGATTGAGAGAGAGGCAAGGGATTGATGTAGGAGGAAGAAGAAGCCGAGGATTGAGGGGAAAGTCGGAGGCGGATTCGAGTGGACGAGCCAGAACTGTTGAATGAAAAAAAAGGATTAAATTTATTATTTTTTTTTTTAAAATTTAAATTGGTTCCATTAGATTTTCAAATGAAGATCGAAGTCCTAAACAAGTCTTCATTCGATGTGAGAGGTTAAAAATTACCGGAAGTGAGTGTGGATGGTTGTTGGTTGCATGGCTCGACGATGGACGTGTGGAGGGATTTCCTTATAAACCGATAATCTCACGATCTTCGGGCATTGCGGGTCTGTTGGAAATTCCGCATTTGTTAAAAATGATTTTTGTTCGCTCGAAAATAAGATTCGTTATTGGTTTGAACAAGTCGTGTGAGACTCGAGTCCCTGTGGCTGTTGGTGAAAGGGAGATAAGATGATCTGCTCTTCCCAATATGGATGTTTCCAACACATTTTCGTTGCGTGAACCAGGTAGGGGAGTCGGGACTACCAGCGGAGGAGGAGGGGAGGGAGGAGGGGAGGGGGAGCGAGGGAGGAGGAGGGGAGGAGGAGGAGGGGAGGAAGAGGGGAGAAGAGGGAGGAAGAGGGGAGGAGGAGGGAGGAAGAGGGGAGGGGCGAATACTCACGCTCATTGACTGCAACTTTTCAATCCGGACAATATGAATTTGGTGTGATGAAGTTTGGGTCACCCAGCTTTGTTTGTTATCCTCACATTTGTTTCTTTTCTTTACGTCACCTTCACTTTCACCATCCTCTACTTCTTCCTTGACTACCCCCTTCCCCTTCGCCTTCCTCGACTCCCCACCCCTTTCGCCTTCTCGACTCCCCACCCCCTCGCCTTCCTCGACTCCCCACCCCCTTCGCCTTCCTCGACTCCCCACCCCCTTCGCCTTCCTCGACTCCCACCCCCTCGCCTTCCTCGACTCCCCACCCCTTCGCCTTCCTCGACTCCCCACCCCCTCGCCTTCCTCGACTCCCCACCCCCTTCGCCTTCCTCGACTCCCCACCCCCTTCGCCTTCCTCGACTCCCCACCCCCTTCGCCTTCTCGACTCCCCACCCCCTTCGCCTTCCTCGACTCCCCACCCCTTCGCCTTCCTCGACTCCCCTTCTCCCTTCGCCTTCCTCGACTCCCTTCCCCCTTCGCCTTCCTCGACTCCCCACCCTTCGCCTTCCTCGACTCCCCTTCCCCCTTCGCCTTCCTCGACTCCCCACCCCCTTCGCCTTCCTCGACTCCCCACCCCTCGAGTTGTTGTCAGGTTAAATACAGGAAATATGAAATGTTTCTGTTTGTCTTTTCAGATGGAGGTGATGGCGGTGAATAAAGAAGGTTCATGCTGAAAGTAGGTGTAAATGCCGCTTATAAAGAGTAGCTGCAGATCTGTAACAATGGAACAAGAAAAAAAAAAGACAAGTGTGTGATTCACTGTGATTTGATATCGGTCATTCCACATGAACAGTTGATCAACTGTCAAAGCCATGGGTCCTGGTTGACTATTTTTCTTCTTTTTAATTTTTTGAGAATCCCAAAGTAAGAAGTCTTGTTCCACTCTCTGAACTCCATACAACCTTTTAGGGGCTTCTCTGTTGTTTTTCACAGAAACATCTTCACCATTGAGAGCAATTTTGAATCTCTGGAATGTGAAACTACAAGTCACATGTACGATGAGGTGTGACGAGCACAAAAAGAGAAAGAGATCATCTTCAGACTCTTGTGATCGATCTATCCTCTCGAATGCATCTTTACGTGAAAAAGAAAAGTGCCTCCACGGAAAAATAATTTAATTAATCTGGTGAAAGCTACACAGCTTCGAAGGTCGATGAGGGACGAGAAATTGTCATTGGGAGCGGTGATGAAAACATCTCGGTTGTAACCGGTAGACCTGTTGGTGCAGAGTGCATTTCCACAGGTCACGTGATTGAGATTGTACCAGACAGGAATATTGATCCTCAAGTCTTACACATCCTACTGTACATAACGTTCACCCTGATGATCCACATCTCCACTACATCCAAAAATGTCGATCACAAACCATACGATAATCTGCTGTAATACACGAGACGTTAAATTGAATACATGGTGGAAACATTGTATACAATTTAACGTATACATGCTAGCACTGCACATCTTCCCACATAGCCGAGGTCTGCAGGACGTTGATAAGGAAAATCATGTTGAAAAAAAAAAATCAAACTGGCTCTTTGGAAATCCAAAATCTTGAGCCATCAACAAGATCTTTCATCGAGCATCGTGTATGAAAAATCTGGAAACCGCAGTCCCCTGGCCCTGTCCTCCTTCAGGATCTGGCTAAAGGAAATTTGGTTTTGTATCGACGTCTCAAACATCCTCGTAAGCCTTCTGATTGGTTGGTGATCCACAAAATGAGAATTCATCCCATATATGTCTAATGTTGATAGATTCTATAAGTCAGGATATAATCTCTGCTGTGACCTGCGTCCAAAATACACCTCTCATACGGTGTGAAAACTCATTGGAAATGTGCAACTCATCCAAAGTCTAAACACATGAGGTCATGGTGTACATTATTCTTCCCAAGGATATAGCTCTCCCTTCATATCATGCACTAGAAACTAACTAACTAGCGAGCAAGCTGGAATGTGGAGAATGAGTCTCAAGAATGATTTGAGAATCCTTAGCGCCATTGCAATGGATTTGAAGCTGGAGACAGTCAATGAGAATGAAGAACTTATTTACTGGATGCACGGACCTTCACCCCGAGATTGTACTTGACCCGTTGGGATGTAAATGTGCCAGATCCTGCAAGATTATGTCTTAATTTTTCAGATGCCAATTGTTATGATGCCAAAAGCCTTAATTTTTATGCCAAATTATGTCTTACAAACATCCTTAAGTGCACAGACATGAAAATAAGGAAACTAAGATGGTCAGCATGTCAGGAATGATGTTCAAATGTACGTTATGACCCTGGGAGGTCACAGAAATTGGAGGTCGCTTTTATTTATTTATTTATTTTTATATACATGTGCTGATATGTAATCATTGTTGTTATTGGAAAATAATGATGAACTTCTCTTCAATGTATAAAGATGGTTCGACACCCATCATAGTCCGGCATGTGTACAGAATCGACACACTCTAATACAAATGGTCTGCTAACACAAAACTTGGTGATCTGGACCTATCGGATAAATATTATTATCTTGGCATGCAAAGTTTGCACGAAGTTAGCTCGAGCCGTGGCACTCCTGTCGTTGAGTGGTTCTTGTTGGGTCGATCTCAGCCCGAATGATAAGGGAATTGATTTTGTTTGTGATCGAGTGGAACTTCACTTTGGGATGTGCGTGCGTGCACGCTTTTCCGTTTTTTCCAAGTGTGTGCGTACAGTGGGTGGTCATGTTTGCAAATTTGTGGCTCGTGCAAGATGCATGCGGAGTGACCTGTGCCGTCTTCACGTGGTTGCTTCTCATGTACGCTGAAGTTGTCGTGACGTCGGTCATCCTGCTGCCCAGCTGGCCCTCGCCTTATTCAATTTGCCATGGGGTCTTGTACCACGTCCTTGCACTTCTTGCTGTTGTCGCTCACCTGCGCTCCATGTTTACCAACCCAGTGAGCTATGGTTACGCTAATCTTGATTCGTATTTGTATCGCTCGTCACCGCTCGTGTAAAACTGAGGCACTTTCTTCTCGAGGTGTATTTCCAACCACTGGGAAAAAGTCACCTCACTTAATGCTTACCTAAAGGATCTAAATTTGCATATTGCTTTATATATGCCTCTTCACCTGCTCATTTTGCAGTTGAACAAAGCAAAAACAAAGAAGTCTCATTATTTCAATGTTCATAAGCAGTGTAAGTACATGTGCTTGGTTGTATGTCAGTATGGATGTGTTGGTAAAGTATGATTGGCGTTGTTTCCATGTATCAGGGAGCAGTCACCCTTGGGAATGCCACACCGGAGTACATCGAAAGCTTGCAGCTGAGACCCGGACAGCTGGTTTATAAGTGTCCCAAGTGTTGCAGCATCAAGCCAGACAGGGCTCACCACTGCAGGTAGGAAGGTGCTTTGCTGATAGGGATTTAAAGCGTGGAATTGTGATCGCACGCTCCCATGGTTTGATGGCTTGACGACTGTGCTTGTTTTTAGCACTGCTTTGTGTCTTTGTTTTTTTTTGTATACAAGATCAAGGCTCATGGAAGAGTTAGAACACTGAATGGATCAAGACACTACATAATATAAGGAACAGTGGAGAGAGGGGGAGCGAAACACCAATAGCGGTGTTGAAGGACAAAATAGAGTGGTCTTATATGGATGTAGAAGTTAACTCTCAGGAAGGAAAAAACTGCAAATCTGGAAAGAGGAGGGATTGGGGTGGGGGGAAGGGGACGATTAACAAGGGTGGCAAAGATCATGGTTTTGGATTGGGGATGATTTGAGATGGTGGTGAACAGCTGTCTTGAAGGCCTAAAGGAAAGAATAGAATTGAAGAGAATGTGGAAGTTGGTTCCTCAGGCAAAAGAAAAGAGGCACAAATTAGTGGAAGTGACCAAGCAGTGATCCTGGATTTAGGTAGTTTCACCAGCAGGGTGTTAATGGTGGACCGTGTGTGCTTCCGGTCACCATTTTTAACACACTTCCGGTCATGTGATGGGCATGACAATTTATTTAAGGTCCCTACCATGGCCTAATGTTGCAACCGAAATTTGGTAGCATTCTGACTGATGGTTCTGGAGAAGGTGTCTGAAGGAATTTCCGCAATTGTCCCCTAAAATTGACTGTCGGCCATTTTGACACACTTCTGGTCATGTGATCGGCTTGACCTCCACAATTTAACATCCCTACTCTGGCCTAATGTTGTAACCCAAATTTGGTAGCATTCTGACTGGTGGGTCTGGAGAAGAAGATTTTTGAAGAAATTTACTGTCAGCCATTTTGACCGACAAAGTCACGTGACCAGAGCAAGCTTTGCAATCCCTGTTACCAGTCAGGAGAGGAACGTTGCTCCCAAATTTTAGCCGGATCGGCTCAGCGGTTTGGCGGGAGAAGTCGAAATAGGGGACGGACGGACGGTCGGACGGACGGGCGGGCGGACATGATATGTTATCTGCAATTTAAATTCTCGATAAGCTAATAATAATCAGAGGAATATATCCTGGTGAGGAGGAAGAAGAACACATGGGGGGTACTCACAGACAAATAAAGAGTGAAGCATTTTAAAATATTTTTAATTCCTTTCAAAGGAAAAAGCTATTTAACAGCTTCGCTTTCTCCGAAAGGACTGTACGTACCGCAAAACCTCCTATATACTTTCTCAACAACCCCCTCAAAGAAATCCAGTCACTCAACCTCTTGGGTCTTTCCTCTCAGCCATGATCTTTCCTGGACCAGCTACATTTCAAGGTTGGCCTCCAAAGCCATATGCCGACTAGGCATCCTCCATCGTGCAAAATCCTTCCTTGGCATATCTGAACTCCCATCCCCCTACAAGGCTTTCAGCCGCAGCTTGATGGAGTACTCCTCTCATCTCTGGGCTGGTACTCCTGCCTCACATCTTGCTCACCTTAACGCTGTGGAAACCAAGGTTTGCAAGATCATTGGAGTCTCTCACACTGCAGCTGAGTCAATGGGCCTATCATTTCACCATTGCCGACAGGTCGGTGGTCTCTCTGTCTTCTTTTGCCTCCTCTCTGGTCTTGCACCTTTTGCCCTCTCCGTGCTTTGTCCCCCACTTAAGTATCTGCCGGATGTATGTGGTCCACCAGCAACTCCCTCCTCGTGAAATCCAGAACCACTGCTCACCTCCACTCATGTTTCTTTTTTTCCTGCCTGTGGAATCAACTTCCACATCCTCTTCAATCTGATTCTTCCATCCAAGTCTTCAAGACAGCTGTTCACCACCATCTCAGATCATCCCCCATCCAAAACCATGATCTTTTCTACACCCGTTAAACCACCCCTAACCTCTCCCAAAATTTTGCTTCTGTATCCATCTTGTCCACCTCTTGCATTCTCCCAAGCCCTTCATTGTTAACTGCATCACTTGTTGTCCCTCTCCGTCTATTTTCTCCCTCCGCCTTGCTGTTGGCATTTCCCCCGTCTCCTGCTGGTCCTTCTGTTATGTTGCGTCATGATCTGTTCTGTGTCCTTGCTCTTCCATGAGCTTTGTCTTTGAATAGAAGAAATAATAATAGTAATAATAATAATATAATAATAATGAAGAAGGAAGCATTCAGTGAAGATTCAGTTTGGTGATATTGAGAAAATGGGAGGGGGGGGGGTAAAGAATGGAGAACAGGAAATACAGGCAGAAGGAAATGCAAGTAGAATGAGATTGTTGTGGAGTGAAAAGTCATGTTTGATTACACGTTCCTCATGGGATTCGACATTTCATAGCAATGAGACACCATCGTGAAGGAATGAAGAAGGATTTGGGAAAACAGGGAGGAAAGGTGAAAGTGCTGGGAATGGGTGGTGGTTGAGGGGGGGTGGATGTGGAGTGGCTGAGACTTGATACTCTCCCAAAACGATACCTCCTGCCTTCGTGCGCCCTCCCTGGTCCCACCCCCCCCCCCCAATTTTCCATCCACGCCAATAAACATAACTGGATTAAAATACAATAACTGTACTTTGAGGCTATTTATTAAATAATGATCTTGTACCTCGTTTATCATGGTTTTATGCTGGCATGGTCCACAACAATTTACTTGGTGTGTTTTGTGTAGTGTTTGTCGTCGCTGCATTCGCCATATGGACCACCACTGCCCTTGGGTGAACAACTGCGTAGGAGAGAGCAACCAGAAGTACTTTGTGCTCTTCACGGTGAGCCAATCTTTATTGCTATCCCCATGCTTTTTGAGAAAACCGGGGGGGGGGGGGTATTGTAATCGGCTGTCTGTCTGTCTGTCCGCCCGTCACGCTATCTCCTAAACGGTTGGGCAGAAATTCACCAAGCTTGGGCATTATGAACACCACATGGCAAGATGGTGCAAGAGCAGCATCATTATTGGCACCTCACCCTGGGATGGGGTCAAAAGGTCAAAAACCAAAAAATGCAATTACGGGCACATTTTAAAATGAACCTCTGTGTATGCAGTCAACCTTGGGGGGGATGCATGAAATATGTAACACTTTTGGGGGGATTTTACTGCCGGTTCATGCCCCAAGGGGGTGAGTACTTAATATCACCGGGGTCAAAATTGGGGGAAAAATGTTTTGACACAAAATTTGATATTGGGTGATTCCTGGCGGAACTTGATGCCATCTTTCAACTTTGCTTTAGGTGGGAAGCATGGGGATTTGTGACGGTACGTCATCGACTTCGCTCTGGTTATCGCTGCAAAAGTAAATGGACATCTCGTAGTGTCCTTAATAATTATAAAGTAAAAACACATAGCTCCTCATGTCCTTGTCCAGGATGTGATATAGGTACGAGCTCCTACATGAACTTAAAACATTGTATGAAAAAAAATGAGGTTATTGGTGTTTTTGCTTTTCATTATCCTTACCAAATTACACGATCTTTGGAAGTCTCTCATTGCTTCCAACTTCGGTATCTGATATTTTTTATAAAGGGATATCTCACTGGATTCCGTGTATGTGCGTCTGCGTCTGCATGTGCATGTAGGAGTTTGTCCAACAATGTATGTTGTACATTCAATTTCGTATACAAGGTTTCTTTGCGGTTCGGTTACGATTCCAGGTTCCTTCACGGCCACACGCCATCTTGAATGCTCTGAGCGACTGTCTTGTAAAGATGAGGATACATGCTCTGAAATTGGCAGAAGGCTGAAAAAGGTTCTTGTTCATCATTGTTGTTAATTTGTCGATGTAACGTATTTGTACCTCTCATTGAGTGCCATCCTGTGTGTTCCTGTGCTGGATTTGTGCATCTTTGTCCAGGCCTCGTGCTCCTGTGGCCTTCTTTGGGTTCGTTGCCGTGCTTTATCCCCTTCCCTTTAACCCCTTCGTTTGTTCCCCCCTGCTTGTCGCCCCGCTGTCCCATTGTCGGTGCAGTGCCTTTTCCCCTTTGTCACCTCACTCTTCCATGAGCCTCAATTTCGCAGGAAAATGATAATCATAATAATAATGAAACCCAAAAAGGTCTTGGATTCCGTGGCATCACCAAGGTGGTGTCGCTCGAGGCAAGTGAATTAGAACGGCAGTTGTAAGATCACTTTGATGATGTTTTTAGTTTCCTCCAGGTTGATTGTCTGCTTCTCTCCCTTTGTGTCACATGACAGTTGTACATTTCATTGGTGTCTCTCCACACCCTCGGCCTGGTGGCAATGCACTTTGTTTATTGCTTTGAGGATCATTTTGCCGGTACGAGTCTTTATTCACTCCCTCTACCTTACGTTCTCCATTTATTCTTCATTGTCGAGGCCTGTTCTTCATCGTCGTCATGGCATCCTGTT
>CM068965.1:87790627-87810080 GCA_035128595.1 Eptatretus atami | reverse complement strand
TCTCTGTTATTTTCATCATCTTGTTTTCTTTTTGTGTTCATTGACGAATTCTTGCATTCTCCATAATCATCATTTTCTTTTGCTTCTTCTGATTCTTCTCCCCTCTCTCCTCTCATGATGACGATATACGTTATTTGATTTTCAACTCTCCATTGCACTTTTCATTGTTTGGTCGAAGACCGTGCTAATGACACAGAGACCTGCTGATCCCTCCCCCGTGTGTTTTCTACCTCCTCACCCGATACATCATCACAATCAATCGGCAGCTTGCCCCTCCCACCTCCTCATTCTACTTGTACCTGTGCAGGCTGCAGCACTTTACCGCCAGCTGTCACGGTCATGCTACTGGTCATGCTTACCCTCGAAGGCCTCCTCTTCTTCGTCTTCACAGCAATTATGTTTGGAACCCAGATGTATTCTATCTGCACAGATGAAACGGTGAGGGTAATCATAATTATTATAATTATAATATGCAAAATCTGTGATATAAATGACAATGCAATTAATTATGTTTGGTGATCGTAGTCGTGGTGATTATAACAAACGTGCACTTTGATGCCATTCTTTTGTAATTTAGGAAAAGTGTCACCTGTGGACTTGGGTTTTTTTATTTTTTTTTTGTATGATACCTGCTGAACACTTCCTACGATGCTGAGCGTAAATAGTCATTCTATTTAACACAACTAACTATCATGTCTGTGTGCAGGGAATCGAACAACTCAAAAAGGAGCAGAGGAAGTGGGTTAACAAATCCAAATGGCTGAATCTCAAAGCGGTCTTTGGACACGAGTGTTCACTTACCTGGCTCAGCCCTTTTTCCACGCCGGAGCCTGGAAAATCGGATCTGTACCAGTACATCGTCTGAATCTCGCTCATCGTGTCCGCGCCTCTGCCTTCGCCTCGTCACTGCACCGATATCTGTATGTTGAATAACTTGGCAGCACGACGGTTTGCAGACAAATTCCCAGGACATCATTCTTCCACTGGAGGCTGTTCCGCATCGTCGCAGGTTACCTCTCTGCGTTTTAACTTCACAGCACGACTCGGCACCTGTGTCGGAGGCCTCACAACGTTCCAAATGCTAACCCTGACTAGCGAAGGGCCGCCCCTTCTTGCATGAGCGTCAATTTCGCAGGGGCACTGCTGAAAATCAAGATGGCAGCAGGTGATTTGAGACAACGTTGTGGAGCAGAGAATAGTAATTAAATTTCTGGTCAATCTACTAGCAACGACGCCTGCTGGTCGGGACTGAAGGGCCATGTCCCGTTGGGCCTTACGCGGTGGAACTCTGAAAACAGAGACTGTTGATGCAAAACTTGGCCACTCTGTATCCCGGCGCCGATGTCGCCCGATTCCGACATTTGCGGTTGATACGGGCCATGAGGGAAACAATCTGATTTGCAATTTATATATCACTCGTTCTCGTGTAAAGAAAACAAACAATGGAGTTGCGGTAAGCACGAAACCATCTGCCGATTCAGTCGCATTTTGTTTTCGGCTCGGTGACACAAGCTTCAGTATATTTAAAGCTGTAATTGAAGGCATTCTTGGAACAAAATGGCTTCTCATAAATATGAGAGTTTGAGATGTGTGGAATATTCAATTATTTTATTCACTCGTGACGGCCTGGTTCAACTTGACTCTGTGACCCTTTAACTACTTTTGCCTCTGGGAATGGATTATAAAAACAAAACTTTTACTTGGGATTTATTTCAAGTGGAAGACTGGTGTTTGTAATGGCAGAGGCATGTTTGTAGATTTTTGAGGGAATTTGTGTTTAATGTCTGTAACCCAGAATCAGATGTTTCTCGTTTTAAAGTGTGCTGAAAATGAGGATGGCAGCAGGTGATTTGAGACAACATTGTGTCGCAGAGAATAAGAATTAAATTTCTGGTCAATCTACTACCAACGACCCCGATTCTCAGGTCATCCTTCATCTACAACTACCCCCATCAACTCTCCCCAAGGTCACCTCTTTATGAGTGTCGAGTTTTCCCTTTCACTTCTCTGATTGAGAGTTTGCGGTTTTCCTCTGTGTCCTCCCCTTGCTCTCATTCTTCCCCATGTCTCTCATCCCTCTATTTTGTCCCTCAAACCTGCTATTGATGGGTTCCTCCACCCCCCCCCCCCTTCCTCCTGTTTTTTATTTTTTATTATTTTTTTGTTCTGTTTCTTCCACGAGCCTCGACTGGGTCAAAATTTATTTTTATTTCCTCCTTGTGGGGTTGGCTGAAATGTTTTTGGCACAAATACTTCACCAACCGCCTGCCCAGGTTTGACGTTCGTCTGGAGCTGGTTTCGACAGGAATTTGTAATTTGTTCAGGTTGCCAAACATGAGACACCGTGGGATCTTTAACGTCCACCGACTAATGCTAGCAGAAGGGACTCCCAGTTTAACGGCCATCCGCGGGACGGTGCACTTTGTGATGCAACATCTTGCTGGTGAAGCACCAATCCCACAGTTTATAGTTGGGTCAGGAGTTGAACCGAGACCAGACAGCTCAGAGGTAAATGTGCTACCTTTTTACCATCCTGTCGGACCCATGAACTTCATGCTGAATGACATCGTCAAAAGGTTGTTTAAATGTACACCTAATGGTTACACAGGCAGGTGATGATCAAGTGCAACGGATACCACGATTAAAGAACACCGTTTAATTTGAAATATGGTAAAAGGTAACTGAAATTAAGTAAGTATGCACTATGTTAAGAGGCACCCACTCATGTTGTGGGGCTCGGCCCTAAGGAGTGTCGAAGTAAAGGAATGTCAGGGCTACTGATAAGAAAAAGTAGGTGGGTGCTAATGTTCAAGTGGCTTGACAAATTACTTTGAACAAAGCTGTGTTTCGGCTAAAATATCTGAATTGTTCTCCCACATGAAAGAGAAATGGACTGGGGGAAAGAAGAATTATGGGACACACTGAACTGGACCAGTACAAACTCCTCAGCAGAGACAAGTGAACGCAGACACCACGACGCTCGGCCTCTGAGTGACCTTTTGTGAAACAAAATAACGGGCAGAGAGCATTGCAATTTCAGCAGGAGGACACGATGCGACCTGTGTGAGAAGGAACAGCTGTGTTGGCTGCTCGTCCTGCGGCAGATTTCATTTTAAAACCGGGCTCAACCAGCAAAGAGGGTAGTATTGAGAGTTCTGCATGTAGAACTGAGACTGATTACGCACGTCAAAGCCTTCACCGAAGAACTGGCTGCAGCCCTGCGGATGCTGGTCGATCTTATTTGCTAGCCGTTCGGTACTCGACGAATCTACTGCCTTGCTGGTGTCTCGGAGATGACATACAAGCAGGCATCTCCTCTCTGGTTGCATTGACACAGCAACGAGCCTGTATCCCTCCGTCCTCACTTCAGCAGCCGGTCTGTATTGATGCTCTTTAACAGCGAGCAGTGAATTTGGATACATCTGCTTGCTTTGGTGATACCAAGTGCCCTTGGGACTTGTAACGCGACTGGCCGGTCAGACTTCAACCTGTGCGTACTCAACTGGGAAAGGATGTTTCAAACGTGTCCACAACTGACCTCTTCACACATTTGTAACCTGCTGGAGTTTTCTTTTAAGAACTGGGTCCCTGAAATATGTTACTGACTCAAAAGTTTTGAGTTAATTCCATTTAAACCTGGATGTGTATTTTATCATTTGGGGAGTTTTAAAATCATTGAGTGTTTCTTTTACTTTGGGGGTTCTGGGGGAAATAATTGTTACGGGGATGCTTTCAAATGGCATTAATGTTTTAAAGGTAGACAGTAGGGATGAATAAATTACTTATTAAATATCCTCCTGTCTCGCGTCATACGTTGGTTTCACCTGTTAAACAATCGACGGGAGATATTGTCCATAAATATTTTCTACCGTGCTACCTCTGGGTAGCTGGTGCATTTGTGCCGGTGCCTCGAGGAAGGATGTAACAACACCGATAAGCTTTACATCACCGGAGGACTGACGATGACGTCCTGCACTCACTCCGTACACGTCCTACAGAGTTATACACTGAAGGCTGATTAAATCTTCCATCGATGGACAAGAGATAAGAGTGTGTCCAAAGCTGCGGAATGCCATGAACATTAGTGTAAATATAACTTTTATTTGTAACGTACCGTGTGATACGTACAAGTTTGATTGCGTGTTTTAACAAAACTCCAGCTCTGATTTGAATCATCCTCGTCAAACGGGTTTATGGCGTGGTTGTCCACAGGTTTGCTGGATGTCCGTCAAGCTTGTTAACATGAAGTTGAGAATCGGAGGATCGAAAGGACAGGATGATGGGTTCCAGCTAACAGAAGGCCACAAGTGGACAGTTCACAGACATGACATGTAAGGCAAGGTGCGGTGTGGCAGGAGATCATATCCTTTTTGCAACGTTCCTGGACCAGGTGAGAACTTGCATCACTAATCCTCAAAAATAATTTGTTGTTGTTTTTGAGGAAGCTACAATTAGAGTTGGCAGTTGAGCTCTGCTCAGAGGTCATGAACTTGTTTTTGAGTCATTTAGCTTGTGTTTGAATCCCATTCCAGTCAGCCTGGTGTTGGCTTTGTGGTTAGGGGGGTTGACTTTGGACCTTAGGGTCCTGAGTTTGAGCCCCGTTGGCTGCTGAATTAATTAACACCAGGTGGGGTTGACTCAGCCTGTCATCCTTCTGAGGTTGGCAAAATGAGTACCAGTGTACTGCTCGTGGGGCACAGCATTAGCGGCACAGCCACGCTTCCAAGAAATGATAGCTACCCGGCAGCCAAGCTGCCATATGCAAGAACAGAACAGAATCCCACTCCGGTGCTTCACAGGCACGGGGTTGCATCAACGAGTATGGCATACCTCGCAGGGATGTTAAACCAGGTGTCCTGTCTGCCAGCATCTGCTGGTGGATGTTCAAGATCCCACTTTACCTTTCGAAAAAAAGTCGAGCAGGGAGGCTACTGACGCACAATGGCCTAGTTTCAAATTGCTGCCCTGAGGAGTGATGGCAAACCAGCCAATGCATTTTCTGCCTTGTGGGAGCTGTCCCTTACAAACTGAGATTTCTTATCAGATCTCATGAGATGTAATCGGACATCTTTGAACGGGGGTTTCCCCCAGAAATTTAAACTACATTTTGAACACATTGTGGATGAGCTTGGTATAAATGATGTGTCATGGATGGAATTTGTGAAACTTCTGAAATCGTTTGAATGTAACAGTTTTATATAACAGTTATGTGGGAAGTGTTCAGCTGAAAAGGCATTCAGCCTTCACAGCTGACACTGTCCCTGAAAAGGCTGAATGCCTAAACTCTGTGTTTGCTTCTAAATATTGTGTCCCAAAACCATTGCTCTCTGCACCCACCTTACCCAGTCACATCCAGCTTTTCCTGGACTCTGATCGGCATCTCATTTGCGGATGATGATATCAAACGTGAGCAACAACTCATTTTAGTCGTCCAACAGTATAATGTCTTACACAGCTGCTTGCATCATTGCCAACGAATGCCATGACACCTTAAGGGATGCTCTCCTTCAATTGTGCATTGGATTTCGTCCACTGGATATCATACAGACTGATCCTGCCCCTGGGTTCTTGGCTCCAGTTTGGTGATAACCTGCTACAGGAACACCACATCACCATTAAGCTCAGTAGAACCAAAACCCAAACAATAACCCAGTAGCAGAGAAAGCAGTACGAGAACTGGAGGACGAGCTTCTACGCCATGATCCACGGGGAGGCCCCATTACACATTTGGCGCTGTCTATCATCACTGCACGACTCAACTCGCATCTTCGTTTCCAGGGGCTTTCTGTGAGAGAGTTATAGACACAGAGAGACAAGTTCTCCAATGTACAGATTCCCCTATCTGACAAAAGGGTTATTCCCTATCAACCATCATGCTGAGCGCAACAAATCTCAAGGCTGCCAATGCGACCTCTGTCGAGGACAACTGATGCGATATTCACAAGTTCATCGGTTCCCAGCTACGCAGCACAACTTATCGAGTCAAGATTTCTGAGTGCTACAAGGTCTCTTCCTTCCACACTTTCCCTGCAGTTTTCTCGACTTTTGACTTTCATCACACCAGTCATGGTGATTGCTCCACACCGACCGAGTTAATTCCTATCAACCCTAACATGCTGGCTGAGCTGGCTACACCTTCCACAGCTCCAATGCTGGTGACAATGGAACTAACTATGCCCACGATGGGCCCCACCAGTTCTATTCCAACCACCAGCTCTGGAACAAATCCCTAAGTTGCCTCTTGGTGCAGAGATGCCGATACCTGATCCAGGCCACGGTCTTCCTCGCCTGGTCATGTGCTGCAGACCCTGGTCCAGGCCCCTGATCCTGTAAGACCAACTTTTACAACACCTATATCCAGCCATTTGTTTGTTCCACTGGCCCGGTTTCCGTGGCACCCGCTCTGAAGTGCTCAACTCAACAGAGACGCCTTACGAAACATCAAACAGATTTCATACTTCAGGGATGATGTGAAACAATTTTGGGGTAGAATAAACCCCAGTAGCTGGAGGAGAAAGTCTCATCCATGAAGGCCCTGAATGCATACTGTTTGTTGATTGCCTTCGCCCACACGTGGTTTACTCCTTACGGTTCATGATAATCTATTCTTCGCCTAAGACCTCGTTTGGTGAGGAAGCTGTTTGCATTTATTCAACCTGGGTATCTTGATTCATCTCTTTGTAACATGGGTAATTGATACAAGAAGAAAATTTTATCTAAAATGGAGAGAAAAAGAAAGAGGTCACGTCATTATAATATTCATGGCTCTCAGTGGGTTCCGGTTCCGGTTGTGCGAGTTCCGGTTCCGGTTGTGTGAGTTCCGGTTGTGCGAGTTCCGGTTGTGCAAGTTCCGGTTCCGGTTGTGCGAGTTCCGGTGATTGTGCCTCTCTGATGATGTTTAGTGAATGCTGCAATAAATAGTCCGCACTGTTCCATCAGCGATGGTGCTGTGATTCGTTTACTGTGTCGACATAAACGTTAAACACAACACGACGAGGCGTTCCTGATCAGAAAATTATCCGTCAAATTCACTTTGTGACGAGTCTGAAGCGAGTTGTGCGGCCATTATCCATAAGGTGTTGACGATCTTTCCCTGGATGACGTCATGACAGTTTATCTGGAATTTTGAGGAGCGGTACCCGACGGGTTTGCTTTTTATGCCTCCGCACCAAGGGTGCCGGAGGTCATTATGTTTCCGGGTTGTCCGTCCGTCGTCCGGTTTTTCGTTTACGCGATAACTCAAGAAGCAAATTGTATAATTTCATCAAACTTGGTAAAAAGGTAAAGTAAGACGGGGCAATTAAGTGATTATATTTTGGGCCAGATGTGATAAAGGTCAAGGGTTAAAGGTCAAGGTCAAACTGAAATTTTACTGTTTATGCCCTAACTCAAATATTGGACAGAATTTCATCAAACTTGGTACAAAGGTAAAGTAAGACAGGTCAAGTAAGTGATTAGATTTTGGGCCAGATGTTATAAAGGTCAAGGGTCAAAGGTCAAGGTCAAACTGAAATTTTACTGTTTATGCCCTAACTCAAATATTGGACAGAATTTCATCAAACTTGGTACAAAGGTAAAGTAAGACAGGTAAGTAAGTGATTAGATTTTGGCCAGATGTGATAAAGGTCAAGGGTTAAAGGTCAAGGTCAAACTGAAATTTTACTGTTTATGCCCTAACTCAAATATTGGACAGAATTTCATCAAACTTGGTACAAAGGTAAAGTAAGACAGGTCAAGTAAGTGATTAGATTTTGGGCCAGATGTGATAAGGTCAAGGGTCAAAGGTCAAGGTCAAACTGAAATTTTACTGTTTACGCCCTAACTCAAATATTGGACAGAATTTCATCAAATTTGGTACAAAGGTAAAGTAAGACAGGTCAAGTAAGTGATTAGATTTTGGGCCAGATGTTATAAAGGTCAAGGGTCAAAGGTCAAGATCAAACTGAAATTTTACTGTTTATGCCCTAACTCAAATATTGGACAAGAATTTCATCAAACTTGGTACAAAGGTAAAGTAAGACAGGTCAAGTAAGTGATTCGATTTTGGGCCAGATGTTATAAAGGTCAAGGGTCAAAGGTCAAGGTCAAACTGAAATTTTACTGTTTACGCCCTAACTCAAATATTGGACAGAATTTCATCAAACTTGGTACAAAGGTAAAGTAAGACAGGTCAATTAAGTGATTAGATTTTGGGCCAGATGCGGTAAAGGTCAAGGGTCAAATATGTCAATAGTCAAGTGTTTGTGCGGGAGAGCGGAGGCATACCCGTCGACTGCGCGCAGTCGAATTACTCGAGTTTTTAACTAACATCTCAAAAAATTATTACAATTAAAAACCACGTTCAGGTCTTTAATTGTTTATTCCTTAAAAACCAATATAATCACATCAAAAATATTTAAAATTTTTCTGATTCTGTGGACCTTGACACAGGCGTCCCTGTGTCTGCGGCATTGGTTGATTGATGGACGTTAAAGATCCCACGGTGTCTTTTGTTTCACAAAGAGTAAGCAAGCTATCGCCGGCATCCTAAACAAATTCCAAATTCCTGCCCTAATCTACAGGGGGCACTGCATCACCGGCACAGCCGCGCTTTCAGCCAATGATGCTGCATCCCACAGCCTTGTGCTGCACCCAAAACAAGTGGAAGAAGAAGAAGAAGAAGACCTCACCGACAAGGGTATAACCTCCTCGTCATGGCAAGCGTGGCTGTCGTTCCTCGATTTTATTTAATCTTTCCTCGCATCGAGATTTTTTTTCATTAAAGATAAAGTTGAAAAAGGTTTACTTTCTGGAAAAATGTGAGAGAATTTTTAAACATTTAAAATTACAACACGTAAGGATTGCTCTCTCCAATATTGAATAACGAAAATGCAAGGCAGTAATAATGTTTGACGTGAATGCGTTTTGACGGTCGGCGTGAGCCGTGAGGTGAGCGCGACGTTTTCCGTACTTGTGACATAAAACCGTGACATACTCTTGTAATATCTCTGTGACGTGAATTGGAGACAGACGGCTCTCCGCATCTCGGATGCGTGATTACGTCATCTCGGATACGTGACCACGTCATCTCGGATGCGTGACCACGTCATCTCGGATGCGTGACCACGTCATCTCGGATGCGTGACCACGTTATCGGCTTCAATTAACATTGACCTCGGATGTAATTTTTTTTCTCCCCCCTCAGGAGTCCGTCCACCATGGCCGAGGTCGAAGTGACCGTCCAAGCGTACACCAAGATGGTGCTGCACGCGGCCAAGTACCCGCACCGGGCCGTGTGCGGCCTTCTCCTGGGGGACAAACGGGCCCCGGACCTCGAGCGCGTCAGCTTGGTGGACGCGGTCCCTCTGTTCCACGTGGCCCTGCCCCTCGCCCCGATGCTCG
Organism: Eptatretus atami; assembly: GCA_035128595.1. NCBI lineage: Eukaryota > Metazoa > Chordata > Myxini > Myxiniformes > Myxinidae > Eptatretus > Eptatretus atami. Next base: position 87,800,699 of record CM068965.1, on the reverse strand, counting down.
AGGTGGCCCTAACGCAGGTACGTGTGTGTGTGTGTGTGTCTATCTGTGTGCGTGTCTGTCTGTGTGTCTGTGTCTCTGTGTGTCTGTGTCTGTGTCTGTGTCTGTGTGTGTACAACAAAGAAGAGAGATATAAAAACAAAACTTTTACTTGGGATTTATTTCAAGTGGAAGACTGGTGTTTGTAATGGCAGAGGCATGTTTGTAGATTTTTGAGGGAATTTGTGTTTAATGTCTGTAACCAGAATCAGATGTTTCTCGTTTTAAAGTGTGCTGAAAATGAGGATGGCAGCAGGTGATTGGACAACATTGTGTCGCAGAGAATAAGAATTAAATTTCTGGTCAATCTACTACAACGACCCCGATTCTCAGGTCATCCTTCATCTACAACTACCCCCATCAACTCTCCCCAAGGTCACTCTTTATGAGTGTCGAGTTTTCCCTTTCACTTCTCTGATTGAGAGTTTGCGGTTTTCCTCTGTGTCCTCCCCTTGCTCTCATTCTTCCCCATGTCTCTCACCCTCAATTTTGTCCCTCAAACCTGCTATTGATGGGTTCCTCCACCCCCCCCCCCCTCCTGTTTTTTATTTTTATTATTTTTTGTTCTGTTCTTCCACGAGCCGACGGGGGTCAAAATTTATTTTATTTCCTCCTTGTGGGGTTGGCTGAATGTTTTTGGCACAAATACTTCACCAACCGCCTGCCCAGGTTGAGCGTCGCTGGAGCTGGTTTCGACAGGAATTTGTAATTTGTTCAGGTTGCCAACATGAGACACCGTGGGATCTTTATCGTCCACCGACTAATGCTAGCAGAAGGGACTCCCAGTTTAACGGCCATCCGCGGGGACGGTGCACTTTGTGATGCAACATCTTGCTGGTGAACACCCAATCCCACAGTTTATAGTTGGGTCAGGGAGTTGAACCGAGACCAGACAGCTCAGAGGTAAATGTGCTACCTTTTTACCATCCTGTGGACCCATGAACTTCATGCTGAATGACATCGCAAAAGGTTGTTTAAAATGTACACCTATGGTTACACAGGCAGGTGATGATCAAGTGCAACGGATACCGATTAAAGACACCGTTTAATTTGAAATATGGTAAAAGGTAACTGAATTAAGTAAGTATGGCACTATGTTAAGAGCACCCGCACTCATGTTGTGGGGCTCGGCCCTAGGAGTGTCGAAGTAAAGGAATGTCAGGGCTACTGATAAGAAAAGGTAGGTGGGTGCTAATGTTAAGTGGCTTGACAATTATTCTGAACAAAGCTGTGTTTGCTGGAAAATATCTGAATTGTTCTCCCACATGAAAGAGAAATGGACTGGGGAAAGAAGAATTATGGGACACACTGAACTGGACCAGTACAAACTCCTCAGCAGAGACAAGTGAACGCAGACACCACGACGCTCGGCTCTCTGAGTGACCTTTTGTGAAACAAAATAACGGGCAGAGAGCATTGCAATTTCAGCAGGAGGACACGATGCGACCTGTGGAGAAGGAACAGCGTGTTGGCTGCTCGTCCTGCGGCAGATTTATTTTAAAACCGGGCTCAACAAGCAAAGAGGGTAGTATTGAGAGTTCTGCATGTAGAACTGAGACTGATTACGCACGTCAAAGCCTTCACCGAAGAACTGGCTGCAGCCCTGCGGTGCTGGTCGATCTTATTGCTAGCCGTTCGGTACTCGACGAATCTACTGCCTTGCTGGTGTCTCGGAGATGACATACAAGCAGGCATCTCCTCTCTGGTTGCATTGACACAGCAACGAGCCTGTATCCCTCCGTCCTCACTTCAGCAGCCGGTCTGTATTGATGTCTTTAACAGCGAGCAGTGAATTTGGATACATCTGCTTGCTTTGGTGATACCAAGTGCCCTTGGACTTGTAACGCGACTGGCCGGTCAGACTTCAACCTGTGCGTACTCAACTGGGAAAGGATGTTTCAAACGTGTCCACAACTGACCTCTTCACACATTTGTAACCTGCTGGAGTTTTCTTTTAAGAACTGGGTCCTGAAATATTGTACGACTCAAAAGTTTTGAGTTAATTCCATTTAAACCTGGATGTGTATTTATTCATTTGGGGAGTTTAAAATCATTGAGTGTTTCTTTTACTTTGGGGGTTCTGGGGAAATAATTGTTAGGGGATGCTTTCAAATGGCATTAATGTTTTAAAGGTAGACAGAGGGATGAATAAATTACTTATTAAATATCCTCCTGTCTCGCGTCATACGTTGGTTTCACCTGTTAAACAATCGACGGGAGATATTGTCCATAATATTTTTACCGTGCATCCTCTGGGTAGCTGGTGCATTTGTGCCGGTGCCTCGAGGAAGGATGTAACAACACCGATAAGCTTTACATCACCGGAGGACTGACGATGACGTCCTGCACTCACTCCGTACAGTCCTACAGAGTTATACACTGAAGGCTGATTAAATCTTCCATCGATGGACAAGAGATAAGAGTGTGTCCAAAGCTGCGGAATGCCATGAACATTAGTGTAAATATACTTTTATTTGTACGTACCGTGTGATACGTACAAGTTGATTGCGTGTTTTAACAAAACTCCAGCTCTGATTTGAATCATCCTCGTCAAACGGGTTTATGGCGTGGTTGTCCACAGGTTTGCTGGATGCCGTCAAGCTTGTTACATGAAGTTGAGAATCGGAGGATCGAAAGGACAGGATGATGGGTTCCAGCTAACAGAAGGCCACAAGTGGACAGTTCACAGACATGACTGTAAGGCAAGGTGCGGTGTGGCAGGAGATCATATCCTTTTTGCAACGTTCTGACCAGGTGAGAACTTGCATACTAATCCTCAAAAATAATTTGTGTTTTGTTTTTGAGGAAGCTACAATTAGAGTTGGCAGTTGAGCTCTGCTCAGAGGTCATGAACTTGTTTTTGAGTCATTTAGCTTGTGTTGAATCCCATTCCAGTCAGCCTGGTGTTGGCTTAGTGGTTAGGGGGGTTGACTTTGGACCTTAGGGTCCTGAGTTTGAGCCCCGTTGGCTGCTGAATTAATTAACACCAGGTGGGGTTGACTCAGCCTGTCATCCTTCTGAGGTTGGCAAAATGAGTACCAGTGTACTGCTCGTGGGGCACAGCATTAGCGGCACAGCCACGCTCCCAAGAAATGATAGCTACCCGGCAGCCAAGCTGCCATATGCAAGAACAGAACAGAATCCCACTCCGGTGCTTCACAGGCACGGGGTTGCATCAACGAGTATGGCATACTCGAGGGATGTTAAACCAGGTGTCCTGTCTGCCAGCATCTGCTGGTGGATGTTCAAGATCCCACTTTACCTTTCGAAAAAAAGTCGAGCAGGGAGGCTACTGACGCACAATGGCCTAGTTTCAAATTGCTGCCCTGAGGAGTGATGGCAAACCAGCCAATGCATTTTCTGCCTGTGGGAGCTGTCCCTTAAAACTGGAGATTTTTATCAGATCTCATGAGATGTAATCGGACATCTTTGAACGGGGGTTTCCCCCAGAATTTAAACACATTTTGACACATTGTGGATGAGCTTGGTATAAATGATGTGTCATGGATGGAATTTGTGAAACTTCTGAAATCGTTTGAATGTAACAGTTTTATATAACAGTTATGTGGGAAGTGTTCAGCTGAAAAGGCATTCAGCCTTCACAGCTGACACTGTCCCTGAAAAGGCTGAATGCCAAACTCTGTGTTTGCTTCTAAATATTGTGTCCCAAAACCATTGCTCTCTGCACCCACCTTACCCAGTCACATCCAGCTTTTCCTGGACTCTGATCGGCATCTCATTTGCGGATGATGATATCAACGTGAGCAACAACTCATTTTAGTCGTCCAACAGTATAATGTCTTACACAGCTGCTTGCATCATTGCCAACGAATGCCATGACACCTTAAGGGATGCTCTCCTTCAATTGTGCATTGGATTTCGTCCACTGGATATCTACAGACTGATCCTGCCCTGGGTTCTTGGCTCCAGTTTGGTGATAACCTGCTACGGAACACACATCACCATTAAGCTCAGTAGAACCAAAACCCAAACAATAACCCAGTAGCAGAGAAAGCAGTACGAGAACTGGAGGACGAGCTTCTACGCCATGATCCACGGGAGGCCCCATTACACATTTGGCGCTGTCTATCATCACTGCACGACTCAACTCGCATCTTCGTTTCCAGGGCTTCTGTGAGAGAGTTATAGACACAGAGGACAAGTTCTCCAATGTACAGATTCCCTATCTGACAAAAGGGTTATTCCCTATCAACCATCATGCTGAGCGCAACAAATCTCAAGGCTGCCAATGCGACCTCTGTCGAGGACAACTGATGCGATATTCACAAGTTCATCGGTTCCCAGCTACGCAGCACAACTTATCGAGTCAAGATTTCTGAGTGCTACAAGGTCTCTTCCTTCCACACTTTCCCTGCAGTTTTCTCGACTTTTGACTTTCATCACACCAGTCATGGTGATTGCTCCACACCGACCGAGTTAATTCCTATCAACCTAAACATGCTGGCTGAGCTGGCTACACCTTCCACAGCTCCAATGCTGGTGACAATGGAACTAACTATGCCCACGATGGCCCCACCAGTTCTATTCCAACCACCAGCTCTGGAACAACCCTAAGTTGCCTCTTGGTGCAGAGATGCCGAAACCTGATCCAGGCCACGGTCTTCCTCGCCTGGTCATGTGCTGCAGACCCTGGTCCAGGCCCCTGATCCTGTAAGACCAACTTTTACAACACCTATATCCAGCCATTTGTTTGTTCCACTGGCCCGGTTTCCGTGGCACCCGCTCTGAAGTGCTCAACTCAACAGAGACGCCTTACGAAACACAACAGATTTCATACTTCAGGGATGATGTGAAACAATTTTGGGTAGAATAAACCCCAGTAGCTGGAGGAGAAAGTCTCATCCATGAAGGCCCTGAATGCATACTGTTTGTTGATTGCCTTCGCCCAACGTGGTTTACTCTTACGGTTCATGATGAATCTATTCTTCGCCTAGACCTCGTTTGGTGAGGAAGCTGTTTGCATTTATTCAACCTGGGTATCTTGATTCATCTCTTTGTAACATGGGTAATTGATACAAGAAGAAAATTTTATCTAAATGGAGAGAAAAGAAAGAGGTCACGTCATTATAATATTCATGGCTCTCAGTGGGTTCCGGTTCCGGTTTCGGTTCGGTCCGGTTGTGTGAGTTCGCGGTGTGCGAGTTCGGTTGTGCAAGTTCCGGTTCCGGTTGTGCGAGTTCCGGTGATTGTGCCTCTCTGATGATGTTTAGTGAATGCTGCAATAAATAGTCCGCACTGTTCCATCAGCGATGGTGCTGTGATTCGTTACTGTGTCGACATAAACGTTAAACACAACACGACGAGGCGTTCCTGATCAGAAAATTATCCGTCAATTCACTTTGTGACGAGTCTGAAGCGAGTTGTGCGCCATTATCCATAGGTGTTGACGATCTTTCCCTGGATGACGTCATGACAGTTTATCTGGAATTTTGAGGAGCGGTACCCGACGGGTTTGCTTTTTATGCCTCCGCACCAAGGGTGCCGGAGGTCATTATGTTTCGGGTTGTCCGTCCTCCGGATTTTCGTTTACGCGATAACTCAAGAAGCAAATTGTATAATTTCATCAAACTTGGTAAAAAGGTAAAGTAAGACGGGGCAATTAAGTGATTATATTTTGGCCAGATGTGATAAAGGTCAAGGGTTAAAGGTCAAGGTCAAACTGAAATTTTACTGTTTATGCCCTAACTCAAAATATTGGACAGAATTTCATCAAACTTGGTACAAAGGTAAAGTAAGACAGGTCAAGTAAGTGATTAGATTTTGGGCCAGATGTTATAAAGGTCAAGGGTCAAAGGTCAAGGTCAAACTGAATTTACTGTTTATGCCTAACTCAAATATTGGACAGAATTTCATCAAACTTGGTACAAAGGTAAAGTAAGACAGGTCAAGTAAGTGATTAGATTTTGGGCCAGATGTGATAAAGGTCAAGGGTTAAAGGTCAAGGTCAAACTGAAATTTTACTGTTTATGCCCTAACTCAAATATTGGACAGAATTTCATCAAACTTGGTACAAAGGTAAAGTAAGACAGGTCAAGTAAGTGATTAGATTTTGGGCCAGATGTGATAAAGGTCAAGGGTCAAAGGTCAAGGTCAACTGAAATTTTACTGTTTACGCCCTAACTCAAATATTGGACAGAATTATCAAATTTGGTACAAAGGTAAAGTAAGACAGGTCAAGTAAGTGATTAGATTTTGGGCCAGATGTTATAAAGGTCAAGGGTCAAAGGTCAAGATCAAACTGAAATTTTACTGTTTATGCCCTAACTCAAATATTGGACAGAATTTCATCAAACTTGGTACAAAGGTAAAGTAGACAGGTCAAGTAAGTGATTCGATTTTGGGCCAGATGTTATAGGTCAAGGGTCAAAGGTCAAGGTCAAACTGAATTTTACTGTTTACGCCCTAACTCAAATATTGGACAGAATTTCATCAAACTTGGTACAAAGGTAAGTAAGACAGGTCAATAAGTGATTAGATTTTGGGCCAGATGCGGTAAAGGTCAAGGGTCAAATATGTCAATAGTCAAGTGTTTGTGCGGGAGAGCGGAGGCATACCCGTCGACTGCGCGCAGTCGAATTACTCGAGTTTTTAACTAACATCTCAAAAAATTATTACAATTAAAAACCACGTTCAGGTCTTTAATTGTTTATTCCTTAAAAACCAATATAATCACATCAAAAATATTTAAAATTTTTCTGATTCTGTGGACCTTGACACAGGCGTCCCTGTGTCTGCGGCATTGGTTGATTGATGGACGTTAAAGATCCCACGGTGTCTTTTTTTCACAAAGAGTAAGCAAGCTATCGCCGGCATCCTAAACAAATACTAATTCTAACAGGGGGCACTGCATCACGCACAGCCGCGCTTTCAGCCAATGATGCTGCACTCCACAGCCTTGTGCTGCACCAAAACAAGTGGAAGAAGAAGAGAAGAAGACCTCACCGACAAGGGTATAACCTCTCGTCATGGCAAGCGTGGCTGTCGTTCCTCGATTTTATTTAATCTTTCCTCGCATCGAGATTTTTTTTCATTAAAGATAAAGTTGAAAAAGGTTTACTTTCTGGAAAAATGTGAGAGAATTTTTAAACATTTAAAATTACAACACGTAAGGATTGCTCTCTCCAATATTGAATAACGAAAATGCAAGGCAGTAATATGTTTGACGTGAATGCGTTTTGACGGTCGGCGTGAGCCGTGAGGTGAGCGCGACGTTCGTACTTGTGACATAAAACCGTGACATCTCTCTGTAATATCTCTGTGACGTGAATTGGAGACAGACGGCTCTCCGCATCTCGGATGCGTGATTACGTCATCTCGTACGTGACACGTCATCTCGGATGCGTGACCACGCATCTCGGATGCGTGACCACGTCATCTCGGATCGTGACCACGTTATCGGCTTCAATTAACATTGACTCGGATGTAATTTTTTTCTCCCCCCTCAGGAGTCCGTCCACCATGGCCGAGGTCGAAGTGACCGTCCAAGCGTACACCAAGATGGTGCTGCACGCGGCCAAGTACCCGCACCGGGCCGTGTGCGGCCTTCTCCTGGGGACAAACGGGCCCCGGACCTCGAGCGCGTCAGCTTGGGGACGCGGTCCCTCTGTTCCACGTGGCCCTGCCCTCGCCCGATGCTCGAGGTGGCCCTACGCAGGTACGTGTGTGTGTGTGTGTGTTCTATCTGTGTGCGTGTCTGTCTGTGTGTCTGTCTTGTGTCTGTGTCTGTGTCTGTGTCTGTGTCTGTGTCTGTGTCTGTGTCTGTGTCTGTGTGTGTCTGTGTCTCTGTGTGTGTCTATCTGTGTGCGTGTCTGTCTCTGTATGTCTGTCTGTGTCTATCTGTGTGCGTGTCTGTCTGTATATCTGTGTCTCTGTGTGTGTGTGCGTGTCTGTTGTATGTCTGTGTCTCTGTGTGTGTCTGTTGTGCTGTGTGTGTGTCTCTGTGCGTGTCTGTCTGTATGTCTGTGTGTGTGTGTGTCTCTGTGTGCTGTCTGTCGTGTCTGCTGTGTGCGTGTCTGTCTGTCTGTGTCACTGTGTGTGTCTGTCTGTAGTCTGTGTGGCTGTGTCGTGTGTCTGTCTATGTCTGTGTCTGTGTGTGTCGTATGTTCTGTATGTCTGTGTCTCTGTGTGTGTGTGTCTGTCTGTCTGTCTGTCTGTCTGTCTGTATGTCTGTGTCTCTGTGTGTGTGTCTGTCTGCTATCTGTGCGTGTCTGTCTGTCTGTCTGTCTGTCTGTGTCTCTGTGTGTGTGTCTGTCTGTCTGTCTGTGTCTCTGTGTGTCTGTCTGTCTGTTGTGTGTCTCAGTGTGTGTGTGTGTGTGTGTTGTGCGCACGTGTCTCTGTGTGTGTGCGTGTCTGTGTGTGTGTGTGTGTGTGTGTGTGTGTGTGTCTGTCTCTGTGTGTGTTGGGTAGTCATCTAGTCTACCCTTATTATCAGTATTTCCGTCGATTGTTTGTCTGTCTGTCTGTTGGCTGCTCTTAGAGCACCCTTATTCTGGACATTTCCATCTGTCTGTCTGTCCGCGACTTTGGTCAAGCCTGGGGCTAAACCACTCAACCGATTCCAATGAAATTTGGTGGTAGGACCAATATTTCTGGGAATCGTGCGCTTTCGAATAAGGGACCCCGGGCCCTAGCAACGGCATAGCAACGGCCTTTAAGCGGTCAAAAAATCGAAAAAAATCAAAAAAATCGAAAAATCGAAGCTTAGAGTTCTGTGCGCAATCTATCTCGCTCCCTTCATGCCAATTTGCAGCCCTACAAAAATATTTGTAGGAGGAGATAGGTTTTGTGCGAGTACATGTCGAACATTTCAGAAACGGTTAATTGTGATATCTCAAGAGAAAGAGCTGATTTTGATGAAACTTGGTGAAATGTGTACAATGTGGCTAGCATGTACACAAAAATGAATGGTTGCTATGCACACCTCCGTTGCTTAGCAACAGCTAAAATACTTTATCGTACATCGTACACTTATTGTGGACTGTACAAAAAAATCAATACCTCCGAAACTGGACCTCCGAGGGACCTGTTTTTTTTGTGCCCAAGGAGAATGTCTTACAGCATCATATAAAAAAATATAATCTTTAGCGAATAGTATAATGGAATTACCAGGGCTGCCATTTGTTAGTCTCTTTGGAAACATGCCTGAAATTTCACAAGGCGGGTTTCTGGGCACAAACTAAGAGGGCTGTGATAATCATTTTATTGTGCTAAATTGATTGATAGCATGTACATGAATATCGGCTAGTCGCATCGGCCAGCTTTCTATCTAGAGCGAGCAGCCATGTGCGCTACCGGCTTGTCTGTAGTATGTCTGTTCGGTCCAGTGCTCCGTTAATACAATGGCGATTTCGATGAAACTTGGTTGGTAGGTTCATACCATGACCTAGTTGTGTGCAAATGAGACCCGTTGCTATGGACCCATCCGTTGCCTAGCAACGGACCTTTGAAATTTTCAAAAAAAATCTCAAAAATTTGTTTTTTCGAAAATCAAAATCGGGCCACGAGCGACTGTGGGCAGTACATTCAGCCATATTGTCAAAAAATTTCCAGCCGGATCCTATGAAACTGTCGGAGAAGATAGACTTTGAATGAACCCTGGTCGAAACAATAAAAAAACGAAGTTCGTTATATCTCAGACACTATGAGTCAGATATACATGAAACTGGTATGGTAGGTTCATGGTATGTCCTAGTTATGTGTGAGAAAGAATCGTTGCTATGGACGCTTTTGTTGGCTAGTAACGGCTGAAAAACGACTAAATTCGACTTTATCGACAACCCATGTGCCGCCTACCGGCTTGTGTGTGTGTGTGTGTGTGTGTGTGTGTGTGTGTGTGTGTGTGTGTGTGTGTGTGTGTGTGTTTTATCTTTGCTAGTTGCTGACGAGTAATGAACCCGCCCGTTTTGTAGTCCAAGGGCCTGACCCTGGGACACACATGGTCTCGCACAACCCGCACCACATGAATGAAGGGTTTGAATGCATTTTGTGTTCGAACAATCCCCAGGAACAATTGTAG
>CM068965.1:87774708-87790602 GCA_035128595.1 Eptatretus atami | reverse complement strand
CTATGTCTCTGTGTTGTGTCTGTGTCTCTGTGTGTGTCTATCTGTGTGCGTGTCTGTCTGTCTGTATGTTCTGTCTGTGTCTATCTGTGTGCGTGTCTGTCTGTATATCTGTGTCTCTCTGTGTGTGTGTGCGTGTCTGTCTGTATGTCTGTGTCTCTGTGTGTGTTCTGTGTCTGTGTCTGTGTGTGTGTCTGTCTGTGTCTCTGTGTGCGTGTCTGTCTGTCTGTGTCTCTGTGTTGTGTCCTGTCTGTATGTCTGTGTGTGTGTGTGTGTGTGCTGTCTCTGTGTGTGTGGTAGTCAATCTAGTCTACCCTTATTATCAGTATTTCCGTCGATATGTTTGTCTGTCTGTCTGTTGGCTGCTCTTAGAGCACCCTTATTCTGGACATTTCCATCTGTCTGTCTGTCCGCGAAACTTTGGTCAAGCCTGGGGGCTAAACCACTCAACCGATTCCAATGAAATTTGGTAGGTAGGACCAATATTTCTGGGAATCGTGCGCTTTCGAATATGGGACCCCGGGCCCTAGCAACGGCATAGCAACGGCCCTTTAAAGTGTCAAAAAATCGAAAAAAATCAAAAAAATCGAAAAATCGAAGCTTAGAGTTCTGTCGCATCTATCTCGCTCCCTTCATGCCAATTTGCAGCCCTAACAAAAAATATTTGTAGGAGGAGATAGGTTTTGTGCGAGTACATGTCGAACATTTCAGAAACGGTTAATTGTGAATATCTCCAAGAGAAAGGTCTGATTTTGATGAAACTTGGTGAAATGTGTACAATGTGGCTAGCATGTACACAAAAATGAATGGTTGCTATGCCACACCTCCGTTGCTTAGCAACAGCTAAAATACTTTATCGTACATCGTACACTCTATTGTGGACTGTACAAAAAAATCAATACCTCCGAAACTGGACCTCCGAGGGACCTGTTTTTTTTGTGCCAAGGAGAATGTCTTACAGCATCATATAAAAAAATATAATCTTTAGCGAATAGATAAATGGAATTACCAGGGCTGCCATTTGTTAGTCCTCTTTGGAAACATGCCTGAAATTTCACAAGGCGAGTTTCTGGGCACAAACTAAGAGGGCTGTGATAATCATTTATTGTGCTAAATTGATTGATAGCATGTACATGAATATCGGCTAGTCGCATCGGCCAGCTTTCCATCTAGAGCGAACAGCCATGTCGCCTACCGGCTTGTCTGTATGTATGTCTGTTCGGTCCAGTGCTCCGTTAATACAATGGCGATTTCGATGAAACTTGGTTGGTAGGTTCATACCATGACCTAGTTGTGTGCAAATGAGAACCGTTGCTATGGACCCATCCGTTGCCTAGCAACGGACCTTTGAAATTTCAAAAAAAATCTCAAAAATTTGTTTTTTCGAAAATCAAAATCGGGCCACGAGCGACTGTGGGCAGTACATTCAGCCATATTGTCAAAAAATTTCCAGCCGGATCCTATGAAAACTGTCGGAGAAGATAGACTTTGAATGAACCCTGGTCGAAAACAATAAAAAAACGAAGTTCGTTATATCTCAGACACTATGAGTCAGATATACATGAAACTGGTATGGTAGGTTCATGGTATGTCCTAGTTATGTGTGAGAAAGAATCGTTGCTATGGACGCTTTTGTTGGCTAGTAACGGCTGAAAAACGACTAAATTCGACTTTATCGACAACCCATGTCCGCCTACCGGCTTGTGTGTGTGTGTGTGTGTGTGTGTGTGTGTGTGTGTGTGTGTGTGTGTGTTTATCTTTGCTAGTTGCTGACGAGTAATGAACCCGCCCGTTTTGTAGTCCAAGGGCCTGACCCTGGGACACACATGGTCTCGCACACCCGCACCACATGAATGAAGGGTTTGAATGCATTTTGTGTTCGAACAATCCCCAGGAACAATCCAGATGTAGGGTGGATGTCACCTAATATTGTGGTGGAACGTCGTGTGTGTGCAGGCCATTGTTTGCCATACGGGTTTTTTTTTCTCGATTTGATATTATTACAATGAGGGAATGATTTGTTGTTAGAGAATTATAAATGACTAATTTGGGAAATGCGCTTTTAACTTGAAAACCCAAAATGACACTGAAACATGCGAACTGTGTTCTATAACAATGTGGAGTTGTATTGAATAATAAATGCACTTGGGAAGGATAAACGTCACTTTATCACCGCCACGACTCCTGGTCCGTTGGGCTTGAATACTCTGTATCCTACAGACATGCAAACGTATCTTTACACGATATATATTTTTTTGTACACATTGTCGAGGCTCGTATGAGAGCTAACACACAGCGCACAGCAAGGGGTGAGAGAGGGAAGGACAACAGTGGGAAAGCGACATTAGGAGATCTGTGGAAGGGAAAGGGATGGGGTGGAGAACACGGGGTATACAAGACAGACATTACAGGGATTTTCAAGAAGGAAAGCAGGGAATTTGAAGGAGGTGGGTTTGGGGTGAATTAACGGGGGTAGAAAAGATCGAGGTTTTGGATGGGGGATGATGAGAGGTGGTGGTGAACAGTTGTTTTGAAGGCGTGGAGGGAAGAATGGGATTGAAGAGTCTGGGAGTTTATTCAAGATGGGGAAAAAGAGGAATGAAAGAGTGACGGTGAGCAGTGATTCGTGATTTTGGTAATTTTACCAGAAGGGGTTGTTGGCGGACCTTGACAGAGCAGGGGAGTGGGGGGGGGCGAGACCGGAGAGGACACTGTAGAAGACAGAAAGACCACCGACCTGCCTGCGTAAGAGTGAGAGACCAAAGACAGCCTCATCACGGGAGATACCAATGATCCTAAATACATTGTATCCATAGCGTGAAGCCGAGAAAAGTGAGAGGCAGGAGCACCAGCCCAGAGGGGAGAGCAGTACTCCATGTTGCTCCAATAACTCGAAGTATATATTGTGAACACTTAACAACCCGATTCAATCTATTCACCATAATCTGCAGCCCATCCTCAGAACTGTGCAACAACACTTTATAACGAGTGATCCTCACTGTCGTTATCCTCTTGGCCGAGACTTGGGGTGGTGGAGAGGCCGAGACTTGGGGTGGTGGAGAGGCGAGACTTGGGGTGGTGGAGAGGCCGAGACTTGGGGTGGTGGAGAGGCCGAGACTTGGGGTGGTGGAAGAGGCCGAGACTTGGGGTGGTGGAGAGGCCGAAACTTGGGGTGGTGGAGAGGCGAGACTTTGGGTGGTGAGAGAGGCCGAGACTTTGGTGTGAGAGGCCGAGATGTGGAGAGTCCGAGATGAGAGTTGGTGGAAGGGCCTAGACGTGGGGTGGTTGGAAATGCAGAGAGGGGGAGGATGGTGGAGGGGCCGAGACTGGGATGGTGGAGGGCCGAGACCTGGATGGTGGAGGGCCGAGACCTGGGATGGTGGAGGGGCCGAGACCTGGGATGGTGGAGGGGCCGAGACCTGGGATGGTGGAGGGGCCGAGACCTGGGATGGTGGAGGGCCAAGACCTGGGATGGTGAGAGGCCGAGACTTGGGGTTGGGTGGGGGGGGGGGTGTTGGAGTTGCAGTACCAGTGTCGATTCACATGCAGCACTCCTAATGCCTCGTTACTGAATGCGGTTTTAAAATGCAATGTGCATCAGCACGTAGCCGTCTCTCATCCTGATTCACATCATCTCACCCTCCTGAAGCAGCAGCAAGCTTTCGTGTCATTTTATGTGTCTCGCACAAGGTTACTCGGAGGCCTGCGTGCTCATTCCCTTGTCTCTGCTGTTGAGATTTTTACTGGTCCGGTTCAGTGTGTCCCATAATAATATATTTCCCCCATTCCATTTCTCTTTCATGTGGTCGTGCAGTTGTCATGTCTTTCGGATACATTAACCTCAACACAGCTTTGTTCAAAGCACATTCATATTCTTTTTCCCATTGCCCAGCCTCACAGCAAGTTATTGGTAGCAAGGCTACCTGGACACAGTATTACTTAATTAATTTCAGTTACCTTTTACCACAGTATCTACCATCATAACATTTGTAATTTACTTTTATTATTCCGTAACGCTGTGCATAATTTTAATACAGTAAGCCACACACAGACTCATTCTCTCCATCTTCAGCTTGACATCTGGTGCAAGAGCACGATTTGGTCATTGCTGGTTACTACCAAGTGAACGAAAACCAGCATGACACCATGTGAGTTCCAGGAACGAAATCTGTGTTCTCTGTTTAGCGTTCTAGTCTGAACCAATACAATGCTTGCTGATGCTCGTGACTTTACTGTACTTGAAATCCCATTTACTGTACTTAAGTATTCGTCTATTGTCTACTAATGTGCATTCACGTACATTAATGTTTTTGTCCTTCATATGATTAATGTCCAAGCTCCTCACTGGGCCTTGGAGAAATATAAAATAAATAGGCCTAGTAAAATATAAAACTAACATTTCTAGTTTTTGACATCCCATATTACCAAAGGTATTGGACAAGTAAGGAAATGTGCATTCATTTAATTTATCTGGGGTCACCATGGCATCCATCCTTGTTGATAATAATTTCCTAATAATGTTGATGGATTACGATGAATGCAGATATTTCACAATTGCTCCAGAGCATGTGCAGGTTCAGCAGTGGTTTGTGCTATATGGATTTTCAACCTCTTGTGACGTCGCAAAATAAATCCCAACATGGTTTTATTGGATTTCATGTCGGGCCTCTGGAAGTAAACTGCAGAATTTCAAATTTTTTTTATCTTCAAATAATTCAAACAGACAGACGCAGCAGTATTGTGAGGTTCATTGTCATGTTGGTTCTCTAATACCTTCGGTCCAGCACCACTCAACCTGAGTTTAAAACCATGGTCGGCAAACAGTCTATCCGAGCCAAAAAAATATATAAAAAATAAAAACCAGGGGTGTGGGAGGGGATATTGTATGTATTGTTACGTGCCGAGGTTCGAGGTTACCACGAGTGGAAGCATTCGAGTTTCCTCCAAGGTGTTGTTGAGCAACCATGAATGCCGATTGTTACTGTCAATCCTGACATGACTTCACCACTTCGTGTGGTACCTACCTTTGGACGACTGCACAAGGCGGGTTTCGTGCCCTCAACGCACACACCGGATTGCTGCCGAGCAATGCAGTGGGTGTGCGCTGGCTAAACGGAGGAAATCGGTGAGGTAGAATTTCCCGGCTAGCACTACATGCGGACGATGCGAAACCGATGGAGGAAAGGACGTGACAAACTGGGTACATTTGTAACACAAGCAGTTTATTTATAAAGCGAGGGCTAGGGAAAGCATGTGTACAATAAAAGGGATTTGTTACACAGAAATACGTACAGCAGGGGAAAGCAAGGATTGCGTGAGATGTGACAAAATAATATGCATGTGTATACAAAATAGAAGACACAGGGTGGAGTTAAAACAAATACTAAACTTCTACAATATTAATTACGCTTACATGACTGGTGTCATCAGAATCATTCCCTGAGGAAGGTGAGAGAGCAAGAAATGTGAGAGAAGAACGAGGTGTTTGTGACCTCTTTTTACCTTGCGCGGTCGACGGAACCAACACAACCCAGTTGCTGAGGAGGGAAGGGGGGGGGGAGGAAAACTGAAGGCGTCAAATGGTGCGTGGTCGGAAGGAGCCGGTGAGTTGTGGTGAAATGCGGAGAGGAAGGTGTAAAGATGTGGATCAGGGTGTTTTGGAAACAAAGAAAAGAAAGTGAGGAGATAGACTAATGGTGAGTGTAAAGAGGTCTGTGCGTGAAAATGCTAGAGGTTATCTGAACTGCGCCAGTCTGGCGTCTGGCTCTTCTCCTCAATTGTCCAGTGCTCTGTTCCACTCCGTCTACTCGCAAACCAGGAATTCACCCAAAACCGAGTCGAGCCAGGAAACCGAGAATATGCAGTCAGAGAGTGCGGCGAATGAACCACAATGTGCAGAAGGCACATTACTTTATAATACCCTGGTGGGGGCGAGCTTAGAAGCGGATCAGGTGGAGCTATCAGCTTTACTCCGTGCCCCCATTGGCAACGCGGATGATTGCCACTGCGTTGGTCCCACCCCTATGAGGACCTGTTTTCCAGAAGTGGACTCTGTCTCTGCGCCTTACCATGCGACAGAGCTCCGAGATTAACATGGGGTGAGGTATTTAGTCGTACACCTCCACCGTGAACGCGCCCCCCTCCCCAATCCCTGCTGGTCCAAAAGGCGGTGGTGGTCGTCAGCGGTGACTGTGGTTGAGAAACGGCAGTGGTGGTGTAGCGTAGCAGTTTGTAGTGTGGGTGGTTCATGATGAAGAGTGGTTCGTTGTTCGCTGTGGCGTCAATGGTAAGTGTGGTGAGCTTGAGTTGGTTCGATGGTGTGACAATTTTTTAAAGGCGTTGTGGTCAATATGAAGGTTGTAGCATTCTAGTCTGAGTCTGGAGAAGTTGTAAGTAGCACGTCTGTTGGGTAATGCATATTGATTTGAGGAGAAATGGCACGCATATGCTAATGAACTGCTTGCGTGCAGACATGCGTGAAGGAGAGGCTCGTGTGGTGCAGCAAAGTAAATAAAATAAAGGATGGGGTTAAAGACCTACCAAGAGCCCACATAACGTATATTGTCCCATAAACCCATTAGACATAAGGGAAGGGCCATCAAAATAAAATGGTAATGAAATAGCTGTCTTGGGACCACTGTATGTTGTATGCCTTTGCCTCGTGGGAGTGCCGGTTTTGCAGAACCGCGACAGTGGTGTATGTCTGTCTGTCTGTCTGTCTGTCTGTCTGTCTGTCTGTCACGCTATCTCTTCCTAAACGGTTGGGCAGAAATTCACCAAACTTGGTAGTTCTGATCACCACATGACAGAAAGGTGCAAGAGCAGTCATTTTTGGCCCTGAAACTTTGGGGCAGGGTCAAAGGTTAAATACCAAAAATGCAATTACGGGTACTTTTTAAACTTAAAAAAAATCAAACTATGTAATGCATGAAGTATGTAACAATTTTTTGGGGCTTGGACTTCGGGTTAATTCCCCAGGGTGGGGACTTCGAGTCAAGAGAGAGTCAAAACGGGGGAATTTTTTTTTATTAAAAAAAACCTATTTGATATTGGGTCATTCACGGTGGAAACTTTTGGTTTTCTTTCAATTTCTTTGGTGGGAAGCATGGGGATTGCGATGACTCACCATAAACTTCACTCTCTCGTTAGGATCATCGTCGGCCAAACTGCATCCTCTTTCCTTTGGATTTGACTCTATGTACATGATCGATCATCACCCCCATCATGCTTCCACACACTTTGGGAAAGGTCCTGATAAATGGGAGGCGAGTTCACTTTGACAGCTCAAACTGGGATGGATAGATTACAAGGAAATGCAGTATAAAGGGCAGCATGGTTTTAAACCGTGTTCGGGTGGTGCATGGAAACAAGATAAGTATGTGCCTTTTCAAGGTTTGATATTAATCGGACAAGTGGTTCCAAGTTATGGCCATTTATTTACCAAACCAATGACAGGACACTGTGCTATGACATCACGATTGACGTCACAATTCTTTATTTTTTATTTTTATTTTATTTTTCCTCGTACGGCCACGCACGTACGGGCACGCACTGTACAGGCACGTACTATCATAATAATAATCTATCTATAATCTAATAATTCCAGCAATGTGTGTGTGTCTGTCTGTTCTGTCTGCGACCGCCGTTTCCCGACAACCGCCGGTCCGATATGATTGAAACTTGCCAGGAATATTGCCGGGGACCCGCGGATGTGCCTTTTCAGGTTTGATATTAATCGGATAAGCGGTCCCAAGTTACAGCCATTTATCTGTCAACCTGACAAGAACACGGTGCTATGACGTCACGAATGACGTCACAAATAATATTTATTTATTATTATTATTATTATTATATTTTGCACGATTGACGGTCCGATCTGATTCCAACTTGCCAGGAGTATTGCTGGGGACCCGCGGATGTGCCTTTTCAAGGTTTGATATTAATCGGATAAGCGGTTCCCAGTAAGCCAATTAGAGAGAGGGGGCAAGAGAGGGGGCGAGAGAGGGGGGTGAGAGAGAGGGGGTGTCACAATTCAGGGAGGGGGCGAGAGAGGAGGGGCGAGACTAGGGGGGAGAGAGGGGTGGGGGCGAGAGAGGGGAGGCGAGAGAGAGGGGGCGTCACAATTCTTCTCCTTTTGTTTGATATGACGTCACAATTGACGCTGGGGACGCTGGTATGTTTCCCAGGTGTTCCCAAGTTATGGCCATTATGATACGGTTGGTCCGATCTAATTGAAAAAATGCCCCAATCCAGTCGTCGTTTACGAGAGCGAAGGAACGAAGCTGCACATACGGCCCGCACCTACGGGCCCGCACTAGTAATAATAATAATAATAATAATATTAATTATCTTGGTGAGGTAAATTCTTTAATATTATTGGTTAAACACTATATACATATACACAATTATTTATTGATGTATTTAATAAGGAGTATTTACATAAATAAAAATAAATAAATAGATTACGTATAAATAATATTATTTATAAATAAGCATTAAAATAATTTATTGGTGGTTGCTAGGATACGCAGTGCAGCATGTTTAAAATCGGTTGTTAATGACAGTTTGAATATTTGAATGACAGTTTGAGTCAATGGTTAGATGGAGGTGCTGTGTCATGGACATGTCTCCAAGGTGAAGTGTTATATACTTCATATATCATCACATAAAGTGGTGTATAATTAAAGTATCATAATGTAGTAATACATTAAATAAAAGTAAAATTCAGTGAGTTTTGAATAAGGAATATTGCATTGCTGTGTTGGCTGACTGGACATAACTTTGGCTTGAAGTGTCCATTGATGTTGAGTATCACTGATGTGGACCTGCACCAGGGTTGTGGATCCGCCGTTGGAGAGGTTCTGGCCTGAAAGGATCGACACCTCGATGAAAACGGTGCGCAGCTGGTGAAACGGGCAGTTGGAAATCAGTAAATTACTTATCATGTTAAGGTTATAACTTCAAATAAAATAACGTGTGTGTGTGTGTGTGTTGCTGTGTGTGTGCGTTGCTACGTCTGGCTTCCTTCTTGGGATACGGTGCAGTAATTGGTCTTTATTTTGATACAGAGCCCTGATGGTAGTGCAGCATCAAGCTGGTTGGGTAGCCTTGTTTCATAATGTCACAATGAGACATTCTGTTTGTATTGTGGGGGAAAAATATGCACAAAACAATTTGGGAGGGTCAATTTCGAAGGTGAACATGCTGTGCCAATACAATTGGTGACAGAGAGGATTTAAATTTTTCGGGTGATTGTGGCGGGTAACGGAGCGATAGAGCACTGACGTGAAGCTGTAAAAACAAAAGCTTGCATGTTGTGACCATGAACGTGTTCCATGGAATGTAAATTGTTATCTCAGATACTGTCATCGTATGCCTGTACAGACTGCTCGAGGGCCTTCAGCACACCCTGTGGTTGGCAAGACCAGCTTGAACTGGTTTTCGTGCATGGTCATTGGCCATCTGGCTTGAATGACCAGTGTTGTACATTTTTTTGTTGTTGTAGTTTGGCTTTGTTCAGATCCTGAAGTGCTTTAAAGGTGTATCGGTCATAAACGAGCAAGAACATTAAGGAGAGAAGAAAATGAAAATAAATTTATTGTTTAGTATTTAATCCCTTCTTTTGCTGGAGTTACTCTGCCTTTTTCATCTTACCCTTGTCCTCTCCCTCCCTGGCATACGCTATGTCTGTTGTGAGAAAGAAGAAAAATGGGAATAAACCAAACATAGTGAAGGTTTTTTGGGAGGGTGATGGATATGATGGGAATCACTGATTGTGAAGTGTTTTTATTATATTTAAAAAATAATATTTATTTAAATTTTGGTATTTCTATTATATTTTTGTATTTTTTATTATGTTTTTGTACCTCCTGGGGCTGCTTCCAGATTCCGGCCAATGTCTTCCCCAATTCACCCTCCATCTTGCAGGGCAAATCCAGTCGCCTTTCGCACAGCGGAGAGAGTGGCAATCAACAACGGAACGGCTCTCTGTGATGGTAATATTTAACCTCCGCCATCGAAGATGGACGGATGTTACTGTTTTCACCCCTGTCTGTTTGTGAACAGTATTACGGAAAAAACTCCTCGACGGATTTCGACGAACTTGGTGGGAGATTAGGTATGTGCAGGATCATGCCATAGATTTTGGACTTGTCCAAAGTCCAATATGGCCGCTATGGCGGCCATTTTGAAAAAAAAATTTTATTTTTGTTTTTGCATTTCTACATGTTTTAAGTGATTTCCACACCCCCCCCCCAAAAAAAATTGTTAGAGAAAAAAAACAAATTTTGCAACTTTTTTTTCAACAAAATTTCGATTTTTTTTTTGCATTTCTACATGTTATAAGTTATTTCCAACAAAAAAACATGCCAAAAATATAATTGCAGCTGATTTTGGAACTTCAGGTGGATTATACCCACGTAAAATCAATTTCGTCTCAAGAATCTAGTTATGAACGAATGATTGAGTATTGTAAAAGGAAAGTTGCAAAACTATAACTCTGTGAGCGCTGTTGATGTCAAATTGAATGAATAGGATATCAGGTACTTGAGTGACCAAGCAGTATTGGCGGCGGAGTTTTGCACTACCGAGTGCTCCCCCTCTAGTTTAAAAGTTACACCGTTAAAATCGTCATAGAGTCATTAAATTTGCACTCGAAGGGCTTGTGACCCAGACCTTGAGTTAAAAAGTCTCCTTTCTATACTTACCTTGTGAAGATTCCATTGAGATTTCTTATTTGTCAAACAGCTCTTGTGAAGAAGCACCTACACAGGGAAAGGGTTTGCCTGTATGCTACGTAGACTATGAGAAGGCTTTGATGGAGGGAATTGGATAAAGCTGTTTGGCATTCTGAATAAGATATTTTGGTAACTGGATTGATATACGTTGATCACAGAATTGCATATAGGATAGACAGCAATGGTGAGTAGTGATGGATGACCGATTCCATCTGTGTATTGGCCTCGAGATACAGATGATCTTTCTCAATGAGATATCACTGGCCAGGTATAGATGATCTCTCTCGCTGGGTGGCCGGATGCACGGTGATCTCTCTCTCGCCTGGGTAGCAGGATGGTGATCCTCTCGCTCTCTTCTCGCTGGGTCGCCGGGATGCAGGTGATCTCTTCTCTCTCTGCGCTGGTCGCCAGGCATGCAGGTGATCTCTCTCTCTCGCTGGGTCGCGGGATGCAGTGATCTCTCTCTCGCTGGGTCGGCCGGGATTGCAGGTGATCCTCTCTGCTGGGTCACCGGGATGCAGGTGTTCTCTCTCTCTCTCTCTTCTCTCTCTCGTTTCTCTCTCTCTCTCTCTCGTTGCGGGTGCAGGTGATCTCTCTCTCGATGGTCACCGGGATGCAGGTGATCTCTCTCTCTCTTCCTGGTCACGCGGGATGGCAGGTGAATCTCTCTCGCTGGGTCGCTGGATGCAGGTGATCTCTCTCCTCTCTCTCTCGCTGGTCGCCGGGATTTTCAGTGGTGAGATACCGAGATATCCATCAGAAGAGGTGGTGAGAACGGCATGCTCATTATCCTCTACTTTTCAACATCTATGCAGAGGCAATGGTGCAGAAGCATTATGGGAAATGGAGAAGGAACAAAAGTGAGGTAGAGGATCATGACAGTGAGGATCACTTGTTATAAAGTGTTGTTGCACAGTTCTGAGATGGCTGCAGATTATGCGTGGATAGCTTGAATCGGGTTGTAAGGTGTCACAATATATACATCGATGTTATTGGAGGCAACATGTCGTACTGCTCTCCCTCCTGGATGGTGCTCCTGCCTCTCACCTTTCTCGATTCATGCTGTGGAAACCAAGGCCCATTGTGGATCATTGTTGTATCTCCCGCGATGAGGCTGAGTCTTTGGCCTCTCACTCCTCTCACCGCAGCAGTCGTGGTCTTTCTGTCTTCTACCATTCCTCTCTGTCTCGCCAACCCCCCCCCCCCCGCCCCCCGCTTTGTCTGCGATATGTCCCCCCCCCCCCCCATATTTCCGCAGGGCGCTCAAGGTCCGCCAAAAATCCCCTTCTGGTAAACTACCAAAATCACGAATCACTGCTCACCTTCACTCCTTTCATTCCTCTTTTTTCCTGCTTTGGAATGAACTCCACACTCTGTTCAATCCCCATTCTTCCCTCCAGGCCTTCAAAACAGTTGTTCACCAACCACCTCTTATCATCCACCATCCAAATCCCTCGATCTTTTCTATCCCCGTTAATCCACCCCAAACCCACCTCCTTCAATTACCTGCTTTCCTCCATGAAAAGTCCCTGCATGTCCATCTTGTATACCCCGTGTTCCCCTCGCCCCATTCCCCCTCCCCCTTCTCCCCCCACAGATCTCCAAATGCCTACTGTTCCCCACTTTTGGTCCTTTCCCTCTCCTGCCCTCTTGGCTCATGCTCCCTTGCTGTTGCTTTGTGTGTTACTCATACGAGCCCGACAAGTGTATCCAAAAATCACATAAGGCATAATCCATCCGTGCAAAGGGCGAAGCTGATGGTTAGATATCAAAAACAAGGCAGAGCAGCTTTTTGTCCGAGAAGAAAAAATGAGCCTGACATCAAGTAGATATGGTGAGGAGGAAAAGATAGACAAGTTAATTTTCATCACGTCTATTATCGCGGCAGTCCCCGGAGACGTGGGATCAGCGCGGAGCACTAGCAGCCGAGTAATGAGGTAGGGTGCGACGTATGTCTTCGACACGTAGAGACAGCGTGTTACAAGATGAAAGGAAACGACGTAAATAAAGGATGATCACATGTTGAGAGAAAGGATGCTTACGAATATTATAAGGATAGGCAGTGAACTTGCAACAGAGAGGGAGACAAGCATGTTCACTACTGGACAGGCGGAAGGCAGTATCATATGCCGGAATTGAACAGGAAAGCTGGTAGGAATGGAGGTTCCTTGAAATTAAATAACCTGTCCCACGGTAGATTCGCAAAGAGTGATTAGTAGCAAAGTTAAGGGGCAGCACTTTATTTTGCCACAGCGGAGAGCCAGGAATTTGATGCCAACTTGGAGTGCATTGGATGGCTGCATTGACTGAACCGCAGCGTCTGGATTGTGTGGGAAGATGCTCGAAATTGGTGACACACCTTCATAAACATGTCATGCTCGCCGGCTAGCACAAGGACCAACGCGTCGTTAATGCTATTTTGACAGCTTTCATTAAGCCTGTTTTGAGCAGAAGCCTGTGCTATTCGCTAGTTTGTTTACAAGTATCCTGTGTTGCAATATTTCAACCATCATGTGTACTTTCATCACACAAAGGCAGCAAGTTCACTTGTTTCTGTGATTACAATCAATACGTACTTGTCTCTCAACCAGCATTTCTCTATGCTTGCAAGAGGCATTGGCCATATTAGACGGGTTTAACTGTAGCAAGACTGTGAGCGCGAACGGTCATACGCTTATCGATTTATTTTATTTTCATCGATACTCGTTGGTAACAGCCTTTTACCCTCATGTGAAATAACAACAACACTTTTAAGATGACAGGTGGTCAATATATGATGTTAGTAAAAATATGGTAAAGTGAAGTGGTTAACAGTATTTATTTTATGATTGACTGAAGGCTGCTTGTGGAACTTGTGCATTTGAAGCATGAGTTACGAGACGTGTATTTCCTGTGACCTAACAAGAATCGAATAGTCTGTTTGAGGCTTCGACCATTACCGGTTCGGGTCTTGCCTCATGTTACGTTCGTGTTTCCTCAATTTCTCCTTCACACCTGAATCAAAGTTAGTTTTCGAAGCCGGGTTTGTCATCTGTTTTGTAGTTCATTTTCTCGCGTGTGTGTTGTTTGTTTTATAAAAAAATTTCGTGATAATCGTGTACTTGTCTATCTGTTTGAATTGGGTTTCTTTTCACTGCACCTTGGCCTTCTCAAATAGCCCAGAGCTAATCGTCTCGGCTTTGAGGTGTTTATGCGTCCTGTTTATTTTCATTTTTCCAAAAATGTCCTTTCCTAACCTTCAAACGCTATTCAATTCCCCTCGCTTCAACCCCCCCCCGCAATAAAAAAACTTTCACTGTAACTATCTATTCTGCCTTCTTTACTTGTACTTTTCCTGTACATTCTATCCTTTCCCTATTTGTCATTTTCTCAATATGTTCATTAAAGAGAATGCCTTTTGTCTTCTTCCTTTAAAAGCTTTTTGAAACTTGTTTGAAATTGCTTAAATTCCATATTTTTCTGTCATCGCATGCCACGTGTTGTTCTTTCAATCACGATCTATTTTTTACTCTTCTTCTGCACAAGACATATTTTGCAAACCTGGCTCTCACCTTTAGTACCAAGTCTGTCATCCATACCTCCGGTTCCACAGCACGACCTTATTCCTCCAGTGCATTGAACCAAAACTCGCATTCAGCGCCATCAGCAGGAATCTTTATCTGCAGAATGTTAAATATAGGAATGCTTGAGGAAGACCAAGTATGCAGAGGTTGGCTACATACAACAACGCAAATCCACTTCATGTTCAACCTGCTTTTTGTGTCAGGACGCATCCCCCCCACATGCTTACAAGCCCAGCATCCTTCAACCCCCCCCTATCCTATGTGTTGCCTCTTTGTCAGTATCCCTCCACTTCATGTCCCTCCCCTTCATGGCTTCCATTTCGTCCTGCCCTCTCTTGGCTTTCCCTTCATTCCACCGCCCTCACGGAACTCTATTTCTTTCTCACTCTCACAATTGTAGGGTGGATGTCACCTAATATTGTGGTGGAACGTCGTGTGTGTGCAGGCCATTGTTTGCCATACGGGTTTTTTTTTCTCGATTTGATATTATTACAATGAGGGAATGATTTGTTGTTAGAGAATTATAAATGACTAATTTGGGAAATGCGCTTTTAACTTGAAAACCCAAAATGACACTGAAACATGCGAACTGTGTTCTATAACAATGTGGAGTTGTATTGAATAATAAATGCACTTGGGAAGGATAAATGTCACTTTATCACCGCCACGACTCCTGGTCCGTTGGGCTTGAATACTCTGTATCCTACAGACATGCAAACGTATCTTTACACGATATATATTTTTTTGTACACATTGTCGAGGCTCGTATGAGAGCTAACACACAGCGCACAGCAAGGGGTGAGAGAGGGAAGGACAAAACAGTGGGGAACAGCGACATTAGGAGATCTGTGGAAGGGAAAGGGATGGGGTGGAGAACACGGGGTATACAAGACAGACATTACAGGGATTTTCAAGAAGGAAAGCAGGGAATTTGAAGGAGGTGGGTTTGGGGTGAATTAACGGGGGTAGAAAAGATCGAGGTTTTGGATGGGGGTAATGAATGAGAAGGTGGGAGTGAACAGTTGTTTTTGAAGGCGTGGAGGGAAGAATGGGATTGAAGAGAGTCTGGGAGTTAATTCCAAAGATGGGGAAAACAAGAGAATGAAAGAGTGACGGTGAGCAGTGATTCGTGATTTTGGTAAATTTTACCAGAAGGGGGTTGTTGGCGGACCTTGACAGAGCAGGGGAGTGGGGGGGGGCGAGACCGGATAGGGACCACTGTAGAAGACAGAAAGAACCACCGACTGCCTGCGGTAAGAGTGAAGAGACCCAAAGAACAGCCTCATCACGGGAGATACCAATGATCCTAAATACATTGGTATCCATAGCGTGAAGCCGAGAAAAGTGAGAGGCAGGAGCACCAGCCCAGAGGGGAGAGCAGTACTCCATGTTGCCTCCAAT
Organism: Eptatretus atami; assembly: GCA_035128595.1. NCBI lineage: Eukaryota > Metazoa > Chordata > Myxini > Myxiniformes > Myxinidae > Eptatretus > Eptatretus atami. The sequence continues at coordinate 87,774,905 of CM068965.1, read as the reverse complement.
AACTCGAAGTATATATTGTGAACACTTTAACAACCCGATTCAATCTATTCACCATAATCTGCAGCCCATCCTCAGAACTGTGCAACAACACTTTATAACGAGTGATCCTCACTGTCGTTATCCTCTTGGCCGAGACTTGGGGTGGTGGAGAGGCCGAGACTTGGGGTGGTGGAGAGGCCGAGACTTGGGGTGGTGGA
>CM068965.1:87724433-87739790 GCA_035128595.1 Eptatretus atami | reverse complement strand
GCGCACCTGACTCATCCTCGACCGCTGTTCATGCGTTTCAGTGCCCACAGGCTATAGCTGGCTTGAATTCAACGCTCTGGTTGTGTCAGAGGATGCATGGAATTTAGTACAATGTCAAAAGGAGAATTGGACCATCGTGGCGATCGTGATGGTCGCTGGAAAGGGATTTATCAGAACTGCAGGGTCTACTGGAGTGCTCAGTTCCTCAATACCGACCCAGGGCTTTGTGATAGTGGCTACTGAAGTTGCAACTTTGATTCCGGGAGAAGGTACCCATCCAGCCTGCGGCTGGATTTTGCAGCTCTAAGGATGAGAGGGTTTCTGAGGTCTTGCGAATGGCTGAGTGGAGAATTTGGCGGCTGGTCTGGGTGCTTGGGGAATCATAAATAGTTGTGGAGTGATTTTAAGCAACATCCTGATTGGTTGCCGGTGTTTGTCTTGGAACTCACCGTAGGGCAAGAAGATTTGGTTCTTCTCTAAGGGACACTTGGAAGTACACCATTGCCAAGTCGCAGGCCAGGCTGGAAGGCAGAGCTGAACTGTTCCAGGGAGCTGAGCATAAAACTATGTGCGCTGAGGGTGGACAAGGAGGGTCTATGTGCGAGGAATCTGTACGGAGGATAAGAGCATTGTCCCAACTGCGGCCACGCGGAGCCCCTATACATGCGCCCGCGAGGGACTTTCCAATCAAAAACAATTTCATGGTCCCAATTTTAAAGGTGTTTAACACAATGCCACTGCCGGCACTGCTGGCGGCGCCGGTGACCTGAAAGCTTCCACAATGCCGCTGCGGCCACTGCGCTTTAACCGCCGGGAGGAATAAATCAATTGTGAATAAAAAAATGCCAAGATATAAAAATCAATAAATGCCATTCAATTTTTTTTTCTGGCTCCCACATCCTTGGGAGTAGTGAATGCGGCGTGGGATCAAAAGGTTGGGCGACCACTGGGACGAATACTGAGCATCCCTGTGCGTCTGTGATTCTTGTCGCTTCCCAGGGAATAATTTGCAGCGCATTGTGTTCCTCCAGAAGCCAGTCCCTCGTGGCACTGCAGTTAGAGCGGAGGGTGGAAGGCTCTTCGACAGAGAGAGACAGTTGAAATGAAGGCCAACTGGCATCCAGTTATTTGAGCGGTTTGAACTGGGCCTGACCACAGCTCTTGAGTTGGATGTCTCAGGGGTTGTTACTTTCCCTGGTTGCCTGACCCTCCAATCCAACTGTGATCCACCTTTGTTTGTGGAACACAGGCTGTGGTGAACTGGCTTGAATTGTTTAAAGGCTCCTAGGATCTGTTGGCATCCATGATTTATGGCATCCTTCTCAAAGCTGGTGGAAAAGCTGCACTCATGTCATTGCACAACACTGAGGAGGATGACTGCTGCTCTCGAGTGCCGGGAAAGGTCTTTTGCTCTGATAAATATTGATGGAGTTTGCCACTATCTGCTTGAGCACCAGCACCCAGAGCAGTCAGGCTTTACACCAAAGAGGTCAACGAATTGACCGTCTCCTTGCCCTTCGGGTCCTCACCGAACGCAGATGAGTGTTTCGGCAGGAGTTGCTTGCAGCCTATGTTGATCTCTGCAAAGTTTTCGATTCAATGAATCAGGATACCCTCTGCAGGAGCCTTGGTGTTTGTGGGGTGCACCCAAAACTGCTCAATCTGATGTCTGAACTTAATCTGATACTGAGAGTGCTGGAGATGTGGTGATACCATCTCTGAATTTATTCAACATTTGTTACTGGAGTTTGTCAGGGTGTTGTACTGCCCCACACTTTTCAGCGCTGCAAGGACTGGATTCTGGGGAGGATGTTTCGAGAGATCATCTGTGTGCATCGTTTGTGATTGTCAAGATCTCTTCTTCATTTGTAGATGATGAGTCATCTTCTGTGGAGTGGCGCCAACTGCCTGGTGTTGGCGAGGTAGGCAGCGGCTTGGATCCAAAGTCTGAGTTCAGCCCCGTTGGGCCACTGAATTTACACCAGGGGGTTGACTCAGCTGTCATCCTTTCGAGTGTCGGCGAATGAGTACCATTGTACTGGGCCGGTGTGTACCCGGTTAAATAGTGTGTAACAATTCCTGTGTCGTAAAGGCGACCAGGGTTGCGTAGGAAGGGCATCCGTGCGTAAAACATTCCAATCCTATGGGATCATACGGATGATCCGCATGTCGACCTAACGGAGCAGCCGAAGAAGAAGAAGAAGAAGAAGAAGCAGTATCTTTTTGGGACTCTGGATATCCATTTGGGGCCTCTCGAGGTGCTGAATGAGGAGTCAGCCACTGGGATTATGGTTTTTCTGGGTCAAAACTAAAATCCAGGCTTTCAATGACAATCTTGAAGCTGCTATCCTGTCTGTACCTATTTGTGGTGAGGATGTTGAGGTCACAGAGAGAATCACTTACCTGGCGTGATATTCATGTGCTGCTGGCTGTGAGTCAGAGGTCAGTAAACATCTGTGTCGGGCCTGGGGAGTCATGGATTCACTGGATCATGGGGTTGTGGCGCTGAGCCGGTACCTGTGCAGGAGGACGTAAAGTCCGAGTCTTCAGGTCTTTGGTGCTTCCAGTCTTGCCCTATGGATATGAGACTTTGACTCTGACAGGGATCTGAGATGGAGCTTTAATTTTCATACCAGGTCTCTTCCGGAATCCTTGGCTATTGCTGGTCAGACTTTGTGTCCAAAGAGCGGTAGCTGAGAGAGACTCAAATAAGATTTGTTAGCTGCTAGTCCGTGAGCATCAGTTGTGGCGTAGGACATTTGGCTCGTTTTCCTAGTGCTGATTCCTGCTCACCAGGATTCTCTCAGCAAGGGAGCTTCTGTGTGTGCAGCAGGTTTGTCGGCTCTCAAGGAGATGGGATGGGCCAGGCATCTGCCTGGGGATGGCCGGATGGAGGCCCCTGGCGTACCGACAGAAAGCAGATGCAGCGCAGCGACGCGCTGCTCTGGCGCATGCTCCCATACCTGACCTGAACTGACCTTCAAAATCTTCTTCTCCAACCCACCAGTCAGAATGTTATGAAATTTGGGTATAAACATTTAGGATAGGATCCTGATGTTAAATTGGGGGGCCATTGATTACATTACCGAAAGTTTGTATCAAAATGGCCGACTTCGTCAATTTTTGTAAAAATTGTGTAAATTCCTTCCAAAAATCTTCCTCACCAGACCTTCCAATCAGAAGTCTACCAATTTGGATTAAGCATTCGGCCATGGCCCAGTTAAGCTACAGGGCCTGTGGTCCTGTTTTTTATACTCTCATTACTTCTGCCAATGAAGGGACGGAGGTTATGTTTTTCACCCCGTCTGTCTGTTCTGTCTGTCTGTGAGCAGGGGATATCTTAAAATACAGACAAAACTTGGTGGAAGGCTCGGGTGTGTGACGAGGACGAAATGATTAGATTTTGTGAAGATCTGGATCCAGGAAACGAGAAAATTTTACTATTCTTCCCCATTATGAGGATAGGCTAAAAACTATATACCGTACTGTATATAGCGTGATATATCAAAAAGTTATGGACAGATTGATGAAACTTTGTGGATGAATGGTTAGCTGACAAGAACAAGCCAATTCGATTTTACTTCAGGTCCAGATCCCCGATCCAGCCAATCAGTGGGATACAAAAAATGAAACTATTTAACCTCGGGGGGTATGAGCTCTTTCCGAGTGCCATTGTAGTTCAATCTGTTGTTTAGAATTATTAAATTTTTGTTTTCCATCCAGTACCATACAACCCATCATCAGTTCTGTTTGTGTATGCATTGTATAGTCTTTTACCTCCAGAAATGAGGATGGTATCTCACATATTATATGACATGCATAGGTGGCAATGCATCAGCACACAGCCTTGCCTTCAGGCAAAAACATGACCTGCAACCTGTAAAAACATGACCTGTAAAATGTATTGTTATGGCTGGTGTTTGCTTAATGGTGAAGGTGGTGGGTTTGCTATTCTAGGGTCCTGAGTTAAAATCCTGCTTGACCGGTGAATTAATACGAGGTGGGGTTGACCCAGCCCGTCATCCTTCTGAGGTCGGCAAAATGAGTATTAGCTTGCTGGATGATTGAGCCATTCAAGTATCCTGCATCAGATTGGCGACCCATCCAAAGATTGTCCCAATAGCCCAGGAGACTGCTTCGGCACAGCACCAACGCTCTGCACAGAGTATGGTCGCAAAATGGATAACACGAATCACCTGAATGATTACATGCTATTGGTGGTCATTCCTGAGACGAATATCGTTTGTTTTATTATATTTATTTATATATTTATATATACCACACACACACGATGTAACTTTTTCCCAGGATGAATAATGTTTCATTAATTCAAAGGATTTATTGTGATGTCTGTTTGTGGAAAAATGCGATTTATTTATTCTTTCTTTATTTTTTATTTACCATGAGATGTGAAAATGTCAAATTTAACATGGAGTCATTTGGATTGACTTGAGTCATTTGGGATAATATTTTATCAATGAAGTTTTTGGTTTCCACATGATCTACAAATCGAGTACAATTATTCCTTATTTACAGCATCGACCGAGGTTAAGATGTTGGGGAGAAAAAAAATCTACAGCAAATGTAAATAAATTATCTAGAACAAAACAGATGTAACCTGGATTTCATTAATATGCACATTGACATTCCAAATTGGAAATGCATTCTTATAATTGCTAAATATGAGCTTTCTGGGAACAGTTTTATTCACTTTTTTTGCAAGTACACAGAACGTATATGTTGTGGCCTGGTATCTGCTGCGAGCACGACCGCTAGTTGGAGCAGCAGAGTCGGACCCACCGAACAACCGGAATTCAGATCGTTACCTCAGATAACTCCAAAGGTACGGGTCCCTTACAGGACCGTGAATCGTCAATAATTCAGCATGTGGACAGGGTTATTTGCCAATCTTCAAATACCTAGAGACCCACGATGGCGAGCTACTGAGGAATCCACACCCTCGACGGAGCTCGAACAGGACGAGCCGTAACCGTGCTCGACCTCGTGCGTAACCCGAGCGGATGGTTACCGAGGTCCCGTCGGTCCAAATGCAACAACTACTGTGGGCAACGGCCTTTTTAATTCTCCAACACACACCATGCTAAGCAATGAAAGGAAGGGACAGAAACGAGCTGAAAATTCAACCAATGGATATTTATTTACAATAGGGGGGAAGGAACACGTAGGGCAGAGTTAAACCGACTATAAAGGTTGCAATATGTACAGCAAAAGCACTTAACCAGTTGCTACTTAGAGACGGGCCAAGACACACACACGCACACACAAAATAATGGACCTCAGTGGTCTTTATTCGGCTCTCCAGCCGCGGGGATAGTTCAGCTGGGAGTCAGGACGCTGGCTACCTGGCCGCGAGCGCGTGGCTGGAGTCCACCCTTCGCGGAGCTCCGGTCGCCAAAGACGGACCAGGGCAGCCAGACGCAGACCGCGCCACGAGGAATGAGGCCAGACCAGCGTCTAGCAATCCGATCCGAGAACCAGACCAGCGCCAGCGAGATGGGACCAGACCAGCGTCGAGCTGCATCAGAGAACCAGACCACGCGCTTCAGCAGACAGCGCGCAATTATTTGTTCTCCTTTCTTTCGTCCCCTTCTCGGCGCGGTCCGCTCATGTGTGGCCTGCTCTCATTGGGCGGACCGCGTGTCAGGCTCCGCCTTCTTGCAAGGGACCGCCCGGCTCTGATCGCTCGTCGCCCATTGGCCGACAGGGCGCCAAGTCCGCTGATTGGACCGGGGGGGGGCGGGGGGGGGTGCGTGACGCCATCCGGCCGACCGCCCCTCAAACAAGGAGAGGAATATGGTCCTGCGTGGGCTACGCCATATTGGTCGACTGTCGGCAACCTCGCTCGCATCCCCCAGATTGGGGGAGAAACGTCAGGCTTGTGAACTCCGCCCACGTACGTCAATGGTGCTGTGGTGGAGGATGTGTGGAAGGAAGCGAAGGCAGATGTCGTCGGTGTTGTTGTTATAAAAAATCCTAACTATCAAAAACAGCTCCGCAGCGCAGATGAACATCCAATTCCCACTAGACTAGGGACGGGACCTTAACTAGAAACACACACTTACCGATATAGGAACGGCGCTGTCTGTCTGTGTGCACAAGGCTTCCGAATTCGTAACAGTATAACGGGCGCAGTGCACGGTGACCTGCACGGACACACACAGCGACCTGCACAGACCTGCACGATAACCTGGTTATTACGTTCTATTTTGTGAACAGCCACCATCGCGATTAAAGGTGTTAGAGATGGAATGTGCAAACAGACCTTCAAAACTGACGTGAATGTACATATGCTTCTTCACTGTCATAGAACCTCATTCCAGAGTGTGACTCGGTCGGGAGGCTCCATTGTCCAAATGCAGAATTATGTAAAATACATCGTATCTACTTCCTTTCTTTCTCCTAATTTCTCCTAATATTCGTATCTACAGGGGTATGATTGTATCAACTTCATTATTCTCCAGTCATTTTGTGCTCTCTCTTTGCCTTCATTGGTGTTTTTAACTTCATGATGTTTACCAAGACATTTTATAATGGACATTGAACTAATATTTGTATGTTTCAGTTCCTTATTAAAGTGTTGTGTTCAATGAATTATCTTCGATGTTTTTTAAGACTGGTTAGTGAACCTTTGGGTAATGCAGGACTTTTGAAAGAAGAAATGATGTGTGAATGCTAACGACGCGTTTCTCGCATGTGCTGTGTGGGGTGCTTTCAGGGACTTGGTTCAGCTAGTGTGGACACTTTGTCATTGGTAGGACTAAATCTGTAATTCAAATCGTCTTCTTTCAACATAATTTTCAGGATTTAGAGAAAGAGTGGCAATTTCAAAGATGTGTTAACTATAATTGTGTTCCTGGATATAAATCGGACTCACGGAGATATAGAAATACCTGAAACAAGCCGGTAGGCGACATGGGTGGTTGCTATATAATTGCATATACAGTTTTTGATGGATCGGGCTGAAATTTTTTGACAAGAGAGTTGATTATAGTGCGCATAAAAAGCAATGAAGCCGATTTTTGATTTTCGAAAAAAAATATATAAATATTTTTCGGATTTTTTTCAAAAATTTCAAAAGTCCCTTTGCTAGGCAATGGTGGCGTCCATAGCAACGGTGCTCAAAAGCATACAACTAGATCCTGGTATGAACCTACCAGTCAAGTTTCATCAAAATCGGTTGACTCTGGCCTCCAGAGCTGTCCATTACATACATACAGACAGACGGAAAACCTGAGAATAACGGTAGTCTAGCGACCACCCAATATCTGTGGATGAGATGTCGAGTTTCTTCACATTTCCTGTTAATATAAGCAAATGGTGGAAGACAACGCACGTGCACACACACACTGAAACAATCCCTCAGAGCAAAACTTTGAGAACAGGAAAACTTCATAGTTTGGTCCATGAATCCTGATCTCTTCTGAAATGGAGGTGGATACTCCGAGACCTGGGACGACTCCATTCCATCTTCTGAAACCTGCAATCAACCACACACACACTTCTCCTAGCAATTGGTGCAAAAATGTAGTATAATTACTCCACCACCAAAGGTGGACTGAGGTTGTTTTCACCCTCGCCTGTTTGTGAGCAGGACATCTCAAAAGGTTATGGACAGATTCGGACGAAACTTGGTGGACAGGTTTGGTGTTGCGACAAGGACGAATCGGAGGTTTAGTGAAGATTTGTATCCGGAAACAAGAATTTTTCTTTCCTACCCCCCCCCCCCCCGCCCACCCACTCAAAGTGATTCTTCACCATTGAGAAATAGGGCCAAGAATATATACAAGTAATGTATTGCAAGTATTCAAAAAGTTATGGACGAGTTATGACACAACTAGATGGATGAGTTGGTTAGGTGACAAGAACAAGCTGATGGATTTTGGTTCAGGCCTGGATGCACATCTGGCCTATCAGTGGATACAAAATGTAAACCATGAGTGGGATACAAAACCTAAAGATGTCCTTTTTTCAAAGAGTTGGTAACTATTACTGTGTTGGTAGTGACACACAGCATTGGCTTTCCATTTGCAAATGTCCATTAAATAAATAACCAAACCTTCCATGATCACAAGAGGCAACGTTCAAAGCGATGGTTGAGGGGTTGTGGTAGCCGTGCCCGTCTAGTTATTTGGGCCTTGTACAGATCCACATCGTCGGGAGTCTGCAGTACGAGAAGTTGTAAGATCTCAACCCTTGTCGGCGGTGGTTTTCCAACTATTTTGTCATCCAGTCACTTCCTCTCAGGTATTTCTCCAATATTTTCAAGTTCTTTTAGAAGCTTTCTGAACCATTTTAGGAAACTCATCTCGCACAAACGATATATGTTAGCATGTCCCAGTTAAGGGGTTATGCACATGTGGGCCAGGCATTCTGATATTGATGTCATGGACATAAATTATGCCAACACATCAACTCTGTCTCACAATCTGCATATGTATATATAATATATATATATATATATATATATATATATATATATATATATATATATATTGTTACGGATTTTAGAATCGGTCTGATGAATGCATCCATACATCAGGTCCTCAGATAGTTATATCCTGAAATGCATGTTCAGATTAGCCCCATCCCCATGTCTAATGGTTCTTAAATGTGATGCGGTTGAGAAGGGAAAAGGATAGATCCCCTCTCTTATGGGAAGCTTTTTTCTTTGCGACAGACACGTTCACACACATATCTTTCACGAGCTCTGAAGCCCGCCCTTGTTTTTCCTCAGCAGCATTCTTTCGCGAGCTCCGACGCCCGCCTTTTTGAGAGCGCACGGTCGTCATGGTAACTGTTCCCCAGTGGGGTGGGGTGAGCTTGGGGCGGACGGTGTGCCCGAAGATATAAAAGGCGTTCTGTGGAGAGAGACGTTGCGGAGAGGAAAGGCAAAAGAGGGACGTTCTGTGAGGAGATACGTTTTGAGAGTGGGGAAAAAGCGAAGAGATACGTTCTGAAGAGAAAGAGATACGTTCTGAGATAATAAAAAAGCGTGAACGAAAGAGGTACAAGAGAGAAGCGAGAAGAAGCGGGTGTAGGTGTGCAAAAGAGAGAGAAGGCAGCGCGTGTGTGGGTGTCTGGCCAGCGCCAACAGCGAGACGGTTCGTCCTGCCCAGAGCTTCGGCAAGCGAGCGTATGGACTGGCGTTCAAGGCTGCCCGCGAGAGGCTGTACGACAAAGCTGGGTGCTGGCGACGGACGTGACACGCACGCACACATTTCAGAACGTTTTTGCTTCACGGACGACTTTCTGGTGAGCGACGAGCATTTCTCTCCCTTCCCCTGAATGACCGTTGGGTACCCTTGTCTGTGTTTAGCTGTAAGTAAGTCACCCCCTGTTATGCTTCTGCTCTTTGTCTCTTTCCTGGCATTTTGATTGATTTTGCTTTGAAATTCTTTATTTATCTCAGCAAATAAAAAGTTCTTTTTATTTTATTATTAATAAATATTTGTCGATTTCCAACCTGTCCATGTTTTGTCCTTTCCTTCATTGGTCTAGCATTGTTCGAACCGAGATAGACTGGGAGGTAATTACCACAGATTTGACCAGAAAATCGTCGGCACGCACCAGCGGTTAAAACGCTCGGCCACCCTAATTAAAATCTAATCAGATAATATTGGTGCTTTGCTGGGCGCGCCTCCCGCTCAGGTAACCACGTGACCTCTAGTTTAAACGAATAATTAGACGGCGGACACTGAACTCGTGGTTGACTGGTGGCGTTCGTGGTTTTAAAACAACCCACCATACCATAACGTTAATTGTGAGCGGTGGCCCAGGTCTGGCTCTACCGATGACAACCGGGATTAATCCCCCTGAGTGACAAGCAGGTGTCTCGCTATCCACCACTGAAACATAAATATATATATATATATATATATATATATTATAATATAATATGTTTAAACCATGAATTGAGCCATTCGAATGTCCTGTGTCGGAGTGGCGATGTTGTAATTTTCTTATAATTTTTTTTAAACCGATGTCGCTAGCTGTTGGACGACTCGGGACGAGTCTGGGATAGGGAAAGGGGTTAGTTACGGATTTTCGAATCCGGTCTGAAGAATGCATCCACACAGCCAGGTCCTCAGACAGGTCCTCCAGATTGTGCCCAATTGTCCAGGAGACTGTTTTGGGAGCACCGACGCTCTGTACAGAGTGTGGTCCCAATGGAGGGATGGATTCTGGGGTGGATTACGGTCATTTTTAAAGTCCCATATTGCTTTGGACTAATCTTTGTCGGATCGCTCAAAGGTACGAAAAAGAGGATTAAAGGTATCGTTAATGTTTTTGGTGTGATTCTACACCAGTTCCCCCCCCCCCCCCCTCCTCCTTTTTAATTACTGGGTTCTGCCTGCTCTTGGCACATTGCCCTTTAAGACTCTGACTTGGTGGGTAAAGTGATGTCAACTGTAATGCTGTAGTTTACATTCACCGATTACCCTGATTATTGTTCTGACATCATCCATGAGCATACTCTTGTCTCTCGACCTTCAGTCCTTTCGTAGTTGTTCCTGTGGGTGAGGAAACCGGTGCAGGTTCTAAGATCGACCTCGTTCCTGTCATCTTCAGACGGTACGGGTATAGTTCTCTAATATGATTGAATCATTATGTGGTGCATTGTTTATAGTTTAAGGCCCACCAGGGTGATTCTGATCGGATCACTTGTGCTCGGGCCATTTGAATTTTACACACAGGAAGATGGTGGTCCAGCACGGAGCGATTTGGGATGAAGTTATCGTGTTAATGATTCAGTACATGTTACATTAACATCGATTGCACACAAAACGATCGTCGTTCTTGAGCATCGGCTTGGTCCGTGGGGCAATGTGTTCCATTCAATCATCGCTTCGGATGTATTTCAGTCACGTGATCCGGTGATGTTATGGAAACGATGCTTTTACTCGTACATTCGATGCTCTTGTGTGATGTGATCCTAATTGTGCCTCGATCCTAAACCGACAACATGCGTATGAATAATGGGATCTTCATTGATGTGCAGGGACTTGGAGGGCTGCCATGGCTCTCTCTCTCTCTCTCTCTCTCTCTCTCTCTCTCTACTCGCGTCTCTCTCTCTCTCTCTCTCTCTCTCTCTCTACGTCTCTCTCTCTCTCTCTCTCTCTCTCTCTACTCTCTCTCTCTCCTCTCTCTCTCTCTCTCTCTTACGTCTCTCGTCTCTCTCTAGTCTCTCTCTCTCTCTCTCTCTCTCTCTCTCTCTCGTCTACGTCTCCCTCTCTTCTCTCCTCTCTCTCTCTCTTCTCTCTCTCCCTCTCTCTTTCTCTCTCTCTCTCTCTCTCTCTCTCTCTACGTCTCTCTCTCTCTCTCTCTCTCTCTCTCTCTCTCTCTCTCCTCTCTCTCTCTCTCTCTCTCTCTCTCTCTCTCTCTCTTCTCTCTCTCTCTCTCTCTATCTCTCTACGTCTCTCTCTCCTCTCTCTCTCTCTCTCTACGTCTCTCTCTCTACGTCTCTCCTCTCTACGTCTCTCTCTTCTCTCTCTCTCTCTCTTCTCTCTCTCCGTCTCTCTCTCTCTCTCTGCTCTCTCTCTCTACGTCTCTCCTCTCTTCTCTCTCTCTACGTCTCTCTCTCTCTCTCTCTCTTACGTCTCTCTCTCCTCTCTCTCTTCCTCTCTCTCTTCTCTCTCTCTCTCTCTCTCTCTCTCTCTCCTCTCTACGTTTCTCTCTCTCATCTCTCTCCTCTCTCTCTCTACGTCTCTCTCTCTCTCTCTTCTGCTTCTCTCTCTCTCTACGTCTCTCTCTCTCTCTCCTCTTACGTCTCTCTCTCTCTCTCTCTCTCTACGTCTCTCTCTCTCTCTCTCTCTACGTCTCTCTCTCTCTCTCTCTCTCTCTCTCTCTACGTCTCTCTCTCTCTCTCTCTCTCTCTCTCTCTCTCTCTCTCTCTCTCTCTCTCTCTCTCTCTCTCTCTCTCTCTCTTCCCCCCAGGCTGAAAACGAACCCGCAAAGCCTTTCAATGACACGACGTGTCCGATATGTCACGTACAAACATGAATTCCCCATTTACATGGGACATGTTTGGAAACCCATTTGTCGTCTCGCCTCGAAGGTGATGTGAGCTATTGCAAGTGTGTGTGTGTGTGTGCTGTGTGGTGTGTGTGTGTGTGTGTGTGTGTGTGTTGTGTGTGTTGTGTGTGTGTGTTGTGTGTGTCCGCGTTTATATATTTTCGCTTTAAAAATGTTTTTTCCCTGTAACCGCTTGTCTGATCGATGCGAAACTTTAAACATACAAGGAACTCCCCGTGGACAACATTTTATTGCTGAGCTGACTGATGTCACAAGTCACATGGTATGGCAGCCGTGTTGGATTGAAGAAAAAAATAATTGTCCATTTTCTCCGAAACTACTCAATGAAAAAAAAAAAAATTGAAACTTCACACATCATAAATTCCCAATGGGGGTGTATAAAGTGATAACGAACTGTGCCACTGATGCAGTGGCCCCTGTACATTAGAGCAGGAATTTGGAATTTGTTGTAGGTGCCGGTGATAACTCGCCTACTCTTGGTGAAGGACCCTGCGGGAGCTTTAACTTTCACCAACTAATGCCGACAGACGGGACGTCCGGCTTAACGTCCATCAGAGGGAAGGCGCACGCACTGAATAGTCTTGCCTGCGAAACACCATGGTGGGAGTTTATAACTTGGTCAGCATTCCAATCGTAGTCGACAGCTCAAAGGCGAGTTTGCATACCTCTCGGTGTCGGCTATCCTGCCACCCCACAGTTTAAATTAAATAATTACCATCGTTAGGCCACGGACTTGTTGATTATATATGTTTGTGTGAGTGAATGCTTGTTTATGTACACATTTCCACACGTACATTTACTCGCACAGACTCGGCGTAAAGGGCGGAGACGCGTTTTGCGTGAAATGATTGTTCAGGGAGCTTGAGCCATGAATTAGTAACAGAGCTGGAGCACGTCGAGCTGGACCATCAACGCGGAATCAGAGGCCCAGTTAGGATGACCCGATACGCACTCCTGAGGTCTCTGCGCAGAGTTCAAGGGGCCAAGTAAGCGGAGACCGATTGGGGTGAAAGGCGGAGAGCACGATCAGAGATTAAGGTGAACGATTGAAGCGCGGCGGGTGAGGGGTGTGCGCCAAGATGTCTCGGGTCTCCGCATGATGGGACAGACGTTCACTTGCTTTCAGGGTGAGTCTGGCAATTTGATTATAATGTGCGCGTTTACCCACGGGTTCGCAACGGTCCCTCATATTCCGAGGTATTTGGTCACTTTACACAACACTGCTGTGTGTCGCATACATGTCAGACAAGTTTTGAAAGACAAAACAAAGTGGTGATCGAAAGGTTCAGAGAACAAACTCCTTGTTACACTTCTATACATTGTATATGCTTTATCTTTCTTAATTGTTTATCGTAAAACCATTTCCCTTTACATTCTCTATTAATGTCACTGTTGTGTTTGCCCTACACCAGCCACCATCAACCTGCACCACATCCTCCCTCTTCCCTTTAATCCCACAACACACCTATCCAATCATTCCCACTGCCTTACTATACGATACAACTATTCTCCACTGGCAACGTAGTGGCAACTGGCAACTCTACTGTAGTTTTGCAACGCCCCTTACGTAGGACACTCCCCCAGAGGCTAACATGTCCCTAAATGACAACAAGTCCCCAATCCACGGACTCTCCCCAATCCACAGACTCTCCCCAATCCACGGACTCGCCCCAATCCACGGACACGCCCCAATCCACAGACGTGCCGAGCCCGTCATTTTCTCTCCACCTTTTCCCTTCCACCCTCACCCTCCTGCCATCTACATCCCCATTTCCCAAGCACATCCACCCCCGTTCTCCATCTCCTGTACTTTGTGTTTTCTCATCTTTTCCCCCCTTCTCACCGCATTCTCCCATTACCCCTTACCCTGCATGCAGCCTTTTCCCAGCTGCACATCTCCATCACCCATTCATTCTCACCCCGTGGCCCCCCCACCGTGTCCGGCCAGATGGGTGCTTTGTCTCCGGGCGGTCTGCTGCGCGCGCCCGGTCAGTCCGCTCGAACCGCGTCGTGATGACATCATTGCAGCAGTGATATTCCAGCCTCGGTTCCGGCTCGTGCAGGGGCGGATTCCAGGGGGAGAGGGAAGATGAGAGAGAGGGTTGGAGAGAAAGACAAATGCTTTGATCGAAAAATATTGGGACGAGGGAAATGAGGAGGAAAAAAAATCAGGAAAATCGGGGGGACATTCGGATGGACACAGTGCAATGATTTAGGATCGATTGTTCAAGTGGAATTGGTGGGATTGATTCGGCTGGATTTGAAATGGGGAGAGGGATGTGTGTATATATATATATATATATATATATATATATATATACACACACACACACATTGGATTGATTTGCCAATAAAAGGATTCTGAAGCCTCGGTCGGCTGCTTGATGATGCGATTTGATGTGGAGGAACTCATGGTTAAGCTTCATGTCGTGAGCGGTTCTGTGCTTCACACTTCAACGGAGACGTAATGCTTGTAATGATATGTTTCTTCCTGATGACAATTAGATATCTTATTTACTGTGTGATGCGTACCTAAACAGGGTGAACGTGTGGCAGATAACCCCTGTTGGCCAGGACCCCTGCAGCGAGTGCTGGTATATGGCACGGGGTGGGTCATGGTCACCATGTGACACTTTTGTATATATAAAGAGTATATGGCACAGTGGAAGGGTCATGGTCACCATTCCAGTTAAAAGGTGACACTTGTGTGTGTATAAATTATATAAAGGGTTTATCATGGGCTTTGGCTTACATTCCAAAGTGCATGCAGGTACTTGCCAGTTTGACAAGCTTTTTTGGACTGTGTTTTGGCCTTAGGGCCGTGTACTGATGGGGGTTTTTTTTAACATGGTATAGGCTCGTGGAAGAACTAGCACAGAAAAAATCAGGACACATCGCAACAAAGGGAACAGCAGGCGAAAGGGGAAACACCAACAGCAGAGCAGAGGGAGAAAGTAGATGGAGACGGAAAAACAAGGGATGCAGGTAATGATGACGGGTAAGAGAGAATGCCAAGGGTTGACAATATGGATACATAAGCAAAATTTTGGAAGAGGTGGGGGTGGTTTAACGAGTGTGGAAAAAATCATGATTTTGGATGGGGGATGACTTGAGATGGTGGTGAACAGCTATGTTGAAGACCTGGAGGGAGCAATGAAATTGAAGAGTGTGGTAGGTGGTTCCACAGGTGGGTAAAAAGAGGAATAAATGGGTGGAGGTGGGCATTGGTTCTGGATTTAGGCAGTTTCCCTTGGGGGTTGCTGGTGGACCATGTGCATCCTGCAGATACCTGGAGGGGGGGGG
>CM068965.1:87686010-87717602 GCA_035128595.1 Eptatretus atami | reverse complement strand
ATATATATATAATAATTAATATCATTTAATAATTCTAACTTATTTATTTTACATAAAAATTTAACATTACTTATTATAATTCATTTTTCCTTTTATTTTTTTTTTTATTTTTCTCTTTCTTTTCTTTTCTTTTTTTGTTTTCTTTATCCTTATCTCTATCTAACCTTCCCTGAGCCCCTTACCAAGAGTGGCTTTTTGCCTTGTTTGGGCGATTTCCATTATAAAAAAATAACAGACCACCCATAGCTTTAATACAACACAAATCCTCCAAAAAAATTAACTCACATTCAAACTTTTAAATCTATAAAGTACCTTCCAGTCGTCTATGCAGTTTCACATCTTAAACAATTATTCAACTTTTACATCATCCTTCAAATACATCATTGACCAACCCAAAATGCCTTTTTGTAATTCTCTTATTCTTCTTTTTATTTCAGAGAGCCGAACTCAAATATTGTTGAAGCTCACAACTTTGTTTAACACGAATCTACTGCATTTTATATGGTGAAAGTCCATGATACTCGAAATTTTTGATACTGAAAAGTATTCCATGAAAAATAGGGAAAAACTGCATCTCCATGCAGATTAATAGGAAAAGATAGTTGGACCACACCTGTCAGTCAACAGTGTGGGGGCGGGGCCACTTGCTAATTATACCAAAATGGGTGGTTAAGGCATAATATTTAGTACGGTACACTCCTTAAAGTCGAATAACCTTCATAACTGCTTCCATCCATCAATTGGGACCATACTCTGTGCAGAGCGTTGGTGCTGCCTAAGTAGTCTCCTTGGCTACTGGACACGATCCTGGACAGGTTGCCATTCCAACACAGGATACCAGCAAACTGGCACAAATTTTGCCAACTCGGAAGGACGACAGGCAGAGTCAACCCCACCTGGTATTAATTCAACACAAGTGGGATTTGAACTCAGGATCCTTGGATCCAAGCCCACCACTCTAACCATTAAGCCAACACCATACATATATACATACATACATACATACATACATAAATACCGAAACATGTGGAGTGTGACGAGCATTCCCCTGTGACGTGTGACGAGAGTGTGACGAGTCACGATAGTCACGATAATAAGGGAGAAACAGGGAATGCCGGAAATAATAAAGAGATGCAGGAATTAGAACAGGTAGGGGATGAATTGTACGAAATTAAAGAGGAGCACACACACATAGAACTGGTAGGGACATTGGGGTGAGCTTGTGGAATGTATTGGGACCCAATGCGAAGGTTGGATTAACCTCCCACAGAACAAGGGGAGACGATATGCTCCCTCGAGGCAAACCGTGACGAGGTGAGTCCGGTAAGACCGTACGAGGTGGAGCCGTTGCATGATGCGAAGGGTACATGCCGAGCTTGGGGGTATAGAAACCACGGGATCTTTTGGGCTAACACGAGCCCCCAGTTATGTTGTCCAGAGTGTGTGTCGGAACATGCGAGTGGTGCAAATTACATGGAATGGATGAGTGCACGTGAGGAAATGGGACACGGACACGACCAGACGGGAGACGTGGGTCGTGTAACGGACGGAGTTATTTCGGAAACCGCGGACGATTGCATTATGGGGAGCCGGCGTTGAAACGTCCGCTGCTTAGTACGAGACCAGCACGCGGACGGCTAAAATGGAGGCGAATTGAATTGTTTAATTTGGAAAGCACGAATCCCCATGCGAGCACGTGTACGGAGGCCGACGTGCTGCCCGCCGCAAGTGTTGTTCGTGGGACGCGCGGAGCGGGTCCCCGGGACGACACGGCCGGGCCCGTCTGCATGGCAACAGAGCGGTCTGTGTGCGAGTGACGTCATCCGCGGGGATCGCGCGGCACGAAGGCCGAGTGAGTAACGCACGTTGGGTCACATGGTGGATGGCCCGAAAGCGAGCGGATAATGCGATTAACGGGCGACGTTACGGCTCAGGTATCGGCCAAATGGAGGGACGAGCGTTCTGTAAACCGCCGCCCTGGCGACGCAAGGCTCGTTGAGCCTTGCCACGAGTACACGGAGCCCGGCCAGGATGTAGCGAACATCCTCGTTGGGGGCAAAGGAGCACTAGTTAGGGAGGGTTTAGCGTTAGATAGACGCGGCTCTCATGGGGTATGAGCAGTCCTCCATGGGGCCCGGTGGCATCAGTTAAGGGGATTTAGTTTAGAATTAGAAATTGATTGGAGACATGGACAGACATGGAACGTGTAGTGGGGACGTAGCTTAGCGATAGAATTAAATGGAACGTGCATTTGAATAAGGGAAACGGGGAGCACGAGCTAGTTAGGGAACGTAGCGAGTAGAGCGTCAGTATTGGTGTGAAGAAAGAAAAGAGAAAGGAACATAATGAATGAATGTGGGTCAGCGGGCCCGAGTGTGAGTGGCAGTGAATGTGGAATGCATGGTGCGAACAAATGATTGGGGGGGGAGGAGTGAATCCCACCCAAGGGAACCCGAGGTTAATGTAATGTTAGTTAGCGGATTAGCTAAATTAACCAAACGGATTTCGGTCTGTTGTTGGGTCGAACGAAGCACGAAACCTTTTGAAGGGTGCAGGAGTCTATTGACCGGCTGAGAGCGTGGCTGTGGAAATATGCGTACTGAGTAGAGGCACTGAAGTAGTCGGCCAGAGTAGGCCATGGGTCCAAGGACCGAGTTTGTGTAATGGGCACGGGTAGCCCACGGAAACGGGACCCGGAGCACCAAAATGCCACGTGGGCATCGACGGGGAAAATGCCAGGAAGGGCATTCCCCACGTTCATACGGAGTCGGTAGGCTCGGAGACAGCCTCAGCGACCCGGGGGTGCCGAAGTTTGAGTTCGGCAGATGGGTTTCCCTGCCAATGGAGCCACGCTGCCCAGCCACGAAATTACGGTCACGAAAAATTACCACGAAAAATTACCAAGATGTACGGTCTAAAGGAAAAGATGTCTCACTCAATGGCCATCGCTACAACATATTTGAAAAGACATATAGACCAAAGGTCAGAGCTGAGAACTGCCTAGCGAAGCTGAAGGGCATTGAGCCAGCCTGATTCCTCCCTGTGAATCCGAGGTTTCCAAACAGATAAGCAGATCATCATTTGTGGCAAAGATGTGGGCCAATGCTGACAAATCAGAATCTGCCAGCATCCATCATCAGCTGATGGGTGGGATTGGTGGATGATCAATATGAAATCACTTGGTTCGACGGTCCTCAACTTCCAGATTCTTTGACCCCAGACGACGATGATGCCTTGGATCCAGAAAGCTCTGATGACAGCGGACTTAGCACATCTTCATCTGATGATGAAGACAGCTATCTTCTGATGAAGATTAGTTGTGACGGTAGCTGAAATGAACAACACCAGTCCTAGCTATGAAATGCATGATGACATGTCACTGTGCTATAATAAATGAATTCGACTTATCCGTACGCGACTACATTGCATCATGAATGCTTCAGCAGGCGCACTGCGGAGTTATTTCCAACAAGCAATGTTAAAGAATTTTTAGAATATCACAAGGGATGTTCAATATCATCACCAGTTTGCTACCTGTCATTGATTGATGCCAAATGGTCTATTGATGTTGAGTTGATGTTGAGTGATGTCAATCATGCCAACTGTCTATCTCCTCATCTTAAGTACCTTTACCACCATACTAATCTATGTACCCATTTCAAACTTTAGCG
The DNA here is from genome assembly GCA_035128595.1 of Eptatretus atami. Taxonomy (NCBI): domain Eukaryota; kingdom Metazoa; phylum Chordata; class Myxini; order Myxiniformes; family Myxinidae; genus Eptatretus; species Eptatretus atami. The sequence goes on along the minus strand of CM068965.1, from coordinate 87,713,931 downwards.
ACTGGTTTCACTGTTGCATCTTTCATGTTGATTGCATTTTAATTAGGCACTCGGTGCAAACTTACCTTCAACCCCTTCTTATGTACCTTTACCACCAGAAATATCATTCTTAAGTGATTGATCATACATAGTATCATTCTAATCCACATTAAATGCAAGTTTCATCCTCGCACTTTTTATGTTAATTGAAAATTTTATTGGTTAAAGGGGTCAAAAGAGTGCGATTTTCGTTATAAAATTACATTTTACGAGACTGGTGGCCCAAGATTTATTGACTTTGTATATGACCTGTTGCATCTTTCTATAAACAACATTTCTGTGAACTTGTGAATTGAAAACCTGCAAAAAGGGTCATTAAGTCAAAAATGGTTCATCCGTGACCTTTGACCTTTCTTAAGTACACTTCCACCCCAATTACATTCTAAGTTGATGAATAAAACTATATTGTCTATGGGTAAATTTTAATGTTGGTTTTTAGACTTGCACCTTTTATGTTAAATAAATGTCTAATTAGCAGTTAATTAACCTCGTTCTTAAGTACCTTCTCCACCACAAATCCCATTCTTAAGTTCAATTTTCTCATTCAGTGTACTTTCCTCTTCCAAATGACACTGGTGTGATATTTGCACCCTTCATGTTGAACAAATACAATTTGGGGTGTGTTTTGGGGTGGCACACCCCCCACCCACCACTGGCGTAACTTAAGAATCGGGTTTTTGGGGTCCCCTAACCTAATTCTACAGCACTGGCACCCGAAACCTTCTGCACCTTCCATGTTGAACAAATCTCACCTAGCTCCCGGACTACTATATTCGTTATTGGTGTCTGTCTGTCTGTCTGTCTGTCTGTCCGAGCATAGCTCCGTGGGTTTTGATCCGATCCTGATAAATTTTGGTGGGAGTTTATATCATGATCTAGTTGTGTTTTCCTGATAATGGGCATGGTGTGCCCATTATGGGCGGAGCCACGCCAAAAAAATTTGTTTTTAGGGGGTAGCCGATTTCAATTTGCATCTTCTCCGAGGGGGTTTGTCGAATCTGACAGGGGTTTCAGTATTTGGTTAGCCCAATGGCACCTGCATAGCCCAACGGAGCTCGATTTTTCATTTTCTTCCCAAGGTCAAGTCACAAGGTCACAAACTTAGAAAATTGCGAATTTTGACATAAAAATCCATCTTCTCCGAGGGTTTGTCGAATCTGGCAGGGTTTCGTTATTTGGTTAGCCCAATGGCACCTGCATAGCCCCACGGAGCTCGATTTTTCATTTTCGTCCCAAGGTCAAGGTCACAAGGTCACGAACTTAGAAAATTGCGAATTTTGACATAAAATCCATCTTCTCCGAGGGGTTTGTCGAATCTGGCAGGGGTTTCGTTATTTGGTTAGCCCAATGGCACCTGCATAGCCCCACGGAGCTCGATTTTTCATTTTCGTCCCAAGGTCAAGGCACAAGGTCACAAACTTAGAAAATTGCGAATTTTGACATAAAATCCATCTTCTCCGAGGGGTTTGTCGAATCTGGCAGGAGTTTCGGTATTTGGTTAGCCCAATGGCACCTGCATAGCCCCACGGAGCTCGATTTTTCATTTTCGTCCCAAGGTCAGGGTCACGAACTTAGAAAATTGCGAATTTTGACATAAAAATCCATCTTCTCCGAGGGGGGTTGTCGAATCTGGCAGGGGGTTCGGTATTTGGTTAGCCCAATGGCACCTGCATAGCCCCACGGAGCTCGGTTTATCATTTTCGTCCCAAGGTCAAGGTCACAAGGTCACGAACTTAGAAAATTGCAAATTTTGACATAAAAATCCATCTTCTCCGAGGGGGTTTGTCGAATCTGGCAGGGGGTTCGGTATTTGGTTAGCCCAATGGCACCTGCATAGCCCCATGGAGCTCGATTTTTCATTTTCGTCCCAAGGTCAAGGTCACAAGGTCACTAACTTAGAAAATTGCGATTTTGACATAAAATCATACGACCGCCAACTTTGAGAGCTAGATGACATATTTTTTTGCATAATCTGGAGGTCATTCCCCACCTAAAGTCTTGAAACCATTTTGCTCTATCTCGAACACCTTGACCATGGCGCCCCCTTCAAGTCTGTTTTTACGCTGATTTTATCAAAGTATGGATAATCCGAGGAGTGTGAAATGCCATATAGCCTATATGACGTTATATTGTTCCTGGAATGTTCCAGAGGAAGTTTTGCACCAAAGGTCATAATCCTTGACCTTTGACCGTTAAAGTTCACAAAGTCAAATTTTCAAAGTTGTGGGAATCGAACCGGGTTTTCGACCTTCTTCGACGAACTAACTCGTACCACATCATGTTGATCATTTTTATAACTTGGTCAAACATTATCACATTGTCTCATCCTTGACTTCTGAAACAATCTACATCGTCAAATACCGCTCATGAACCATCGTCGTCTTCAGACATGTATATATACAAAAACGCGAGAGCCCTGAGACCGGGTCTGCTCTCGCCTTTTTTGCTCAAATTAGCAGAGTCGATCGAGTTTTTACTTTTGGTTGGAAGCGCCTTCTTCTTCTTTAAAAAAAAATTAAAAATTCCAATATATAAACATCTTTCTAACCACTGACTCACTGACTAATATTCAAGATCGGTACCTTCTGGGTGACAGAAAGCTGAAATTTTGCGTGCTGATGGACATTGAAGCCGATACACTGGGAAGAACCACAGAACTGTTGGAAAACATCCATAAATGAAAATAAATAAATGGAAAAAAATGAAAAATCAATCAAAGAGTGACATTTGGCAAAACAGAATGAAGTAGAACGGCATTTCAAAGAGCGCTTACCTCTGCCAGGCTGAACAGTTTATGTTTTTGTATCCCATTAATAGGCTGGATCTGAACCAAAATCGAATTGGCTTGTTCTTGTCACCCAACCAACTCAAATCCACCTAATTTTATTATACTTATCAACCACTTTTTGAGATATCATGATGTATGTATATATATATATCATTTTTGGCCCTATCCTTCAATTTTAGGAATAAGGTCCATGTTGACATTTTGACCTTAAAATAATTTGTGGTTGAATTCATTGACCTGATATGCAAATTCTTTTCAAGTCAATTGGAAAAAAATTGACAATTTTACAAATTTTCACCTGTGTTGACCTTTTGGCCTATGTTGACCTCCAAAATAATTGGTGGTTGAATTCAGTGACCTGAAATGCAAATCCCCTTCAAATTTCAAATCAATCAGATGGAAATTGACAATTTTAGAAATTGGACCTCAGTTGTTGACCGTTGGCCTATGTCGAACTTTTGGCCTATGATGACTTCAAAAATAGTTGGTTGAATTCAGTGACCTGATATGCAAATCCTCTTCAAATTTCAAATAAATCAGATGGAAATTGACAATTTTAGAAATTTGGCCCATGCTGACCTTTTGGCCTATGTTGACCTCAAAAATAATTGGTGGTTGAATTCAATGAATAAATATGCAAATCCTCTATAAATTTCAAGTCGATCGGATGAAAATTGAGGATTTCAGAAATTTGACAAAGTTGTTGACCTTTGGCCAATATTGACCTTTTGACCTCAAAAACAATAGGCTTCTTGCTTATGCCAAACACTACCATGTGGTGAAGTTTTGTGATGATCGGTTTAAAATTTTGACCTTTGGGCGATAAACATACAAACAAACAATCAGATACACAGACAGAATAACGCATGCAACCAACCTTGGATACTTGAAAAATCTTTGATTTTCGCAACTAACAAATAAATGGACCCAAATGCAATACCCTCTCCTCTGGCGAGGGTAACGAGAGAGTTCAATCATAGAGCACCATACCCTGCACAGGGTTCAAGTACATACAGGAGGGTCTTGCCGTTCGCAGGGGTTACGTTCTTGAAAATCCCCGTGAACTGCAAATGGGCCAACTGAGGGGGTAATGGGGAAACTAGAGATAGGGACTTCAACTTTATATAATTGTCCAAACTGTACCCTTAATTACCACGAGCATATAAGATCCGTCGCTTTGCTGATGGGAATACTGATATTTGCTGCGATGGCTAATCTAAAGGGCAAGAACGAAAAATGATTCCTAGGAGATCTTGCTGTGTGAGGATAACCAGCGTCACAGGTTGGTGTTTGCAGGTTTGACATGTGTGCCCTTGTACCTAACCATTCGCAAACCTTCCTTCCTTTTTTGTTTTTTTTAAATTGCATCACAAACCTTCCTGGGAATTCCCCGAATCCACCGTCATTGGTTCCATTGAAATCCGTTAATCCATTTCGTTTTTTTTTTATATATAGTGTCAAGGCTCTTATGAGAGCTAACACACAGAATGCATAACAAGGGGAGCAGGAGACAAGAGGGGTGGGAGAGGGAAGGAAAAAACACTGTGGAACAGAGACATGAGGAGATCTGTGAAAAGGAGAGGGATGGGGTGGGGTACACTGGGGAAACAAGATGGACACTGCAGGGACTTTCAGGTCCTTACACTACAGGGACTTTCAGGAAGGAAAGCAAGGAATTTGAAGGAGGTGGGTTTTGGGTGTTTTAGCGGGGGTAGAAAAGATGGTGGTTTTGGATGGGGGAAGATATGAGATGGTGGTGAACAGCTGTGTTGAAGACCTGGGCGGAAGAGTGGGATTGAAGAGAGTGCGGAAGTTTGTTCCAAAGGTGGAAAAAAAAGAGGAATGAAAGAATAAATAAACCAATGTCACCCGCAGGGTGACCCGTATCTTGCCAAAAGGTGACCACGTGTGACTCTTTAGGTTCACACTGAGTGTGAACAGAGCTGCTATCCCCAGGAGCGACTCCTTGAGGAATATCTGCCTACGAGAGATTCCGATGAGAATCGTTTCAAGAGTAACCATGAAAAATATGCGTTTGCCTCCTAACGTCACCAAATGACGTATAATGTCTCAAGCTTGACATATCTAGAAAGCATCATCGAGGTGTTCAATTTGAGGTACTACACGATATGGTTCCTAAAACTTGAAAATTTGACCTCAGGCACGACCATGAAGGTCAAAGGCCAATCGCCACCAAAAAACTAATCAGCTGAGCGCCAGACCATATACTACATTCCCATAAAGTTTTGGAGATGATTCGATTAAAATTACTCAAAAAATAAAAAAATAAAAAAAAATAGCAAGGGTTTCGATCGACCTCCATGATTTACCGCAAAGTGACCTTGACCTTTGACCTTGACTGACCTTTATGTGTGCTGAAGGGTATTGTAATAATACTACGATATGTGTACCCACAAGAATTTCCGAGTGAGATGTGCTATACAGAGTGATTAAAGGGAAAAATCCAATGATTACAGACAAAACAAACAAAAAACTTACCAGTAACAGATTGCAAAAAGCTTTCTTTTTGGGCGATAATGAAGTGAGCATCGATTCTTGATTGTGGTAGTTTTACAGAAGGCGTTGCTGGAGACCTAGCGACCTATTGGAATATGGGGGGGTGGACGGGGGGGGGGTGGATTTCTCAGACAAGAGCTGGGGTGGGGTGAAGACAGATCATCAAACAGAAACAGGGGGGGGCAGCGAGGGAGAGGAGACGGTAGAAGACGAAAGACCGACACTGCCTGTGTGAGAGAATGGAGACCAAAAGACAGCTACATCGCAGGATACCAATGATCCCAAAGCCTTGTTTTACAGCGTGAAGCCGAGAAAGGTGACTGATCTCTCCATGCATGTTGCCTTGACAAACAGACATAATCTGCTTCACAGAATCTACTCCCTCCTCCGGTATGATAGACCTGAGCCTCATCTGGTGGCGGAGTTGCTCTCTTTATCAAAAACTCTATCCTCCACCCATTTCCTGGGAAAGCCACATCTCCAAGCTGGCTCCAAAGACAGTCAGCTGACTGGGCATCCTCCGTTGTGCAAAGTCTTCTTTTGGAACACCTTAGCTCCTAACTACTTAAAAACTTTCATCCACAGTCTGATGTAGTACTGCTTCCCTCTGAGAGCTGAGGTGCTCCTGCCTCACCTTTTCAGCTTCACGCTTGTAGAAACCCACGCCGGCTTTGGGCATCATTTGGTATCTTCACCCGATGTAGCTGTGTCTTTGTGTCTCCACTCTCTCACAGCAGGCAGGTCGGGTGTCTTATCTGTATTCTTCTACGATTCTCTCTCCCGCCTTGCCCCCTGTTCTGTTTAGTGATGTCTGTGCTCCCCCCACCCCCCATATTGTCCGCTTGGCGCTCAACGGTACCAGTCGAGACCCCCTTCTGGTTGGAAACGTACCCAAAATCAAGAATGACGTCGCTCACCTTCACTCTCTCATTCCTCTTTTTTCCCACCTCTGGAACAAACTCCCACACACTTCAATCCCACTCTTCCTTCCAGGTTTTCAAAACAGTAGTTCACCACCATCTCAAGTCTTCCCCCATCCAAAGCCATGATCGTTTTTTCCCCCGTTAATCCACTCTAAACCCACTTCCTTCAAATACCTTGTTTTCATTCCTGAAAGTCCCTGTAGTGGCCATTTTGTTTACCCTCTCCGTTCCATAGATCTCCTAATGTCTCTGTTCACCACTATTTTGTGCTTCCCTCTTCCGCTTCTCTTGTCTCCTGCTTTGTTATATGTTCTGCTCTTACACGAGCCTCGACATGGTAGACAAAAAAAAATTGTATCTTAAAGTTGGGGAAAGGTTTAAACAACAGGATACAGTGTAATCACCTCAAATCGTTAAACCAGGGTTTAAATCACTCATCATTTTAATGTTTAAATCAGCGCTCAAATCGCTCAAGCAGGGTTTTAATATTTAAATCAGCACTTGCTTAAATCGCATTGAAGGATTCCTTCTGGCTGCATTCACGTCCCTATGCTCACTAGTCACTGGACAACCTGCGGGCTTTTGCCTGAATCTATGCTAGTAAACGTCAGTGTGTGTGTCTCCTCCACAACTCCAAAGCCATGAAACCTATCAGTCTGAAACTTTGCATGCATACAAAAGGAACTCCAAGAAAGTGCATGAGCAAAAATTCGGCGTTTGGGTTAATTAAAACACCCCTTTTGAAGATAATTAACGGCCTTATCTAACATATAAAGCTCTTTTGAACCACTGATTGACTGACTCACTCACTCACTGACTCACTGAAGCAGAGGGGTAGAGGGACTCACTCATATTAAAGATCGGTGCCTTCCGGGTGATGTAGAAAGCTGAAATTTTCCGTGCTGATGACATCGAGGCCGGTAAACGGGAAAAAAATCACAGAATCGTCGGACAACATCCATAAATGAAAGTATAAATAAATGAAAAGAAAAAAAAATGCAGGTGAGTGACTCGAGACAATGGGTAAGTACGGTAATTTGGTGTGCCGATGGACATTGAAGCTGATGCGCCAGAAGAAAATCACAGAACCATCGGAAAGCATCCGTAAATGAAAATATAAATAAATGAAAAATCAAATGCAGGTGAGTGACCTGAGACAATGGGGAAGCACAGTTAGTATGCCCCCCCCCCCACTAGTGTAATTATATAATTTATCAGGCGCATCCTCGTTACCTCGCTCTCGATTGGGTCTTAAGGTGCGTCATGGATTACCTCGCTGGGGTTTGAAGCCGCCATGTTTTTTGGCCTGCTCAACCCTTGACCATGCAACAGGCCGCAACGATTTATTTATGATAAAGTGTTTTTTTTCCACTTTCATCACTCATATTATCGAATGCATGATCATCATAGTTACGAATTGCTGCATGGGTACATTGCAATGCTTACAAACACTCATAGACGCCAGCGTTTGTGACTTTATTTCATTTCCACCCATGCCATAACCTCGCGAATGTCTTAAACTAAGCCGAATTACCAAATTTAAGCTCCAGAATTGAACTTAGCAGCAGTTCTGATTGCTAAAAAAAAAGTTCATTTTTCAATTTCAGAAGTATTTGATATTTTGGGCTTCTCCGGGAGGTGTGTGTTTAATATGATGGTTCGGTAATTGTTAATTGCTTGCCAAGCGAGCTGTTCCTTATCAACCATTTCGTTGGAGTGACTAAGCCACTTGGTGAGCACTCCACAATATTCGCACTGTCACTGAAGACTGTATATCGATCAACTTGAACAATGTTCAGGGGCACTTGCCTGGGATGGTTCCGCATTTAAACAAATTAAATAAAATGAAACGTTTTGTTAACATCACCCCAGGATAGCCGAGAAGTACGCACACTCGCTCTCAGCTGTCTATCTTGGGTTTGAATCCGGACTCACCTATAAACTGTCCTTCTGGTGTTTCACAGGCAGGGAGATTCATCAGTGTGTGTGCTGTTAAACTGGATGTCACATGCGGCTGAATCCCACTCCCCCTCTCTCCCCCCCCATCTCTCCCTCTCCCATCTCTCCCCTTCCCTCTCTCTCCCAACACCCTATCCCTCTCCCCCCCTCTCTCATCCCCCTCTCTCTCTCCACCCCTATCCCTCTCCCCCCCTCTCTCTCTCTCCACCCTCTCCCTCACTCTCTCACCCTCTCCCTCACTCTCTCCCCTCTCCCTCCACCCTATCCTCTCTCCTGCCTCTTCCTCTGCCTCCTCACCCGATTGCACATCTTTTTCCCACCCACTCCCTCTCTCTCGCCTTATCCCTCTCTCTCCCACCCCTCTCCTCGAATTCTTTCTCTCCTCGACCCCTCTCCCCTCTCCACCTCCCCTCTGTCCTCTCTCTTCCCTTCCACCCCCCCTCACTCCCTCATCTCGCCCTCCTAATCCTTCCCCACCCTCCTCTCTCCCACCTCTCCCTATTTCTCCCATAAATTCAAAAACTAAACGGTCAGTCCTTAACGGTCCCCTTAGGCCTAAGTCACATTTGCCACGGTGGCCGTGGGTCTCCAAAATCTACAGTTTACTAGCAATTATAGGGCGGCGCGCAGTATTTCCACGGTCACACATGTAGCAGTCACATATGTTTTTATTTTTCGGGGAGCCGCAACGGCGTATTTAGAAATTGTGGAGACGAAAACGTGGGGGTGCTGTACGGTGTTTTGATTGATGTCGCACGGTGACCTTGGGCGTCCTGCGGCGGCCATAGAATTTTCAAGGCAGACGCAAGGTGCCCGCAGGGGGGCCCTAAGGCGACGTGCGGCCAGAGACGGACGGTAACGAGTGGGTATATATACCGATTCTTTTTTTACTGAAATAAAAATATAACAGTTCGGAATATACCAGTACGTGGTGCCCAGAATCGAATTGAATTCGTTCCAGGAGGCTGTTCGGATGCAAAAAGTTCGATTCCCAAACTATTTTCCCAATAAGAAATAATGGAGTGAATTAATCTGTTCCTGGACCCCAAGAAAACCCACTTTCAAGACACTTTCAATCTGAAATTCCCCATATTTAAGGTAAAAATAAGATGAGTAAACTGACCTTCGGTGCAGTGTATGGTATGTAAACTGGTACAATCACACATCCAAAGGTCCACACAGGCTCGAGCTCCGCCTGTGTTCCGATCGCTCGCGCACTCTGCGAGCGCTGCCCCAAGGGCAGCGTCATCAAAAAAACATGATAGCCCCCACGAACGCACAAATCAGCTTCATCAAACGCATCGGGCTGAGGTAATCATGAAATATTCCAAATTACAACCGGTTTTTCTGTGAAATTACAATACTTGCCCGACAGTCCGTCACACCACGTGATCGGATTGCTTTTTTGTTATTAATTAAAACACAAGATGACTAAAAAAAAAAAAAAAAGCACACAAATCAAGGTGAAAACACGAGGTAAAGTATCGATCGAACCTACGAGAGATGCTTTCAACGAGGACTTCCACCGACGACTGAATGAACAAAGCGCGAAGATGCGGCTCGACAGGTTGGGGGAGACACGTGAACAAACATGAACGCTTTCGTTGTGTTCGGTTTTTTAAAATGTATTCGGTTTTTAGGGCAAAATTCATTTTCATTGATAAGAGACGACGGCAAGCCGCACGAATAACGCAAGCCACCGTACGCCCTACGTACGGTCGACGTGAACACAACTACGTCACAACTACGGGCATGTCGAATTGCTACGGCCAACGAAGAAATGAAAAAAGTTAATAACTCCGCGTTATAATTCCACGGCGACCCTACGGCCTGTAAACATAGCCAAACGGTGGAGGGCCCCCTGAGGCCACAGCAGAAACTCTGCGGCCGCCGCACGTTTCTGTCAATTCAGAGGGCGTAACGGCCGCCGTATACTCGCCGTAAGAGCAAATGTGACTTAGGCCTTAACAGAGGTGTCGGGTGAGGAGCAGGGAGAGAAAGTGAGAGGGATCGGGGTGGAGAGAGAGAGTGATCAGGGTTAGAGAGAGAGAGAGAGAGAGAGAGAGAAGAGAGAGAGAGGTGGGGGGAGAGAAGGAGAGGGGTGGGTGGGAGAGAGGGAGGGGGTGGGTGTGGGAGAAGGGAGAGGGGTGGGTGGGAGAGAGGGAGAGGGGTGGGTGGGAGAGAGGGAGAGGGGTGGGTGGGGAGAAGGGGTGGGGGGAGAGAGGGAGAGGGGGTGGGTGAGAGAGAGGGAGAAAGGGGTGGGTGGGAGAGAGGGAGAGGGTGGGTGGGAGAGAGGGAGAGGGGTGGGGTGGGAGAGAGGGAGAGGGGAGGGAGAGGGGTGGGTGGAGAAGAGGGAGAGGGGTGGGTGGGTGGGAGAGAGGAGAGGGGTATGGGAGAGAGAGAGAGAGAGGGAGAGGGGTGGGAGAGAGGGAGAGGGGTGGGTGGGTGGGAGAAGAGGGAGGGGTGGGTGGGAGAGAGGGAGAGGGGTGGGGTGGGAAGAGAGGGAGAGGGGAGGGAGGAGGGGTGGGTGGGAGAGAGGGAGACGGGTGGATGTGGGGGGGGGGTGGAGAGAGAGGAGAGAGGGAGTGGGAGAGAGAGAGAAAGAGAGGGAGAGGGGTGGGAGTAGAGGGAAGAGGGGTGGGTGGTGGGAGAGAGGGAGAGGGGTGGGTGGGGGGAGAGAGGGAGAGGGGTGGGAGAGAGGGGGTGGGTGGGTGGGAGAGTGGGAAGAGAGGGGTGGGTGGGTGGGAGAGAGGGAGAGGGGTGGGTGGGTGGGAGTGTAGGGAGAGGGGTGGGTGGAAGAGAGAGGGGAAGGGAGAGGGGTGGGAGAGAGGGGGAGGGGTGGAGAGAAGGGAGAGGGTGGTGGGTGGAGAGAGGGAGAGGGGTGGGTGGGAGAAGGGGTGGGTGGGAGAGAGGGAGAGGGGTTGGGTGGGAGAGAGGGGTGGGTGGAGAGAGGGAGAGGGGTGGGTGGGAGAGAGGGATGAGGGGTGTGGGAGAGAGAGGAGTGTGAGGGAGAGCGGTGGGTGGAGAGAGGGAGAGGGGTGGGAGAGAGGAAGAGGGGTGGGAGAGAGGAGAGGGGTGGTGGGAGAGAGGGAGAAGGGTGGGTGGGAGAGAGAGGGAGAGGGGTGGTGGGAGGGAGAGAGGGGAGAGAGAGGGGTGGGTGGGAGAGAGGGGAGGAGAGGGGTGGGAGAGAGGGGAGGAGAGGGGTGGGAGGAGAGAGGAGAGGGGTGGGAGAGAGGAGAGGAGAGGGGTGGGAGAGAAGGGGAGGGAGAGGGGTGGGAGAGAGGGGAGGGAGAGGGGTGGGAGAGGGAGAGGGGTGGGAGAGGAGAGAGGGGAGAGGAGAGGGGTGGGAGAGGAAGGGGTGGGAGAGAGAGAGGGAGAGGGGGTGGGAGAGAGAGAGGGGGAGAGGGTGGGAGGAGAGGAGGAGAGGGGTGGGAGAGAGAGAGAGGGAGAGGGGTGGGAGAGGGAGAGGGGGTGGGAGGAGAGAGGGGTGGGAGAGGAGAGAAGGAGAGGGTGTGGGAGAGAGAGAAGGAGAGGGGTGGGAGAGAGAGAAGGAGAAGGGGTGGGAGAGAAGAGAAGGCAGAGGAGTGGGAGAGAGAAAGGGAGTAGGGAGAGAGAGAGAGGAGAAAGGGAGAGGAGTTGGGAGAAGGTGTGGGGGAGAGAAGCGCAGAGAGAGAGGACAGAGAGTGAGAGGAGAGAGAGAGAAGGGTAAAGGGGTGGGAAAAGATGAGATTTAGAGGGGTGGAGAGACAGAAGAGAGGAGAAGAGAGGTGTGGGAGAGAGGGAGAGGTGTGGGAGAGAGAGGGAGAGGGATGGGATTGAGAGGCAGAGGGGTGGGGGAGAGAGAGAGTGAGAGGGTGGGGGAGAGAGAGAGAGGGGTGGGAAGTAGGGGAGAGTGGGAGAGAGAGGGGATGGGTGGGGAAGAGAGAGGGGGAGGGGTGGGAAGAGAGAGAGGAGAGAGAAAGAGGAGAGAGGGGTGGGAAGAGAGAGAGGGGTGGGAGAAAGAGAGAGGGGAGAGAGAGAGAGGGGTGGAGAGAGAAGAGGAGAGAGGGGGGAGTGGGAAGAGAGAGAGAAAGGGAGAGGGGTGGGAGTGGGAGAGAGAGGGAGCGGTGTGGGAGAGAGGGAGGGGGTGAAGAGAGAAGAAGAGAGAGGGTGGGAGAGGAGAGAGGGAGAGGGTGTGGGAGAGAGAGAGGGAGAAGGGGTGGGGGAGAGAGGGGAGAGGGCGTGGGAAGACAGAGAGGGGTGGAGAGAGAGGGAGAGGGGGGAAAGAGAGAGAGGACGAGGGAGGGCGAGGTGGTGGAGAGAGAGAGGAGAGAGGTGGGAGAAGAGGGGTGGGGGTGGGAGCATGAGGGAGAGGGTGGGAGAGAGAAGAGGGGTGGGAGGGAGAGAGGGGGTGGGAAGAGGGAGAGGGGATGGGAGAGGGAGAGGAGAGGGGTGGGGAGAGGGACAGGGAAGGGAGAGAGGGTGGGGGAGGAGAGAGAGAGAGCAAAGAGGTGGGAGAGAGAGAGAGAGAGAAGAGAGAGAGAGAGAGAGAGAGAGAGAGAGAGAGAGAAGAGAGAAAGGGTGGGCAGAGAGAGAGAGGTGTGGGAGAGAAAGAGGGGTGGGAGAGAGAGCGAGAGGGGTGGGAGAAGAGAGGGAGACCGGGTGGGAGGAGAGAGGGGTGGGAAGGGAGAGGGTGGGAGAGAGAGAAGGGAGAGGTGTGGGAGAGAGGAGGGAGAGAGGGAGAGAGGGGTGGAGAGAGGGGTGGGAGAGAGAGACCGTGGAAGAGAGAGGGGGGAGAGAGAGGGGAGGGTTGAAGAGAGAGAAGAGAGGGTTGAAGAGAGAGAGAGGTGGGAGGGGGAGAGAGAGAGAGATTGGGAGAGAGAGAGGGGGTGGGAGAGAGAAGAGGGAGAGAGATTAGGTGGGGAGAGAGAGGGAAGAGAGAGAGAGAGGGTGGGAAGTGGGAGAGAGAAAGGGAGAGGAGTGGGAGAGAGAGAGAGAGAAAGGGGAGAGGAGTTTGGAGAGAGGGGGAGAGGGTGGGAGAGAGAGAGGGGTGGGAGAGAGAAGAGAGGGAGAGAGAGAGAGGGCTGTGGGAGAGAGAGAGGGAGAGGAGTGGGAGAGAGAGTGAGGGGGTGGAGGAGAGAGAAGAGGGGTGGGGAGAGAGAGGGGTGGGAGAAGAGATAGAGAGGGAGAGGGTGGAAGAGAGAAGAGCAGGGTGAGGGGTGAGGAGAGAGAGAGAGGGGTGGGATAGAGAGGGAGAGGGGTGGAAGAGAGAGAGAGGCCCGAGGGGTGGGAAGGGAAGAGAGAGAGAGAGAGGTTGGGAGAGAGAAGAGGGTGGGGGAAGAGAGGAGGAGAGAGGCAGAGGGGTGGGAGAGAGAGGAGAGGGTGGAGAGAGGAGGGGTGGGAGGGAGAGGGGGTGGGAGAGGGAGAGGTGTGGGAGAGAGAGGGGAGGAGAGAAGGAAGAGAGAGAGAGGGGGGGAGTGAGGTGGAGAGGAGGGTGGAGAGAGGGGGTGGGCGAGAGAGGGAGAGGGTTGGCGGAGGGAGAGGGGTTGACGAGAGGAGAGAGGTGGGAGAGAGAGGAGGGGGAGAGAGGAGAGAGAGGGTGGGAGAGAGAGAGGAGAGGAGTGGGAGAAGGGAGAGAGGAAAGTGGGCAGTCGAGAGAGAAAGGGAGAGGGTGTGGGAGAGAGAGAGAGAGGAGAGAGGAGGTGGGAGAGGGAGAGAGGAGAAGAGAGAGAGGTGGGAGGAGAGGATGGTGAGGAGAGAAGAGAGAGAGAGAAAGGGAAGGGAGGTGGGAGATGGAGAGAGAGGGAGTGGTGGGAGAGAGAGAGCAGAGAGGGAGAGGGGTGGAAGAGAGAGAGCGGTGGGAGAGAGAGAGAGAGAGGTGGGGGAAGAGAGGGGGTGGAGAGAGAGGGAAGAAGAGGGGTGGGAGAGAGAGAAGAGAGAGAGAGAGAACGAGAGGGGGGGAGAGAGAGGGAGAAGGGGGGGAGAGAGATGGGAGAGGGGTGGGAGAGAGAGAGAGAGGAGAGAGAGGAGAGAGAGAGGAGAGAGAGAGGAGGGGAGAGAGGGGGGGGGAGAGGAGGGTGGTGGGAGAGGGACGGAGAGGAGGGAGAGAGAGAGGAGAGGGGAGAGGGTGGGAGAGAGAGAGGAGAGAAGTGGGGAAGAGAGAGGGAGGGGGTGGCGAGCAGAGGGTGCGAGGGAGAGGGGTGGGGGAGAGAGAGGGAGAGGGGTGGGAGAGCAGAGAGAGGTAGGAGATGAGAGAGGGGTGGAGAGAGAGAGATAGGAGGAGGGAGAGAAGAGACGGGGTGGAGGGGGAGGAAAGAGAGAAAAAAAAGGTGAGGGAGAGAGGAGGAGTGGGGAGAGAGAAGGGAGAGAGAGAGAGGGGTGGAGAGAGAGAGAGGCTGAAAGGAGGAGAGGGAGTGGGAGACTGAGAGAGAGAAGCAGAGAGGAGTGGAGTAGAGAGAGAGAGAAGAGAGAGGTGAGAGAGGAAAGGAGAAGGGGTGGGAGAGGGGGAGTAGGAGAGCAAGAGGGAGGGAGAGGTGGGTTGGGAGAGAAAGGGTAGGGAGAGAGAGAGAGAAGGGGGGAAGGGAGAGGTGGGAGGGAGAGAGAGAATGGGAGGAGAGGGTGGGGGGTGGAGAGAGGAGGGGGAGAGGTTGGGGAGAGAGAGAGGAGTAGAGAGAGAGGAGAAGGGGGTGGGAGTAGTGAGAGAAGAGTGGAAGCGAGGAGGAGAGAGGGGTGGAGAGAGAGAAGAGAGAGGGGGGGGGAGTGGAAGAGAGAGAAAGGGAGAGGGTGGAGTGGGAGACGAGAGGGGGAGGGTGGGAGAGAGGAGGGACGAGGTGTGGGAGTGGGGAAGAGAGAGGGAGGGGGAGAGGGAGAGAGGAGGAGAGGAGGAGAGAGGGTGGAGAGAGAGAGAGAGAATGGAGAGAGAGAGAGAGAGGGGTGGAGAGAGACAGGAGAGAGGAAGGGGTGAGAGAAGAGAGAGGTTGAGGGAGAGAGGTGGAAGAGAGGAGGGAGGAGTAGAGAAGAGTAGAGGGAGGGGGTGGGAGAAGTGAGAGGGATGATGGGTGTGGAGAGAGGGGAGAGAAGGGTAAGAGAGAGAGAGAGGGTGGGAGAGAGAGAGGAGGGTGGCGAGAAGGGGTGAGGAAGAGACGGATGAGTGAGGGGAGGGAGATAGGAGGGAAGGGAGGTGGGGAGAGAGGGGGGAGGGAGCAGGGTGAGGGAGGGGGAGAGGAGGTGAGAGAGAGGGTGGGAGAGGAGAGGAGAGAGGGAGAGGGAGAGGGGTGAGGAAGGGCGATGGATTAAGAGAGGGGATAAAGTGACGACCCAGCTATAAACTGTCATCCGGTGTTTTCACGGTAGGGAATTCATCAATTTCTGTTGTGCCATCTCTCGAATGGACGTTAAACTTGGTGTCACATCTGCCATATCCCCATCCTCCTCCTCTCCTCTCCTCCTTCGCATCCTCCCCTCACCTCTCTCCCATCCCCTCCCTCTCCCACTCCTATCCCTCTTCTCCTACTCCTATCCCTCTCTCTCTCTCCCACTCCTATCCCTTCACTCCTATCCTTCCTCTATCCCTCTCTCTTCCACTTCTTATCCTCTCTCTCCCACTCCTATCTCTCTCTCCCATTCCTACCCCTCTCTCTCCCCATTCTCTCTTCCTCTCTCTCTCTCTCTCTCTCTCTCTCTCTCTCTCTCGCTCTCTCTTCTCTCTCTCTCTCTCTCTCTCTCTCTTTCCCCTCTCTCCTCTCTCCCTCCCCTCCTTCCTATCTTCTCTTCACTCTTTCTTGCCCCCCCCCCTTTAATATCCCGTCACGCGATGGTGTAGCTGAACTAATAAGCTTGGGCCATGTGACGCTGTTTCATATCTTAAATTCACATTGAAGCAGTCTCTCCAAGTTTTACATCATCTCACTGCATCTATGAACACACCTCATTGATGCTTCGTCGTGTGCCACGTAAACTCGTTCCAAACAACTCAAACATGCTTTTTGCGAAACAAGCCAAACGTTTGCGACATATATCGCACAAAGGAAGTAATTGATCAACGACGTTTACCTGAAATAATGTATAGCGAGACAACATTCAGTGTAGTGAGGTGGGCAGATAACAGCAATTTTTGAGAGGAATCGTGCAAATGATGATACAAGCATCAAATTTGGCACATTTGTTCTCCAGGGGATTCTAATCAAATCTGCCTGATTGGCATTGAAAATCCAAATTTGAAAGATTTGAAAGAAAAAAAAACTTCAAAAAAGTCAAGATCACGAATCAATGTTGGATGCTGGCTGAGATTGGTGAATGTTTCAGAAACATCATCAAAGACGTTCCAAGTCTGCCATGCAGTTTTCTTCCCTTTACCGTGGAAGGCAGAAACACGACGTCACATCCAGTGAAGCTGGAAGTATGGGATCCCTCTAGCTTTCCTCAGGCCCTATTGCAGAAACTACCTTATGGACTGGAATCCATCGCGCCTTGGCTCCTTGGCCAAAGGCAATCCACATGTTCTCAGAGCCTAGTTCCTGTAAAGATGGCAGTACAGATATTCAATGACTAGTACGTCCGTGTCATTAGCCTTAATGATAATGGACTTGCTACCATCCGTCGTTGCATCCCTGGCGTGTACAAATATTCGAGTGTCAGCTTCTTCATGACAACATGAGACATCATCATCCAGTGACTTCCTTGTGTTGCTAATGGCATCTTCTCCTTTTGTGACAATGACTGTGTGCTTGTCGTCTGTGCTTCACACATCTTTTCCGCAAGGAAGTGAAACAGCTCAGTCTTGTTGCTGTCATCTCGAAGAAAGCTTCTCCAGTTACTTGGGGTCTTAATGGTTCCTGTCACTCTTCTTCTGATTCCTTGCCCCCTTTTCGACCTTTCCTCGGACTTCAGATTTGACTTCTGTACACATCAAACACTACGTCCCCCTATCGTACCTGGCACCATAGGATTCCACCTTTGGGATGATGTCTTCTTTAGCATAGTCATCAAATATCTTTGAAGTGCGTGGAGGTAGGGCATTGATAAGTGCTGAGCCATCAATGATGACTGCATCTCCCCTTGGTTCTGCTGTCTGGGATGTTCACTTGTGCTTCAAGAATTTCAGCTAGCTGTGACTTCAAATTTTTTTTGAAGTTTTTTTTTTCTTTTTCAAATTTTTCAAAATTTGGATTTTCAAATGGCCAATCGGGCAGACTTTAATCAAAAAACCCTGCAGAACAGAAATGGCAAATTTGATGCTTGTATCATAATTTGCACGATTTTTTTTACTATCTACTACACTAGTGGGGATTCACTGTGCAGACTTGCGCCCCGGGTTTCTTACGGATGGAAGAGCCTGAAGTAAACTATTCTTTAACGGGCCCTCAAGCACACCACAGTAGATATACCAAGGCCAGACTCCTCTATAAATCACATATAAGACAGATTACAAAGGATAGAACATGAAGAGGTTTCAAGGGAGAAGTGGTTTTCGACATAAATAATTGGGAGGGAACATGACATCTTTCTATTCAAATATTGACGCATAATCCTTCATCAAAATGAAATAATTTGGATCGGAAGAAAGACGACAAACTACCACAATCAAAAGATCAATTTTGGGAAACATTGTCGAATGCATGGAACAACCTCGTGATGGTATTTATCCAGAAATTTTAGGAAATCTTTCCAAAAGCGATATCTGCTGTTTTGCATGAAAAAGGCGGTCGCACCAAATATTTTTGGATGAAGACCGATTTGCCTGAAATCTTTAAGGTTAGTGTATAAATCGGATTTACCTGCATTGATCTGACGTTCGACTGGTGGTGGTTTGTACAGGAATTTGTCATTTGTTCAGTGAACCGGTAATAACTCGCCTACTCCTCGTGAACTATACCGTGTGATATTTGACGTCCACTAACTTGTGCGAGCAAAGATGACATCCACCTTAACGCCCCTAAGATGTCGTGAGCGGTTCAATCGGGTTCAAGTCTTGGGTTCAGGGTCGGACACTGCAGATTTTCAATGTTATCGTTGAAGCATTTCCCAATTGACACAGCGGTACGACAAGATACGTGGTCGTGCTGGGATACACAAGGGCCTTCATCCTGGAATCGCATCAAAGCAGGAAGTGCAGGATCCTCATAAACGTCATAGAGCACCATTGTAAAACAGTTGCATTGTGGTAGAAAATGCACTTGTATGCAGGTAGGCTGTTCATTTGAAAGTTTGAGTGCGCCGTCTCATGAGGTGCTTCACCTCCTCGGATAATTTGAGAAAGTTTTAGTTGGGTGTGATTCCAGCAAAATAAAAGATTTGAGAAGAGAAAAGATGCAGAAGGGGAGAGGATCGGCTTGATGATAGATGCAAAATGGCTCGAGAGACCACCGTGTCACGATGGTCTTGTCTACGAATGTTTGGGTGAACTTTTTGTATCCACGGGTCAGTAGTGGAAATGATGTGATGACGATGAACAGTATGGATGAGTGAAATGGAATGAGGTCGAGTCGGTGAAGTCTTGTATATCGGGTCGAAATATTCAGAGATAAATGATTCAGGAGAGAAAGGTTCCTTGTCGTGTGCAAGTCATGCTGTGCCAAGTGAGTGGGAGGTGAGACGTTTGCACTTGGGGGCAATTACTGTGTCACTACAGGAAGGTGATGATTGAGGATGAAGCAAGTAAACTGCCTCTGTCCCTCTAACTACGTCCTGCCCCCTCGGCGTGCTCGATTGTTGATTTGAGCTTTATGTGATCGCGTGGAACACCATTGTCCTCGTGAGTGTGCGTCTGATGTAAGGAGTTTGACTGTAACCTCCTCCAACTTTACCCGACCATCTCAAACTTACCATTTCCTCCCTACACCCTCCGTAGAACCCAAAAGTGGTCGCTCAGGCCCCCGCATTCTGGGCCTAAGATCTACTGCTGCGGCCCGCCGCCACTCATGTGACGACAACTCGCTGGATGTCCCATCCATTGTAGTCACACCTCCAACACCAATCCCTACCAAGCAGAACCACTCTGAGGCTGATGGGAGCAGCGGAGGGATGTTCGTCCACCAAGCTGAAGGAAATAGGACTCCAGACACCACATAGTGTATGAAGGTGACCAAGGTTGAAAGGGACAAGCACAGCGAGACAACAACTCCGGACAATGAGCCTCGAGTCTCTGTCTCTGCTTTGACATCTTGGAACATGCGTCTGCGTCTCCCTTCAAGTCGGGGGTGCTGCCCGTGATGGCACCCACAGGGGGTCATTTGCTGAGTTGTGCCAAGAGCCGTCTGGTCGTGGAGGGAGGACCATGGTGTGGTGAGGGGTGGTGGAGGTGCCTGTGCCTTCATGGCTGCCTGATGTGTATGTGATTATCTAGCGAGCTGTTTGAATGTATCCTCCGAACACTACCAAACATGGTTGGAATTTGTGAGGTTGTTGATACGATAATACTACTACTACTACTACTACTACTACCACCACCACTACTACTACTACTACTACTACTACTACTACTACTACTACTACTACTGTTGTTATTATTGGTACGAATCTGGTTCAGGGCAACTTTCGGGAATTTATCTTTTTGAATAAGACAGTCGTTCTGCTGTGAAAGCCCTCCATCACCTCCACCCCCACGACATTCCATCGTCGATCCCTTGGAGCCGTGTTTACCTGTGCGGAAATGTCTTCCAATCACTGTGAGCTTGAGCAGCTTGTGAAAGGATGTTTAACAATTACCTTATATTCTCCACATCACCACCAACAACAAGCATCCATGACGTATAACTAACTGGAAAGGGGGTCAAGTTGAATGGAGGATGTTGAAAACTGGCGGGAGGGCGGAGCTTAATTTCTGTATCTCCGTCCCGCCCCCTCCCCTCTCCGTCCCGCCCCCTCCCCGTTACTCGATTGGTTGTTTTTTCACACGATACCTGTGTTTCCATTCGCTTGTCGAACGACGACGCTCCCACGTGGTCTCACGCTTTGCTCCTTCACAGCGAGGCCACGCCTTGAAACACGTGCTCCGAAATCTCTTCGCTCATTGGCCTGCGCAGATTAAAACACGCCTCCTTATTTCGTCACGATGACGTCACGTGTGCACGTCCTTTTAATTTCCGGCCGGGCGGTTATCCGAGTTTATCAGGGTTCTTGGAGACTAGTTCGGACATCCGGGACAAATTTCTGATCGACGAATAGAGGATTAAATAGAGGAAACACTCTCAGCGACCGGAGGAGCGCGTCCGACGGACCGTCTCCACTCAATGGAGGTCATTCGCGGTGTCGTTGCTGTGAAGTCAGTGGAGGAGGCTACTACAAAATTAGTTCGGAAAGTTAATAGTTAAGCGTTAGTGAGGTTATCCTTACCTGTTCAGACTCTCTCTCTTTTTTTTTGTAAAAAGAAGAAGTTTGATAGCGCGTGATGATTTGAGTGTTAATGAGATTTATGATTAATCTCTCACTCTGGTTCCAATCTGTGCTGGTTCGAATCAGAACTTCTGATTGCGCTAAACTAACGCTTCCCTTGTTTTGTTGTTGTTTTTTTTTCATTCGTAACAAAAAACAGAATGTTCACTTAACTTGTTCTTTAACCCGCACTTCGATGCTGTTTGACTGTTGCAGGGGATTATCGACTTGTGAAGCCCCTTTTTTATCTTCACTGGCCCCTCGTCACCACCAGGTGGTTCTTTTTACAAAGTTCTGAGATGCTGGCACCACGTGACCCGGAGTTTTAAATGATGAAAAGTTTTGGTCAACAGGGGGCGATGTTACCTTGTCTTTGTGAACAGCACAAACGGCTGCAGGATCACGGGTAAACAGCTACACGTGGGTTCGATTCCCGACCCGACCATGAACTGTCCGAATTATAATCGGTGCTTCACAGCCAAGACCTTGCATCACAAAGTGTCACGTCCTCAGATGGACGTTAAGCCCGTTGTCCTGCCTGTTGGCATGAGTTGGTGGACGTGGAACATACCATGGTGTTTATTTTTGTTTTTTTTGTGAAGAGTAGGTCATTTTGTGCTGGCATTCTCAACAAAATTTCCTCTTCAAAGCTGCGGGGGACACTGCATCAATGGCACAGTGCCCCCCCCTCCTGCTCCCCCTTAATGATGCAACGAGTAGCCAGCCATACGATACGCTGCATGGATTATATGTGTTGATGTAGTGCAGGCATGATGGGCCAAATGGCAGCCCACTACATTAAAGGACCTTGTACGACCTGTGGATCCATGGATTAACTGAGTTTCCGTACATGGAGGAATGGGCGAGGTTATGGCCATATTAACTTGATGATGATTATTGTCATTTCCATGGAAATCATGGGAATAAGAAGGGATGATATTGTCGCGTCCAGAGGGTTAGCCCCTACCTGTGCGGATGGCCAAACAGTTGTCCCTTGGAGGCTTACAGGTAACCCTTTTTGGTGATTAATGGCACGCGCCGAGATGGAGGGGTGGAAAGGGGACGGAGGTACACGGGCTGTACTCGAAGCCCACACAAACAGGCTACACACATTAAATTAAATGGATAATTTAATGACAGTAATCAAATATATACAATGACTAATTCAAATTAAAACAACTAGTACGTGCCCGTAAAAAAAAAAAAAAATTCATAAATAAATATTCAAACCGCGAGCAAGAAACAACAACCACACAGGCCGTTTCTTCGCTCTCGCGTGCCTGTACGTGCGTGGCCCGGAAGTTCGCATATCGCAGTTACGATTATTCGCCCAATTTAGTTTAATGCCAATTATTCAATAGCGCCAACGTATTTTGCCTTTCGCAATGTCGTCGCAAGGAAAAACAAAAAGAGAAGAGGAGAGAAAAAATTTACTTCCTGGTCGAGCACACCAGCTCATCTCTGAGTTACCAAATTATACACCGTCTAATATAAAACGATCATAACTTGGGGCATTGTGTTTATCTATAAATGCGCCATAAGAAATCGAGAAATTATTAGAATACACGAAGTCATCACTCTCCAGAAGCCCGTCGTTGTAACCGTAATGGGGAACGCGGCTGAGCTTTCCCTTCCCCATCGGCCACGCCCACGCAACAACGTGTCTTGTCATTGGTTTGGTTAAATAAATGGCCATAACTTGTGGAGGCACTTGTCCGATTAATATCAAACCTTTGAAAAGGCACATCCTTCAGGTCCCCAGCCAATATATCTGGCAAGTATCAGTTAGATCGCGACCAGTGGTTGTCGAGAAGAAACGCGTCACAGACACACACACACCCACACACACACACACACACACACACACACACACACACACACACACCACATTGCTGGAATTATAGATAGATGAAGAAAAACGTGAGGTCATCTGCAGTCCAGGCCGGTCTTTTTGCTGAGGAACTTGTGCTCGGACCACGTCGTCGCTGCACAGATAACCGCGCCCCAAAAATGGCCCCAAGCGCTCTCTCGTAGCGGGAAACGTACGTCAGGTAATTCGTGAGGAGATATTCGACGTCAGGGCTCCCGAACCGTGGTGGAGCTTCTTCGTCGACCGCGCTTGCCGATCCCGTTCTCTGCAGAATGGCGTCGCTCCCTTCGGTGATGTTCCCGAGGCTTTGAGGTCCGTCTCTCACGACCAGCCGAGAGTCGATGGCCAGCGTCTCGCTCAGCGCATGGCCAATTTGCCTCGGTACGAATACGAGAACCACGCAGCTATTTTGTCGTGCCGAGAGGAGAGCAAAGCGAGATCCTCCGTCCCAGCCACGTTTCTCTCACAACTACGGTCTGCTCTCACCAGCGGGACCTCTGACTCACGCTCTTCTTCCTCCTACTCGCGTCACACCCATCAATTATCAGCCTCGGGGACGTGACTTTGCTCGCCGTCACCCATGGAGGTGGGGCTTCATGCCTGCTTGGACATGCAGCTCGGTTGTAATGGCTGTTGCCTTTCCAAAAACGTAATTCCATCATTGCTGCTTTGTAATACAAAAACGTAGGAATAGGTCACAGGGGGCAATTACATACTGGGAGAAATCATCCTTAATCCCTATCTAATTAACACTGCACCACCACCCTGTATGGTGAGAATTCACACTTAAGCTCACAGTTTCCCTACTTCGTTTACATCGAAATGTCTCCTACACGTCCACGGGCCAAGCAACTCTTTACAATCCTATCTCTCCTATGAAATCCATTCATCTACCCCATAAACATAACACAGCCCCCTCCCCGGAACCGTGGCTCCTGCAAGGTTCAATACAGGTGCTAACCATTCCAGACTTACCACTGACCGACTCACACGTAATTCGCCTATGAAATAAATTAGAAGGGGCTGTGGGAAGCAAGCCATAACTAACTTACCTATTCTCCTTAACGTTCGACCCCCTTAAACACAACAATTCAATTTTTGCGAAACTCTTGGTTCCTCGCTCCGAAAGACTGCATTCCCCGGTGGATGCCGCAGTACCCAACGTGACCTGTGGAGCCATCCCAATTTACCTATTTCAAATTTCCTTGAGCCCTGTCTCTCCGGTACAGGTTAGTGACATGGATTAAGTGAACCTTCACACACACACACACACACACACACTGGTCAGGTATGGGAGCATGCGCCGGAGCAGTGTCGCCGGAGCAACTGACACACACATACACACATTGCCTTCTATTAGTATATATATACTGTATATATATATACATCGGTATGGTCCTCAAGCCTCTGCAGACTGAGATTAAAGCCAATGGTCACAAATAGACGAAAGCAGAGATGTCGATCAAGATTTCGCCCTTGTTATGGGCTCATCAGGACAACATACTGCTTGTCGTGTATTTGTGACCATATGACCATAATTTATGCACATGACATCATTGTCGTGTCAAAGTCAGCGTGCTTTTTTTCATAAATAAATATTCAAACCGCGAGCAAGAAACAACAACCACACAGGCCGTTTCTCGCCTCTGCGTGCCTGTACGTTGCCGGGCCCGGAAAAGTCGCATATCGCAGTTACGATTATTCGCAATAGTATTAAGGCCAATTATCAATAGCGCCAACAGTATTTTGCCTTTCGCAATGTCAGTCGCAAAGGAAAAACAAAAAGAGAAGAGAGAGAAAAAAAATTCTACTCCTGGGGAGCACACCAGCTCACTCTGATGTTACCAAATTATACACCGTCTAATATGAAAACGATCAAACTTGGGGCATTGTGTTTATCTATAAATGCCATAAGCAATCGAGAAATTATTAGAATACACGAAGTCATCACTCTCCAGAAGCCCGTACGTTGTAACCGTAATGGGGAACGCGGCTGAGCTTCCCTTCCCCATCGCCACGCCCACGCACAACGTTTTTGTCTTGTCATTGGTTGGTTAAATAAATGCCATAACTGGAGGCACTTGTCCGATTAATATCAAACCTGAAAAGGCACATCCCCTCAGTCCCAGCCAAATATAATCTGGCAATTTCAGTTAGATCGACCAGTGAGTTGTCCGAGAAAACCGTCACAGGACACACACACACACCCACACACAACACACACACACAACACACACACACACACACACACACATTGCTGAATTATTAGTGAGATGAAAGAAAAACGTGAGGTCATTCTGCAGCCAGGCGCGTTCTTTTTGCTGAGAACTTTAGCTGCTCGACCACGTCGTCGCCCCTGCACAGATAACCGCGCCCCCAAAAAATGCCCCAAAGCGCTCTCTCGTAGCCGGGAAACGTACGTCAGGAATTTCGTTGAGGAGATATTCGACTCAGGGCTCCCGAACCGTGGTGGAAGCTTTCTCGTCGACCCGCGCTGCGATCCCGTTCTTGCAAGAATGGCGCGGCTCCCTTCGAGTATGTTCCCGAGGCTTTCGAGGTCCGTCTTCTTTACGACCAGCGAGAGTCGATGGCCAGCGTCTCGGCCTCAGCGGCATGGCCCATGCTCGGTACGAATACGAGAACCACGCAGCTATTTTGTCGTGCCGAGAGGAGAGCGAAGCGAGATCCTCCGTTTTTTTTTTCCCCCAGCCACGTTCCTCCACAACTACGGTCTGCTCTCACCAGCGGACCTCTGAACTCGCGCTCTTCTTCCTCCTACTTCGCGTCACACCCATCAATTATCCAGCCTCGGGGACGTGACTTTGCTCGCCGTCACCCATAGGATGTTTATCCGGGCTCATGCCTGCTTGCGACATGCAGCTCGGTTGTAAATGGCTGTTGCTTTCTCAAAAACGTAATTTCCATCATTGCTGCTTTGAATACACAAAAACGTAGATAGGTCAAGGGGCAATTACATACTGGGAGAAATCACCTTAATCCTACAATTAACACTGCAACCACCACCCTGTAAGGTGAGAATTCACCTTAAGCTCACAGTCTTCACTATCTTGTTACATCGAGCATGTCTTACACGTACCCACGCGCCAAGCAACTTCTTTACAATCATCTCTCTCTATGAAATCCCATCCTTACCCAAATACAAACAACCAACCCTCCGGAACCGTGGCTCCTGCAGGTTCAATACAGGTCTAACCATTCAGACTTACCACGACGACTCCACGTAATTTTGCCTATGGAAATAAATTAGAAGCGGCCTGTGAAGCAAGCCATAACTACTTAACCTATCTTACGTTCGACCTTTAAACACAACAATTCAATTTTTGCGAACCTTGTTCCTCGCTCCGGAATAGACTGCAATTTCCCGGTGGTCGCGCATAACAACAACGTGACCTGGTGGAGCATCCCCAATTACCTAATTTCAAATTTCCTTGAGCACCGTCTCTCCGTACAGGTTATGACATGGATTAAGTGAACCTTCACACACACACACACACACAGACAACCCCACACACACACACTGGTCAGGTATGGGCGATGCCGCCGGAGCCAGTTGGGAGCAACTGACACAACCATAACACCATTGCCTTCTATTTAGTATATATATACTGTATATATATATCAACAATCGTATGGTCCTTAGCTCGCAGACTGGAGATTAAGCAATGGTTCACAAATAGACGAAAGCAGAGATGTCGATCAAGATTCGCCTTGTTATGGGCTCTATCAAGGACAACATACTGCTTTCGTGTATTTGAACCATATGACCATATTTATGCACATGACATCATTGTTCGTGGTTCAAAGTCGCGTGCTTTTTTTTTTCTCCGTTGAATTTAATGTTCTGGCTGATAACTCCTGACTGGTGATCATGAGGCCAGAGACAATGTTGCTCGTGTGGCGGGCACACTTATTGCTGACAGGTCGTGCAGCAATTGCTGTGGATTGGGACTCGAATCTGTGCCCTGCTGCCTCATCAAGTTAGGGAGTTCGATTCGCGCGCGTGTTACGTGTGTGTGTGTGCTGTGTGTGTGTGTGTGTGTGTGTGTGTGTGTGTGTGTGTGTGTGTGTGCGTGCGTGCGTGCGGTAAATAATATATAAATAAGTAATTTCTTCTTGGGTTGCTTACGCAGGCTTATTTGGCTTGAGGAGTGTGGGAGCGGTTTAATCATTTATTAAATCTAGCCAACCGTTAGTCGATAAGGTGAGAGCTGATTGGCTATTCGCCCCATCACAGGTGAGAGATGTGGGTGGGTGTTTCTTTATTTATTACCTCTCTTGCCTACGAAGGTAGGAGGTCATGTTCACACTTCTGTCTGTTTGTGTGCAGGAAATCTCTCGAAAGTTGTGGACGGATCGGATGAAACTTGAGGACAGGTTTTGGGTGTGTACAAGGACGATACTGATTAGATTTTGATGAAGATTCCGGCATCCGGATCTGGATACACAGAAATATTTAATTTAAAAGTGATTCTTCACCGTTGAGAGATCGGGCAAAACGATATATATTGTCATACGCGCCCCGATGATATTTCACAAACATGTTATGAACCCGAAATGCTCGTGGACAGTCTTGGGTACGTTGGCGGAGGTATGCGCATCTTCTACCTAGAGTGACCCTTTCCAGTTTTATTGACTGCTTGACGTGCAGTGCGTACTGAGTTGAGCCTCAGGTGTGCTGCTACTATGTTGAATCGAATGATGTAAGTGTCAGTATGGATTGAATCGCAACTGTCATCCTCATCCTTTTTGGCCCGGATCTGCCAACGTGTGGAAGAATCACTTTTAAAATTAAATAATTCTGGTTCCAGATCCGGAGCGGATCTTCATCAAAATCTTAAATCAGTTCGTCCTTGTCACACACCCAAACCTGTCTCCAAGTTCATCCAGATCCGTCCAAACTTTTCGAGAGATCCTGCCACACAAAAGACAGAAAGTGGTGAAAACATAACCTCCTTTCACCTTCCGGTAGGCAAAGGTAATAAATAAAGAAACAACCCACCCACATCTCTTCACCTTGTGAATGGAGGGAATAGCCAATTCAGCTCTCACCTTATCGACTACACCCGGTTGGCTAGGCATTATATAAATGATTAAACCCTCCCACACTTTCCTCAAGCCATAAATAAGCTGCGTAAAAGCAACCCGAAGAAGAGCACATTACTTATTTACTATATATTTTATTTACTCACGCACCGCACGCACACACACACACACACACACACACACACACACAACACACACACACACACACACACCACACACGTAACACACCGCGCGCGAATCGAACTCCCTAACTTGATGAGGCAGCAGGGCACAGATGAGTCCCATTCACACCAATTGCTGCACGGACCTGTCAGCAAATTAAGTGTCGCCCGCCACACGAGCACATTGTCTCTGCCCCACTGAATCACCGTCAGGAGGTTTGCAGCAGGAACATTAAATTCAACTGGGAA
>CM068965.1:87682220-87684341 GCA_035128595.1 Eptatretus atami | reverse complement strand
AAAATTAAATAATTGTCGGATTCAGATCTTCACCAAACTCGAATCAATTCTTCCTTGTCACACACCCAACCTGTCCACAAAATTTTATCCGAATCCGTCCACAACCTTTTGAGATATCGAGCTATATATCGGTTTAGCCATATCTGTCAATGATGAAGAATCATTAAAAAAAATTCTAGGAGTCGGATCCGGATCCGGATCTTCACAGTTCGTCCTTGTCACACACCCAACCTGTCCACAAAATTTCATCCGGATCCATCTCCAACTTTTTGAGATATCATGGACACAAACAAACAAACAAATGAAATTGCTCGTTGAGCAAGGAATTGCCGGAATAACTTTTGTTCATACTGCCATGATCCTGAAAAAGCAATTTGGTTCTTATAAGTCGATAGTGCTACTGTTTAATGAGTTATAGCACTTAGTTTGGTATTATCATAACTTGGAAGTAATCGGACTTGAAATGGCGTTTTTATCGCATTTGAAAGTTTTGACCCGACCCCCCTGACATTCGACCCCGACCGTAAGAGAGGGTGTTGGTGTGACACCCCAATGAGACATATGGTTGGATGCAGAATTGGAAGATGCACATTTTGGATTTGGTTTGAAGTCGATACGACCATTTTAGCGGACGTTATTGTGAAAATAAGAATTTTGGTTTTTCGGTGACCTTGACCTTGACCTTGACTGACTAGATTCACCAAAAACGACAAGTGTCTAAGTTGGACCATGGCCGACGTCTTTACCAGTTTGGTCATGATCGCTGAAACGGTGTGGCTGCTACAGGGTAAACAAACAACACAGACAGACAGAACACAGCAGAATGACACACACAACCGACAACTATTGCCAAATCCGAAGGATTCCGGCAATTAACAAAAGGGAAGGGGTGAAAACACAACCTCCTTCACCTTCGGTAGCGGAGGTAATAAACTCTCCAATCATAGATGTACAGATCGGCTCGAAACCCACACTCGCCTCGAAGCTGCCGAGCCTCGGTTTGAATCCAGACCCACCAATAAACTGTCATCCCGGTGTTTCACAGGCAGTGATTCATCAATGTGTGTGCCGTCCCTTGAATTCACATTAAGCCGGGCGTCCTGTCTGCCGGCATTAGCTGGTGGGCGTGAAACATCCCATGGTGTCCTTCCCGTACAGTAGGCGAGCTATCGCCAGCAACATGAGCAATTACAAATTACTGCCATAATCAGCAGGGGGCACTGCATCAGTGGCACAGCCGCGTCTTCAGCCAATGTTGTCACCCGGCAGCCTTGTGCTGCACAAGAAAGAAGAAGAAGAAGAACGGACGGACGGACGGACGGACGGACGGACAACAATCAATCGGTTTTCAATATAATTTATTCCATGACATTCTGTCTATTTCTGAATGTTGTGCAAACTATCGGGTTAATGTCTGCCATGTAGACACTCGGACACCACAATAAAAATAACATCACGTTATACTGACTACATGAGGAACACGTCGTGCAATAGAAAAAAAATGATTTGTTCGATTGTATGATTATCCCCTTTAGTTTGTTCACCTCCTCACACTCCTCATTATATTTTACTTGCACATAAAAATCCTTGAGTTCAAAGACGAGTCAGGCTCGTGCTCTTGAGTTGCTGTGACTCTGCCGTTTGACCCTAACTTGTAAGATTACCACTACAGAACTCGAAATCATGGTGCAAGTACTTGGATTCGACCACATCCTCCTCCGGACAAAGCGGAAATGGCGGGATTTTAAAGGCTCGTCGGGATCACAGCACGGACAAATCGTGGCAAGACTTGGACTTAGCCTGAAAGGCATCTTCCTGGCCGTCACCACCCGCTATACCTCCCGCCAGGCCCACGAGCACCCGGCGGGCCTTTGCCGAAAAGCTTTCTCGACGGTTCACCGTTCTCCGACTCGCACGGTTACCGGTCACCGGCGGTGGGCCTACGGTGCCGCCTGTAACGGCGCGGTGCAGTCGCACTTGGCGCACGGCTCCGACAAACAGGTCCACCACATGGAGCTGCAGAGGTGCAGAGGTCTCGATGAACTTGCAGCCAAAGACGACGGCACAGGCCTTGCCCTCTGGCGACACAGACACGCTTGTTACAGTGTGCCATCAAACATT
>CM068965.1:87654720-87677220 GCA_035128595.1 Eptatretus atami | reverse complement strand
GGATCTCCAATGGGGTGATACACCTGTAGGGTGAAATTGGAGTGCACCAAGCTTGTGAGTACTGACGTGAGTTCCGTATCATTGATTGTACTCCGTTAGATGTGGTCCTCCAATGGGGGTGATACACCTGTAGGTGAAATTGGAGTGCACCAAGCTTGTGGAATTGACCTGAGTTCCGTATATTGTTGTACTCCGTAGATGTGATCCCCAATGGGGGTGATACACCTGTAGGGTGAAATTGAAGTGCACCAAGCTTGTGG
The DNA here is from genome assembly GCA_035128595.1 of Eptatretus atami. Taxonomy (NCBI): domain Eukaryota; kingdom Metazoa; phylum Chordata; class Myxini; order Myxiniformes; family Myxinidae; genus Eptatretus; species Eptatretus atami. The sequence goes on along the minus strand of CM068965.1, from coordinate 87,676,960 downwards.
AGGTACTGACGTGAGTTCCGTATCATTCGGTTGTACTCCGTTAGATGTGGATCCTCCAATGGGGGTAATACACCTGTAGGGTGAAATTGGAGTGCACCAAGCTTGTGGAGGTACGGACGTGAGTTCCGTATCATTCGGTTGTACTCAGTTAGATGTGGATTTAAGCCTCTGTCACATGTCTGTAAATGTAACAGGCCCGGTGCTAATAATACTCAGACTCTATAATAAGAGCACTTAGCTGGAAGCTCAGGCCTAATGCTCAGATGGTGATGTTTGATGGACGGTGCTGTTTGAGTGCTCGAGACGCTCCACTGGTAGCCTGGTTACGGTGGCAGAGTGCTGTGCGATTAGTTTGGCGTTAACCAGATGGTTCTGCTCTGTTATTGGGAACGGCAGCTTGGCTGCCGGGTATCTATCATTTCATGGAAGCTGTGCGGTTGATGCCGTGCCGCTCTACCAGTACACTGGTACTAATTTCACCGACCTCGGAAGGATGACAGGCTGAGTCAACCCCACCTGGTATTAATTCAGCAGATAACAGGGCTCGAACTCAGGTTACAAAGATCCTAAGGCTAGCCACCTTAACCACTAAGCCAACACCAGTTTTCCAACCAGGTGGTGTCATAAACTCATGACTGGGTTCCACCATACCTTCCTCCGACACCGCCCGGCATCGAACGAGATCGCTCTTGTTGCCCACAAAAATGACCGGTGGGTCTTGATGGGTCGGGCGGGCGCGCCGTAGATGGATCCGTCTCTCGGACGCGGCATCGAAGGACGCCCGATCCGCCACTGAGTACACCAGCAAGAAGGCATCGCCGTGGGGGCAGCACCCTTCGAAGCTTGTTTCCTGGGGGTGGGTCGAAGCATGCATGCACAAGTTGGAACAACAATTAAAGGTCACGTCGAACTTTACCTGGTTACTGCGTTCAATGTAGGGTGGCCTATGAAAAAGATATTCGCTTGGGTTTGCCTGCTGCAGGTCCACAGGTACATGTTGTGACCATGAAGGTTTAACTTGGCCACGCGTCGAGCTATAGAGTTGCACTTTACCCAAAACAATCGTTGACTTTCCTCTCAAATCGGTTTTCACATCCAAGGCCTCACTAGGCCTCGCGCGGAAGGGTGACCTGGGTAAGCTCCCCACGCGGTCCGAATTCTTTACGGGTAAAGATATCTCAAGTGGAAGATTATTTGGTGATCCCGACAACAACCTTCAAAATGCAATCCGCTCTTTCACACCGTCAATCTCAGCTCTTGGGAGACATTTGGTGCAGCTATTTCGATGCTCGATGACAGGTGTTCAGGACATCCTGTCTTTCCATTGGTTCACGTGGTCCGGGATACCTCCTCACGTGCGACATGTTTTACTTCCATTCGCGTCACAAAAACAACGTCCTTCTTGAACAAGAGCGACCATTTTTGAGTGCAAATGGTCATGTCTGAAAAATCGAAACCAGGCTTTGAGACGTGATCTTTCACCGTTTTGTGGACTGCAAGCACCCTCTGACCTTAATAACCACACACGTCCTCACATCCAGGTATGTGGAGATGCCTGTACCTGTGTCCTTCCCACTGACACCAGGACTAAGGCATCCACCCCATCAACAGCCATCCTACGAGTGTACACCTCCCGGTCTGTAAAACACGCGGCCCGGTCATTGGGTATAAATGTGGGACTCGGTGGGTCAATCGATGGCTTCTACATATGGCTTCTATTTTGTTCTGCACCTGAGGTATGAAACATCGAAATGCCATGAATAACAGATGGAATGGTGGATGAAAAGTGGTGGATCTATCAAACCACACCAAAGTGGTGCAACCTTACCCGCCTCTCCATCGCCACCTTCACAGCCACCCGCGGAGAGTACGCAAGCAAATGCACTGGCAAGGCTTGACTTCCCGACACCGGGGTCTCCAAGAAGTACCAGCCGGTATACCTCTTGAGGCGGCACGGATGTGTCGGAGGTCTCACTGACGTCACAATCGGAGTTTGCAGCTATTTGGAGATGCTCTCTGCCGCTGTTTTCTACCAGCAGGTCTTCTTCTGACTGCACAGCTCTGTATAGGGGGGTCCAGCAGGTTTGTTATACACATCAGTTAGTGAAGATGTTTCCTGTTTTCACGAAAAAGTTTTATCATCCTGGTTGTTCTCCAACTTTTGGTTTCCCACCCCAAGTACAAACCTCAGCTCTCTGTCATCCCTGGAAAAACTAAGTCTCTGGTTCCTGCGCCTGGTCGGACCGGACAAACTTGCAGCCCGTCGCAGCACCCCGACAACCGCTTCCGAGTCACACGAGGTCATGATGCTGGGTCTAGGTGGGAGCGGTCATGGATTAGGTCAAGCTGTGATGTTTTTCATCCATGAACAGCAAATAACTTGCAATGGTTTGATTCCAATCATGTGGTTGTTTAAGGTGAGAGGGCGAGGTGACTCGAATACAAATATCAGGGTATTTGGAAAGAGCTACACAAATGGACGTATTTGGCCCATCTTGCCCGTGTTACACCATAGCAGGTGATTATGTCATACAAGGCATAAGAAAGTGTGTGAACAAAAAAAAAAGTCATAAGATTGATATATAGGACAGTAAAACCCCGATACATTGGGATCGATGTCATTTCTGTTTCCTCTTCCAGTATGACTCTTACATGAGAAAGAGGAGACGATGTAACGAAGTAATCGATTGACACGAGTATCACCGAATGGGATCAATTGGTTGTTAGAGGGAAGATCGACACATAGACCGCATAGGTGGATTTAGGAGGGGGGGGGGCTCCTGGGGGTCTGGATTCCTCCCACCACCCCCACCTCCCTTTTAGGTGGGGAGTGGAAAAAATCACAACCAAATTCCCAAAAGGCAAATTTCTTTCTTTATATACGTACAGCGGCCTAGAAAAGTGTTCACCCCCACCGCCCTCCTCCCTCCAAAGATTTCACATCTTGATGCCACCTGATCTTATTTCATGATGTTTTCAAATCAAACTTAATATATAGAGTCTTCACAAACTACTCCAGAGTGATAAAGCTAAAAAAAATACAGAGAAAATGTGAATAAATTTGATTAACAGAGAAAATCAGAAGATTCTCAGTTGAATAGGTATTCAAACCCTTTCCCTAATTCACCCCAAATCTCTTCAGGAGCAAATTATTTGTTTGAAAGGTCACAAGATAAGTGTAAAGTTTCACTACATGTAACCAGGGGTTGAACCTAAAACATTAATGTTCCCACTTATCGAGGAGTTTTAAGGTGAAACTCACTTTGTCAACCAACAAGCAAACATGAAAACCAAGGAGCTTTCTAAAGAAGTCAGACACAAGTGGTGGAGAAGCACCGTTCAGGAGAGGGTTACAAGTAGAATTCAAACTCACTCGTTATCCCTCTGATTAAGCCTGGTGTTGACTAAGTGGTTCGGTGGTCGCCTGGGATCTTAGAGTCCTGAATTCAAGCCCCGTTGGCCACTGAATTAACACCAGGTGGGGTTGACTCAGCCTATCATCCTTCTGAGGGCAGTGAAATGAGTACCAATGTACTGGTATTGGGGCACAGCATCAGCAGCATCATAGTGTCCCAACAAAATGATAGCTACCCGGCAGCCAAGCTGCCATACGCAAAAGAAGAACATCCCTTTGAGTACGGTGAAATTCATCGTTAAGAAGTGGAAGACCATCGTACCACCCAGACTCGACCCGATTAGATCGCCCATCTAAACTCAGTAGCCGGACAAGCAGGAAACTGGTTCGTGATGTCACTGTAAATCCAACAATGACTTTGAAAGATCTAGAAGCTCTATGTCTGAGATGGGGGTCAGTGTTCATCAATCAACAATATCCTGTTCCTTCACAAAGCTGGCCTCTGTGAACAGCTAGCAAGAAAGAATCCATGACTGAAAAGATACATCTGAGGCTCGTATGGAATTTGTGAAAAAGCATCTTAATGATGCTGCAGGCACGTTTGGCAAGAAAAAAGTTTTGTTGTCGGATGAGACAATAATTGAACTTTTGGTCTAAATTCAAAGTGTTACATCTGGTGCAAACCCAACACTGCACATCACCCAGTCAACACCATCCCTACTGTCAAGCATGGTGCTGGCAGCATCGTGTTATGGGGCATATTTTCATCAGCAGGAACTGGCAAGCTTGTCAGGATATAAGGGACAATGGAGGATATAAAGTACAGGAGAATCCTTGATGAAAACCTGCTTGAATCAGCCATGAATCTGAAACTGGGTCGGAGATTCACATTTCAGCAGGACAATGATCCGAAGCACAGAGGTAAAGCCACACTGGAGTGGCTGAATAAGAAGAAAATAAACTTTCTTGAGTGGTCCAAAGTCCTGACTTGAACCCAATTGAACATTTATGATGAGACATGAAGATTGCGATCCATCGACGATCCCCAAACTTAGCATAACTAGAGCAATTTTCACGGGAAGAATGGGTAAACATTTCACCATCTCACTGTACAAAGCTGGTAGAGATCGACCCAGAAATACTCGGAGCAGTCATTGCTGTAAAAGGTGCTTCAACCAGGTACTGACCCCCTAAGGGCCTGAATACTGTTACAACCAGTGAATTTTGAGTTGTACATGTTTTTTACAGGTATTCCCGACATGTAACCTCCTTCAACTATAACAGTGTTTAGTTTGATCTCTTCAGTTATTAATAAAAAAGTTCATTTGGAAAAAATTGTTTCTACATAATTCATCTAAATGTGGCATTATTGGGAGGAGGTCAATACTTTTGTAGGCCACTGTACATGGTCGAGGCTAGTGGAAGAGCTAGAGCAGAATGGAAGGGAACAAAATGGAAAGGGAGAAACACCAACAGCAGAATAGAAGTGAGAGTGAGATCAAGGGGAGGGGGGAGAAGGACACATGGGGGTGAACAAACTGTAAAACAAGCTGAACTCGAAGGGCACTCTGTGGAGCGCATACCTCCACCAAGGACAGTGAACAGTTTACGTTTTGTATCCAATTAATATCTGAATCCAGACCTGAACCAAAAATCCAATCGGCCTGTTCTCGTTCATTGGGAATGGGGTCATTTGGGTTGGAGGAGATCATGAGTATGCATGGGGAATGAACAGCTGTCTTGAAGCCCTGGAAGGAAGAATGGGACTGAACAGACTGGGGAAGTTGGTTCCACAGGTAAGAGAAAAGAGGAACTATTGAGTGGAGGTGAGCAGTGAGCCTGGACTTTGGGAGTTTAACAAGAAGAGGATTACTGGCAGACAATGCGCACCCCTGCAGAAACCTGGGAGGGACAGGATTCCAAGAGAGGGTGGAGTCATCAACAAATAGATAAAGAAGATTTACGAAAGAGTCAAAGTTGTCGTTTATGAAGATCATCAATAGGACTGGGCCAAGAACACTGGCTTTGGACACACCTGCCTTGACAGGGAGAGGAGATGAAAGGATTCCATTGAGAGCCTCATATTGGCTATGAGGGTACAGGAAGTCAGGAAGCTATGTGTGCAGATGACCTTGGATGCCACAGGCAGTGAGTTTGGAGAGCATGGTGGGATGACAGACTGTATTGACAGCTCAGGATGTGTCTGGAGAGAAGGCCCTGATCTCATGACTGACACTGTAAGGCCTCCATCCATTGTTGGGTGAGTCGCAGCATCATGTCCAAGGTTGAGGGACCTGGTCTAAATCAGAATTGGTGATCTGAGATGAGGCCGTTGGAGAAAAGGAATGATTTTAAGTCAACGGCGATGATGGATTCCATGACCTTGCTGGCGATTGGAAGTTAGCTGATAGGTCTGTCGTTAAGGGGATTGGTTTTTCACGTTTTTATGCAATATCGTGATGGTGGCTGCTTTCCAAACAGATGGAAGATGACCTAGGGTAAATTATAGGGTGAAAAGGGCAGAGAGAGAGGAAGTACAGGAGTAGCAGAGCAGGTTTTTCGGATACGTGAACTGATGCCGTCCATTCCAGTTGCCAAATCGGTGTCGAAAGTTGCCATAAACTAGTTCACCTTCTCAGGTACAAAATACAAAAGACAGTTCTGGAGCAGCTGGGTGCGACTGGATAGGGTGGGTACCGAGTGAGGAGTTGGGGACACAAGATTTGGAATCAAACACAGAATTGAGGCATTCGGCCTTCTCCCGAACGGAGTCGGCTGTGGTGCCTTTTGAAGAGAGGAAAGGGATGGAAGGGGAGCATACACCAGAGACAGACTTGACAAGGCACCACTTGGTATTAGAGGAGGGAGACAAGTTTGAAAGTTCATTCTTGAGCTTGGACAGATGTCGTTTTCTGCCTCTCCTGAGAGTGGACACACACTTGTTCCAAGCTTTGTGGAATGATCTGAAGTTGCCTTTGGTGGGACTTGCCTTCCAAGAAGAGAAGGCTAGATGTTTGAAGGCAACTGCCCCCACCACAAGATTCTGTGTACCAGGGTGTGAGGATAGATATGATAACTGCAGACGAGATGGATTAAATATGTACATCATGGAAAGCAAGCTTGTGTGGAAGGATTTCCAGGCAGTATTAACATCAGGAGAGGTGAAAATGAAGGACCAGTGTTATTGTCTTGACATGAGGGGGGCAGCTCACAGTCCCTGCCAGTCAGTTTGAGTGAACTGCCAAACTATACTGCGCTCTCTGATGATAGCCAGAGAGACGTTGACTCTCACAAGCGCATGATCAGGTGAACCTATTGGTGCGGAAGAGAAACAGCAGACTCATGGAGAGAAACAGCAGACATTTGTGGGGAAATACGTCATTACCAAGTCCTAAAGGGAGGATGTGCCATTGGGAGAAATCAGGGTTGGAAAGTTCATTGATGGGGTGAGTCCCATATTGGCTCTCACACTTGATTTTGTGCCGTACTGTGAACAGGCAAGCACTCTCGCCATCAAAAACACCATCCAGAATCATTGTTGAAGAGGATTGTTGAGTAGCTGGTGTCCCTTGAAATTGACAAAGCTACAGGTTCCATCTCGATCACGTCAAAATTAACAATAAAAAGGCAAATAGAATGGAAACTAATTGTTGTTGTGGTCAATGTATGTGAGCTCAGAGTGCATCCGAGAGAATCTAGAATCCCAAAGCTTTCCGGACCAAACACTTTGTGGCTTCACGCTCTCAGCATCTGGGATATCATGTACCCAATCACTTCATTTCTGGAATCCCCCCCCCCTTTCAAAAATTTCTGGATATGCTCCTGAGACCCCCAACCCCCGCTCACCCATCCCTCTTCACCCTCCGCAAAACTGTACTCTCTTGTATCACTCATGTTACATTCCCTCATCCAAAAATCTTCTTACGTCCACCATCGAAGGTGCCTCCACTCCTGTTGGGCTGTTTGTCTGTGAGCAGGATGTTGTGGACGAAGTTTGGTGGACGGGTTAGGTGTGTGACAAGGACGAAATTATTCGATTTGGTGAATCCGGATACGAGATTTTTTTTTTAATTCACAAGTGATTCTTCACCATTGAGAGATGGGACAAAAAGCTATGTATAGCATGATGTTTCAAAAAGTTGTGGACCAGTTATGACAAACCTTGGTGGATGAGTTGGGAAGGTGACAAGAACAAGCCGATTGGATTTTGGTTCAGGTCCGGATCCAGATCCGGCCAATCAGTGGGAAACAAAATGTAAACTGTTCAGCCTGGCGGAGGTATGCTCTCTCCCGAGTGCCGTCCAGATGAGATCTCATCATGATGCACCATCTGTCTGTCTGTCCGTCCGTCCGTCCGTCTCTTATTTCGACTTCTCCAGCCAACCCTCCTGGCCGATCCGGCTGAAATTTGCCAGCAACGTCTTCTCCTGACTGGTAACAGGAATTGCAAAGCTCGTTCCAGTCAAGTAGTTTTAAGTAGGTCAAAATGGCCAAATTATTAAAGTTCTTCAAAAAATCTTCTTCTGTTGTAAACCAAATTTGGTAGCTCCCATCAGAGTGCTACCAAATTCGGGTTACATCGTGAGGCCAGGGTAGGGATGTTAAATTGTGGAGGTCGTGCTGATCGTCTGACCGGAAGTTTGTCAAAATGGCCGACTTGGTCAATCTTTGGGAAAATCGTGTAAATTCCTTCAAAAAATCTTCTTTTCCAGACGCACCAGACAGAATGGTACCAAATTCGGGTTACCTCATGAGGCCAGGACCCAGATAAGCTACAGGTTCAGTGTTCCTATTTTATTTATAATACTTCCACTCATTATGCCCTTTGTTAAGGCTCTGTCACACCTTGACGATTTCCAGCATAATGGCAACGTATCAAAATTCATCTAAAACGCTGGCGTACGCTGAACTATTGTTGTTTTTTTCAGTTTTGGGCATATAATAACGTGTTGGACGTATGCATAACGTATTAGTAATGTACACAGAACGTTTCGATAACTTATAGATAACTTATACCAACGAATGCTTAGCGTGTTGTCGGCGTTCACAACTTATGCCAGGATAGTCTAACTTATGCATAGCGCGGCAGCGTATCGCCGATGATCACGTGGCGTAGGCTATTAAAAGGCTGCCGCTCGACGATTCAAATCATAACGCACTAGACATCGAAGTGTCAACATCACCGTCATGCCGAAGAAAACTTCGAAGAATGCTGCAAAGAAGTCTCCTGGCCGTGGCCGTGGACGCGACGCAAGGAGGATCCATCATCACCCACACCCTCCCCATCACGCTCACCTACTACATCTGACATGGACCTACTACTACTTACTACTACTACTACTACTGACACGCTCACCTACTACTACTACTGATACTACTGACATGGACATCTACTCAACATGGAGTCTGAACACTGACGGGTTCCTCCTGTGAACCCCATTTTTATATACCAATTCCCCTAAACGCTGCCAATACGCCATTATACGGTAGCTGTAAGTTAGAAACACGTTCAGTAAGTTCTGTGGTCGTCCGGAGACGTCAAATACGTCTACATACGTCAATATGCGTTGGAGATACGTTACATATAGGTTCAAAGCACGTTACTCATAGGTATGAAATAAGTTTCGGGTACGCTATTACCTCGACATATTTCGACTTATGAGTAACTTACAAGTAACGTGTGTCGACGTGTGTCAACGATCGCATAACGTGCCTACAACTTATGGCCAGCGTATGCGGAACGTGCGAGTCATACGCTGGCATACATCGAAAATTTTGTGCATGCCCAAAATTTGTCGACGAGCTCGGCGTACTACGACGTATGCCAGCGTGCTTCAGCGTGCTCTTAACGTATACAAAACTTACCCATAACGTATTCGACGTGTGCCAGCGTATTCGCCAAATTTTTCATACGTCGGCATACGCTGGCTAAATCGTCAAGTGTGACAGGGCCTTTACAAACAAAACGTAAGTACATATTCATCTCTATAGCATTTAGTGTACACATGATGAAGGGAATTCAAGTTTAAAGTCGATTCATTGATTTGATATTAAATACACCAACACCAATTCCTTTTGTTGGAACAAAACGTCAAATAACACAACAGATTATTGCATGGATTGGTGAGACATTAACACTACCTGATACCCACTGATCTATTAACTTATGCTTACTCTAATAATTAACTTACACCCATAAGCACGACATGCACTTACCTTACTTTACACCCACTTATACACCTTACATTCAATAATACTACCTTACATCCACTGGTATACCTTACACCCATTATACACCTTAATTCACTTATTCACCTTACATCCACTTATACACCTTACATCCACTTATACACCTTTGATTCACTTATACACCATTACATCCACTTATACACCTTACACCCACTTATACACCTTACACCCACTTATACACCTTAGATTCACTATACACCTTACATCCACTATACACTTACATCCATTATCACACCTTAATCACTATACCCTTACATCCACTTATACACCTTATCACCCACTTATACACCTTACACCCACTTATACACCTTTACATCCACTTTACACCTTACATCCACTTTACACCTTACATCACTTAATACACCTTAACATCCACTTATACACCTTACACCCACATTATACACCTTACATCCACTTATACACCTTTATCACTATACACCTTACATCCACTTATACACCTTACACCCCACTTATACACCTTACACCCACTTATACACCTTAGATTCACTTATACACCTTACATCCACTTATACACCTTACATCCACTTATACACCTTTGATTCACTTATACACCTTACATCCACTTATACACCTACACCCATTATAACACCTTACACCCACTTATACACCTTAGATTCACTTATACACCTTACATCACTTATCACCTTACATCCACTTATACACCTTAGATTCACTTATACACCTTACATCCACTTATACACCTTACACCCACTTATACACCTTACACCCACCCACACAAACACTACATCCACTTGTTACCTTACACCCACACAACACGACACATCCACTTGAACACCTTACACCCACACAAAACACTACATCCACTTGTTTACCTTACACCCACACAAGCACTACCCTATATAAGGTACCATACACCATGTGAACACACAGATGTCCCCCATTGTGTGTTTGTTTAAAGTTCCATGTTATGTATGGAGAACAAAGGCAATAAATGTAATTTTACATCAATAACTATATTTAGACCGTGGTGGTGAACGGATCGAACACGGCACAGGTGTGTACGGGGTTTGAGTTCGGGATGTCAGAATCACGAACTAGGAGTTCTACAGGTGATCAAACACTTCCAGCCTGGTTCATTGTGACGAACCCACATATTATATCATCCACATGAAAAGTACAATAATTCAATCTAGAGTCTACACAATGTGAACCAAAAGGGAAACTTATTGGAATCTTCACTACGTTTTGATGAAACTTTATGAGTCGTTATAATATATAATATATTATATATACAAAAACAGTTTGAAATGTTCTCTCTCTCTCTCTCTCTCTCCCACCTTCTCTCTCTCCACTCTCTCCCATCTCTCTCCACTCTCTCCCACTCTCTCCACTCTCTCCCTCTCTCCCCACTCTCTCCCACTCTCTCCCACTCTCTCCACTCTCTCCCACTCTCTCCCACTCTCTCCACTCCTCTCACTCTCTCCCACTCTTCCCACTCTCTCCACTCTCTCTCACTCTCTCCCACTCTCTCTCACTCTCTCCACTCTCCTTCTCTCTTACTCTCTCACTCTCACTCCTCACTTACTCTCTCTCTCACTTACTCTCTCTCCCTCTCTCTCTCTCTCTCTCACTTACTCTCTCTCCCACTCTCTCTCCCACTCTCTCTCTCTCTCTCTCCCACTCTCCCACTCTCCCACTCTCCTCTGTCCTCCTCTCTCCTCTCTCTCTCTCCCACTCTCTCACCCTCTCTCTCTCACTTACTCTCTCACCCACTCTCTCTCACTCATTCACTCTCTCTCCCACTCATTCACTTCTCTCCACCATTCACTCTCTCACCCACTCTCTCCTCTCCTCACACTCTCTTCCCCTCTCTCACTTACTCTCCACCCACTCATTCACTCTCTCACCCACTCATTCACTCTCTCACCCACTCTCTCCTCTCTCCTCACACACTCATTCACTCTCTCTCCCACTCATTCACTCTCTCACCCCACTCTCTCCCTCTCTCTCACACACTCTCTCCCTCTCCTCTCACTTACTCTCCTCACCCACTCTCTCCCTCTCTCACATACTCTCTCACCCACTCTCTCCCTCTCTCACTTCCTCTCTTCACTTACTCTCTCACCCACTCTCTCTCCCACTCTCTCTCCCACCTCTCCCTCCCATCTCTCTCTCCACTCTCTCCACTCTCTCCTCTCTCTCCCTCTCTCTCTCTCCCACTCTCTCTCCCACTCCTCTCTCCCACTCTCTCCCACTCTCCCTCCCCTCTCTCTCTCCCACTCTCCCTCTCCCCTCTCTCTCTCCCCACTCTCCTCCCCCTCTCTCTCTCCCACTCTCTCCACTCTCCTCCCCCTCTCTCTCTCCCACTCTCCTCCCTCCTCTCTCTCTCCCACTCTCCTCCCACTCTCTCTCCTCTCTCTCTTCCCTCTCTCTCTCCCACTCCCTCCCCCTCTCTCTCTCCCACTCTCTCCCTCTCTTCTCTCCCTCTCCTCTCTCCCTCTCTCTCTCCCCACTCTCCTCCCCCTCTCTCTCTCCCACTCTCTCTCCACTCTCTCTCCCTCTCTCTCTCCCCTCTCTCTCTCCACTCTCCTCTCTCTCACCCTCTCTCTCTCTCACTTACTCTCTCTCTCCTCCAAATTACCGCACCAACACGAGTGTAAGAACCGTTTTGAACTCACACTCTCACCTCTACAATCCTCACATCCTCACCTGTTCATTCCCGTCCTTCTGACTGCCTGCGACCTCCACACACTCTCTCTCCCTCTCTCTCTCTCCCACTCCCTCCCCTCTCTCTCTCCCCACTCTCTCCCACTCTCTCTCCTCTCTCTCTCCCTCTCTCTCTCCCACTCTCCCTCTCTCTCACCCTCTCTCTCTCTCTCACTTACTCTCTCTCTCCCTCCAAATTACGCACCAAACGAGTGTAAGAAACCGTTTTGAACTCACACTCTCACACTCTCACACTCTCACATCCTCACCTGTTCATTCCGTCCTTCTGACTGCCTGCGACTCTCACACACTCTCTCTCCTCTCTCTCACTTACTCTCTCTCTCCCACTCTCTCTCTCTCTCTCTCTCCCCACTCTCTCTCCCCACTCTCTCTCTCTCCCTCTCTCTCTCTCTCTCCCACCCTCACACTCTCACACTCTCTCTCCCACTCTCTCTCCCACTCTCACATCCTCACCTGTTCATTCACCGTGCTTCTGACTGCCTGCGACTCTCTCACACTCGCTAGTTATCTTTTATTCCATGATTAATATTCATTAAGTGGGTGGCCACCATCAGAGCTCATTTAATATTCATTACCTCCAGCCATTGTGACGTTGGGTATTTGTAATTTTCGGGGGCGGAGCCGATGCCATCGGAGAGCTCGGTCTGGGAAACAATACGGAGGCAGATCAGAAACAATGAACCTGCTTTTAAAACGTTTAAAATGTTTAAACAGCTCATGATTACATCATCTTTTACATGCACACAAATCGAAACAACGAATTACCAAATACAGCACTGGAGGATCAGGAGGAACTAAACCATGGACAGTGATCCCGAGCAGCAAAGGGTGTTCGTTATGAACAGAGTGTTTGGGAGATGACATGCTCTACCTATTCACCTTGATTTATATTAACATCATTTATTGTTCTATCATCGTGGGCTTTCCCTCTGTATCGAGGATCATTATCTTCCATGATGGTTTTATGTTGGTCCTGGAGATCAGGGATCGGTAAACTCCGTCACCAAGTACTGAATGTCCTTAGAAAGGTACAAAGGAAGGAACTGATGATGTAATTGTGATGAGCAAGGCCAGGCAAGAAAATCTAATTTCAGGAAGGGAAAAGTTAACCATATTCTATAGCAATGCCAGAAGTTTAAATAATGAGAATGATGGAAGAGCTTGAAGCCAAAGTAGATAGCCAGGTTTACTATTATATATAGTTGCAGTGAGTGAGACATGGTTTAAGGAGGAGAGTAACTGGAGGACAGGATTAGAAGGTTACAAGGTGTATCGGTGTGATAGGAAGGAGAGAATAGGAGGAGTAGCAATCTGGGTAAAGGACAGCATTGTTTCAAGAGAAAGGGGTGACATTAAGGAAGGAATAAATGTTGAGGATTCTGTGTGGGTAGAGATTAGAGATTGTAAAAACAGTAAGATACTGGGAGGATGTGTTTGTGGTGTGAAGGAAGTGGAGGTAGGAGGAGTACATGAAGAATTAAAAAGGGCATGTAGTAAGGGAAGAGTATTGATTATGGGGGATTTTAACTTTCCAGGGATAGATTGGGTCCAGGAACAGGGAAAGAGCGGATGAGGATTTCCTAGTTTTAGTCCAGGATTGCTTTTTAACCCAGTTTTGTAGATAAGGGGTGTTGTATGGTTGATTTGTGTTTTTTTTATTTTTTTACCAAAACCCATCTTTGCCCCATGCCTCCTTCCCTGGAAAGAAAAAAACTTCAGAAACTTTTTTTTTAACAAAAAACCCCCAATTTTTCATTTTCTGGTCTGGTGTTGATAAATTGGTGTTGTGTTTATTTGACGCATGATGGGCCAAATGGCCTCCACCTGCGTTTAATTACCCTCGCCCAAGGATTCGGAGAGGGTATTGCATTTGGGTTCGTTTGTTTGTTTGTTTGTCTGTCTGTCTGTTTGTCTGTTTGTCTGTTTGTCTGTTTGTTTGTCTGTTTGTCTGTTTGTCTGTTTGTCTGTCTGTTTGTCTGTCTGTCTGTTTGTCTGTTTGTCTGTTTGTTTGTCTGTTTGTCTGTCTGTTTGTCTGTTTGTTTGTCTGTTTGTTTGTCTGCACAGAACTTTCGTGTTTTTCTCCACAACCGCTTGGCTAATTGAGACGAAAATTTCACCATTGGTGCAACTACTCATGTAGAATGTTGTAATGATAATTATGATGTCATAGGTCATGTAGTGTGGCAGCCATGTTGGAAAAACAGAAAAACTTTGGACCTCTGTATCTTTGAAACCGCACCAAGGAAATTATTGAAACTTGGCACATAGCAAGTACTCTTCATGCGGAACGAGTGTGATTTATATAATATGATGTCATAGATGCCCTCGTTATGACGTCATAATTGCATATGTAGACCATCACATCTAATCAGTATAAAAATTTTTGAGGGTCATCTCGGGATAAAATGGTCCACAGAAAAAAAAAATCATGACGTCATCAGTCACGTGATTCGGCAGCCATATATATATATATATATATATATATATATAATTTTTAACCCTTCAAAAATCTTGTTGGGCAGATGAAGTTGTTCTTCATCTGGTGACTCAACAAACTTCTTTACATCAAACACCATTGTAAACGTTTGTTGGTTTCACTGCATTTCTTTTGAATCAATTTATTATTATTATTATTATTATTATTATTATTATTATTACTATTATTAGTATCAGTATTGGCAATTTAATTTTATATCCCAGATGAGCCCCCAATTTCAATTACGTATTGACATCGGAGCTAGTGCACCGGTACCCCGGAGGATATCATGGCAGAAAATAAATAAAGACATTACTGTGCCCTTAGTGGTGATTTAAAGGTGAAACCAACGTACAACAGGAGACCGGAGGGTAACTTGATAAGGAATATTTATTAATCCCTACTGTCTACCAAAAGCACAATAATACTGTGATGGTTGTGAGCCCCGGGAAGGACAGTCGGGATCCCCAAGGAAGGACAAAGCACGTGCACGTAGGTTTAAAGGTAGATATGCTGTAATATTCTGTTTAGTGATTAAGAATACTGTACATCGTTTTCATGTGGATAGATATGTGTTGC
The DNA here is from genome assembly GCA_035128595.1 of Eptatretus atami. Classification (NCBI taxonomy): domain Eukaryota; kingdom Metazoa; phylum Chordata; class Myxini; order Myxiniformes; family Myxinidae; genus Eptatretus; species Eptatretus atami. Next base: position 87,661,592 of record CM068965.1, on the reverse strand, counting down.
GAATGTGAGTTAGAATAAAGTTTATGTTCTTCCCTTTCTGCACACCCTCAGTTCGAGCCATGACCCACAAACACACACATACACACATCATGATACTCCCACATCCCTCCTTTAGCGGAAACTAGTGGAGAATCTAGCGTGGCTTGAGTAAGGAAGGGATACTGAGGCTACATGCCAACTCTGCTCCCCCCTCTCAAACGGAAGCCATCCATCAAATTTGACAGCTGAATGCTAATCTCCTCATCTCCTCCCACCAAAGATTGCCTGTAGAGACTGCTCCACCAACTGTGTACCGTTGCTTGGTAGGAAGACAGGACTCGGCCAATTAACATCAAGGAGAGTCTTGACCATCTCCGCAAGCCTGCACCAATGAGAAGCTGCATTTAGTAGCTGAGGAGTAAGAGAGGGGTGGAGGGGGAGGGATGAAGGAAGAAATGCACGAAGTGTAGAGATAGAAGTTGGGGTACAGAGTCGAGCAGCTTTTCTCTCATCACACCTCTTCCATACTTTCTGTAAACCTTTCCCTGACATTTCTTCTTCAAATTCCGAGTTTTCCGACTTTCTTTTCTTCGTTCCTTGATGTTCTTCCCACCTTTCTGACTTTTTGCATTTCTTTCTTCTATACTTTCCATGGCTTTCACACACTCATTGAGGTACACCTCGATCCTGGCACGCTTTTACATACTACAGTTATCGACACACTACCATGGAGCCACCGCCTCACCTCATAACACCGCACGAGATTCATGCACAGCCACACAGTTCATCGTGTTTCGCGAAGAGAACATCCAGTGATCTCCGCAGGACCGGGGTGCTGACGGAGCAGAGGAAGGAGTCCAGGAGGGAGTGCATGGGAGGCGAACCCAAACAGCCAAGCAGTGGGCCACTGCAGCTTCAACCAGGGTGGTTTAAGGTGCGTTGGGGCTCATAAAAGACCCCACACTACTTCTCACCACCAATTCTCACCCGTCTCTCTCTCTCTCTCTCTCTCTCTCTCTCTCTCTCTCTCTCTCTCTCTCTCTCTCTCTCGCTCTCTCTTTCCTTCGGGTGTCTGGATTTATTTAACGTAAAGGTGCTAAGTAATTGTTGTAAGGCATCTGAGGGTGGGTTTAGTGCACAGGGGACAAGTAGGAAATGTGTAAATTCCTGTAAATTTATGAATATTGCTTGCGTTGCCCCATTCTGATTTCTCGCACCATTTCCCATTTCAATTCTCCAACCACCATTTATCCTGCCAATTCCCTTCTTGTGTAATAAATTAATGAAAGAGTCGATATCGCGTCTTTACTTATCCTGCTCAGGTTTGATCTGAGATAGCGCTCCTGGGGCAGTTGGCCCAAGTGATTAATTCGTCTGATAAACATTTGGGTATGGCTTGTAACGCTGGTTTGCTCGGCCAATTAATAGCCATTACGCAGTCGCAGGCATGGTTCCCCATCTGCTTCATTCATCTCACAGGTACGGTAAACCGACCCTGGGCACAAAAATCCGGTCGGAGGTGAGTGTTGTTGATGGGGCGTCCATGGTCTTTTGATGGACATGTCGGGCTTTCAGAGTTATCCGACCCACGTCCGTAACAATACAAATTAAATGTAACATTTCATGACTTTCCTCAGAATCCCCAAATTAAATAAGTACAAACTTCACAAACAACAATGCAGCTACAAGTTAACTCACGACTCTCAATGTGACAACTTAGCTCAAGCAAGCAGTTAGTACAGTAAACCCCAGCGGGTTATAAGTGTGTGAGAGGTCGGAAGTGAGCACGGTGGAAAGGATCCGGCCCGGAAGGTTCGCACAGGATGAAGTCTATTGGACAGTCACGTTTTACAAGTCCTCCGAACATAGAGAAGAATTCGAGTCTGCAGGTAAAGTTGTATCACAGGTGATGAAGATGGGAACTCCAAGCTGTAAAGGACGATGTGTTACTTGAAGGACAGGAGAGGTCGAAGGGACGAATAAGCTTCAAGATTATGCACGGGTCAACCCGCCAAGTGTCTTCTCAAAAATGGTGTGTAAATCACCAAAAATGGCACCAACGAGGCTACACAAGCTGTGAAATAGTCGCCGACATAACAGCAGTGCATTGTCCGACAGGTAGGTTCCACGGGTAGAAGGGGTTCAGCGAAGAATACCTGAGAGGGTGTGATATAAGAAGCAAAGCTGAACCTCCATAGAGCAACACACAACGGGTTAAAGTTTATCCGTCCTGGTCAACGAATAGATGAGTTACTGAACTCTCCCAGGTTCGCATACACGAGATCCCGATTCCTCCTTCACTGAGTATGTCGGTTTCAAAATGATTTCCACCCCTTGAAACATATAGCGTCTGCCAGATCTATGTCTATATTTTTGGAGGTTTCTTGAGGTGCTCTACAGGGAATCAAAGCAAATCTGGTAAAAAACGGACGTTTTTAAACAAATGTTATCACATTTGTGAGGACCGCGAACGATGTGCCACGTGACGTATGCACAGACGAGCAGGCAAAATGGTGGATTTTCTGCAAGGTTTATTTCCGCACAAGCTCAAGGGAATTTATCCATGCCTTCCTTCTCTCCTTGTCCTCTTTAACCCCTTCTGTTTTATTTTCCTCTTTAACTTCCTTCCATTTATAAAACTGTCGTTTTCTTTTTTTACTTGTTTTGTTGTTGTTGTTGTTGTTGTTGTGTGACTTAACAGGAAACTTAACAGCAAATATAACCTTCACCAAAGCACAATTAAATGACTCTACTGATGTGCAACATCACCTCCGTGGAGTGAGTTGCATGCTGATGATGATCGGAGTGTGGATCGCAAACTGCTCGTCGTCGCTCGTTATTATTATTATTGAATGTGATATTCACGTAATTACATTTCAAGTTAACTATCTCACCACCTGGATGGAAATTAAAAAGAGTTGCTTCAGTTTTTCCATGTCATGAATAATCATCATGCCGAGTTTTAAAATGATCCGTTGAGCTGCCTGGGGGAGTCGGGGAAAACAAAAACATGTTAGTGGGTCCACTGCGGCACTGCCTGCCTGACTTCACCGCATCGTGAGGGTTTTAAGAGCTCGTTTACTCCATCGTCGAAGGGCTAAAAAGCATACAAATAAATTATTATTATTATTACCACGTCACAGGTGGGCGGAGGTTATGTTTTCACCCCTGTCTGTCTGTCTGTCCGTCTGTGAACACGATATCTCAAAAAGTTGTGGATGGATTCGGCCGAAACTTGGTGGACAGGTTGGATGTGTGACAAGGACGAATTGGAAGTTTTGGTGAAGATCGGTATCCGGATAGGACAATTATTTAATTTTTCAAGTTATTCTTCACCTTTGAGAGATGGGAGCAAAAGCGATACACAGTACAGCACTGCATTTCAAAACGTGCACGAGTTATGATAAAACTTGATCGATGAGTTGGGTAAGTGACATGAACAAGCCGATTAGATTTCGGTTCAACATCAGGTCTGGATTCAGATCTAGCCAATCACAATCAGTGGGATACAAAACGTTACCTGTTCAACCTGGTGGAGGTGTGCGCTCTACCGAGTGCCCTTCTAGCTGTCGCTGTTCCAGTAATCTTCCAGTTAATAACTGTGCTCTCAGCATATAAAGAGACACTGTGGGAGACTCTTGCATGTACAAATCAGAGGAGTCAAGGTGATTATAGTTAGAGACCAGGAAAGGTGGGAATGAGGGAGTGAGCAGTCACACACCATTTCGGTTACCCCTACATCTGGAACCTGGAACGGTTTGTCTTCATGGGGAAACACGCTGCGCCCCCCAAGTGGCGAAAACCACAACTGCACTTATTTAGACTAAATAATGCATGTGTTTATTTAACCGGTATTTACAGGTGTACCTGGAAGAGCACTCGGTGGAGCACATACCTCCGCCACATGATACCTGATCCACGAGAACATATCGAGCCCAATACATTTTTGAGATATCATGCTATACAGTAACTGCATCGTTTTTGGTCCTATCTCTCAATGGTGAAGAATCAGTTAAAAAAAATTAAATAATTCTCATATCCAGATCCGGATTCGGATCTTCACCAAAATCTAATTATTTCGTCCTGGTCACACACCCAACATGTCCATCATTGTAGATACAAAATCGAGGCTCATGTAAGAGCAAAAGGGGTTAAGCCTGCTATTGGCTTAACGGTCAGAGTGGCTGATTTAAGATATTAGGGGCTTGAGTTCCTACCGTTGAATTAACATCAAGCGGATTGATTCAGCCTGCCATCCTTCTGAAGTCTGCGAAAGGAGTACCAGCGTGCTGGAAACAAGGCACTGCATCAGCGGCACAGCTGCGCTCCCAGAAAATGATGCAGCCAAGCAGCCACAGGCTACATCCGAATAAATGTAAATAAATGTAAGAGCTAGGAGACTGAGGGTTAAATGTGCCTGAGTTGGACAATGAGTGAACAGGTAAACATGGAGGAGAGGAGGACACAGTATTAACCTGCAGGTAAGTTAAGTTTGGGTTAGGTAGGCTTGATGGTAGTAGTGAAGATCACGGGTAGTGATGGATGACAAGAGGTGGTGATGCATCGGTTTCTTGGTAAACTCCCATAATCCAGGCTAACTGCTCACCTGCACTCATTTGTTCCTCTTTTATCTCACCTGTGGAACCAACTTCCCCAATCTGTTCAGTCCCATTCTTCTATACAGGGCTTCAAGACAGCTGTTCACCACTACTTCAGGTCGTCCTCCATCTCTACTCATGATCTCCTCCACTCCAAATTACCCCATTCCCGATTGCACTCCCTTTTTCCAGGTTATTGTCATTTCCCCCCTCTTCCTCACCTCTTTTTGTTTGTTTCCTTTCTATTTCATCCTCACTTTCCCATTCCTCTTCTTGCTGTGTTTCATTCATCCTGTGTGCAGCTTGTTAACCCACATGTGTCCTTCTCCCTCCCCACTTGATCTCACCCTCTTTTACTCTACTCTTGGTGTTCCACCTTTCAATATTATTCCCTTCCATTCTGGTCCAGCTCTTCCATGAGCCTCGACCATGTAAACAAAAAGATTTGTATTTGAAGTCGTGTTGTTACGTATGCACTGCGTGGGCATGGGGGTGGGGTGGGGTTGGGGCTAAATTAAGATAATTTAAATTGCAAAAACGGGGAGGGGGGGGTGAATGAGTGGGAGAGGATGTTTGTGAGAAGGGAGATTAATAGGAGAGAGGGGCAGGTTTTGGGGGGGGAGGCGTTGTTTGTTTGTAAATGTTTGTAAATGTTTGTATTTGATGTTTGTAAATGTAAATCTCAACATCTTTGTAAAACATTTGATGTTTGTAAATGTATGAATAAATAGACAGCCCCAATAAGGAACGGTATTTGTAGTTTATAAATTAATAAACTGAACACAAGGGGGCGACATAGGACACGACTTGACTGGGACCACACCATGAATACGAGTCGTGTTCAAGAAGTTCTCAGAACGAGGTATTCACCATCGTCTGAGAAATGTGTGTTCCTTCATTTCATATAAATATATATATTTAACAATTAAGTATATGTAATGATAACAAGTAGATATTAAATCATAACAAGTATATGTAATGATAAGAAGTAGATATTAAATGATAACAAGTATATGTATGAAAGAGAGAATTAAATGATAACAAGTATATGTCATGATAAGAAGTAGATATAAATCATAACAAGTATATGTAATGATAAGAAGTAGATATTAAATGATACAAGTATATGTATGTATAAGAAGTAGATATTAAATGATAACAAGTATATGTCATGATAAGAAGTAGATATTAATCATAACAATATATGTAATGATAAGAGGTAGATATTAAATGATAACAAGTATATGTAATGATAAGAAGTAGATATTAAATGATAACAAGTATATGTCATGATAAGAAGTAATATTAAATGATAACAAGTATATGAATGATAAGAAGTAGATATAAATGATAACAAGTATATGTCATGATAAGAAGTAGATATGAAATTCATAACAAGTATATGTAATGATAAGAAGTAGATATTAAATGATAACAAGTATATGTATGATAAGAAGTAGATATTAAATGATAACAAGTATATGTCATGATAAGAAGTAGATATTAATTATAACAAGTATATGTAATGATAAGAGGTAGATATTAAATGATAACAAAGTATATGTAATGATAAGAAGTAGATATTAAATGATAACAAGTATATGTCATGATAAGAAGTAGATATTAAATGATTACAAGTATATGTCATGATAAGAAAGTAGATATTAAATGATAACAAGTATATGTAATGATAACAAGTAGATATTAAATGATAACAAGTATATGTAATGATAAAAAGTAGATATTAATCATAACAAATATATGTAATGATAGAAGTAGATATTAATGATAACAAGTATATGTAATGATAAGAAGTAGATATTAAATGATAACAAGTATATGTAATGATAAGAAGTAGATATTAAATGATAACAAGTATATGTCATTATAAGAAGTAGATATTAAATGATAACAAGTATATGTCATGATAACAAGTAGATATTAAATGATAACAGTATATGTAATGATAAGAAGTAGATATTAAATGATAACAAGTATATGTATGATAAGAAGTAGATATTAAATGTAACAAGTATATGTAATGATAAGAAGTAGATATTAAATGAGAACAAGTATATGTCATGATAAGAAGTAGATATAAATAATAACAAGTATATGTAATGATAAGAAGTAGATATTAATATAACAAGTATATGTAATATAGAAGTAGATATTAAATGATAACAAGTATATGTAATGATAAGAAGTAGATATTAAATGATAACAAGTATATGTAATGATAAGAAGTAGATATTAAATGATAACAAGTATATGTAATGATAATCTCTCTCTTTT
>CM068965.1:87622424-87634803 GCA_035128595.1 Eptatretus atami | reverse complement strand
TATTTTTAATAATATTAATAAAAATAATCAAATAAAAATATAATTATATATAAATCTATAGTATCTTTTAATATATAAACTCTATTTAATAAAATCCAAATAAAATAAATACTAAATTGAAAATATAAAATATTTATTTTCTCATAATCATAAATAAAATTATACAATCAAATTAATAAAAAAATCATTTTAATCTATCATATTTCAATTAAATATTAATAAATCTATTTATAATCGAATTTTATAAATAAAATAAAAAATGATATTAGAAATTATAAGAATAGTATAGAAATCAGGAATGAGATCAATCAAATCAATATAAATAAAAATTTCAAAAAATTAAATTAGATATCATTTATAATAAAAATATATATTTATAAAAAAAAAAATAATTAATATAAATTCATAAATATTCTAGAAAAATAAAATATATTTCAAATCATAAAATCAAAAAATTTTTTCAAAATCAAATTAAAAAATAAAAATTTCATAAAATTAAAATTTCAATAAATAAAGATTCAATATCAAAAAAAAATATTGTCATTTAAAGCATCTAAACTCATCAATCAAACGATTTTCATTATCAAAAATAAAAATCAAAAAATTATAGATCATAGGTTCATATTATCAATAAATAAATTAATGCATTCAAAATATATATCTGATTAATTAATAAATATTAAATAAGAAAATTCAAATAAAATAAATAATTCAATTCAGGTTAAAAAAAAATAAGAAAAAAGAATATCAAATTCATTTTCAAATATGAATATAAAATATAAAATTAATAATCATCTATTAAGGATAATAATAAATTTTTACTCAAAAATATATCAAAATAAAATATTTATCTATCATATCAAATAATAAAAATAATATCTATATTATATAAAATTCATACTAAATAATTCTCAATAGTTCATCATATATAACATCAATTCGAAAAAAAGAAAATCATAAAAAAATCAAAATTATTTAATATAATAATCTATAATAAAAACAAAAATATTATAATTTTCTAAATATAATACATAAATAAGTTAAAGTGATTTGAAAAATCATATATAAGATATAAATCATAAAATAATTATTCATTTTATCATATTATTTAAATATCTATAGATAATAAAAATAATTCAAAAAAAAGTCTATAATTAAAGATGGATAAAAAACTTAATTCAAATAAATTTTAATAAAAAATATAAATATCAGACTTAATCTTTAATTCATAAATAATAATCGAAAATTATAATAAATCAATCAAAATCAAATCATTAATATTAAATGTATAAATCATATATAAATAAATTAATAACAATATTCAAATAAATATAAAAGTAAAATCAATTCATATCAAAATCAATTATTAACTATATCAAAAATTATAAATCAAAATAAAAAATTATATAATATTAAAATAAAATAATAAATATAAAATCAAAAATTATATCAAAAAAAAAATCATTATTTAATAAATTCAAATTTAAAATATATAAAATCTTAAAAAATAAATAAAATAATAAAATAAAAATCTCATTCGATTTAATAATCGATATATAAATAAATCAAATATCATATACAATCAAAATAAATTTATCAATTTTATATTAATAAATAATCGAAAAATATTAAAAAAAAAACATTTTCATAATCAAAAAATAATATATCAATTAAACATAATTAAAAAAAATTATCTTTATAAAAATAAATAAATTTATCTTCAATAATAAATAATAAAAAATATAAACAATAAAAAAAAAAACATTCGCAATAAAAAAAATTTAATTATACAATCGTCATCTCTACATCGTAGCGTAGGGCTCCCCATACCATAATCACAGCATGGAACCTCGCTATCATCTCTACCTGGCCTGTAGGGCCTCCCCATACCATAATCACAGCATGGAACCTCGCTATCATCTCTATCTGTCGCCTGTAGGGCCTCCCCATACCATAATCACAGCATGGAACCTTGCCTTCATCTCTACCTGAGCTGTAGGGCCTCCCCATACCATAACACAGCATGGAACCTCGCTATCATCTCTACCTGTAGCTTGTAGGGCCTCCCCATACCTAATCACAGCATGGAACCTGCTATCATCTCTATCTGTGCCTGTAGGCCTCCCCATACCATAATCACAGCATGGAACCTGCTATCATCTCTATCTGTCGCCTGTAGGGCCTCCCATACCATAATCACAGCATGGAACCTCGCTATCATCTCTATCTGTCGCCTGTAGGGCCTCCCCATACCATAATCACAGCATGGAACCTTGCTTCATCTCTACCTGAGCTTGTAGGGCCTCCCCATACCATAATCACAGCATGGAACCTCGCTATCATCTCTACCTGTACCTGTAGGGCCTCCCATACCATAATCACAGCATGGAACCTCGCTATCATCTCTATCTGTCGCCTGTAGGGCCCCCCATACCATAATCACAGCATGGAACCTCGCTATCATCTCTACCTGTAGCCTGTAGGGCCTCCCCATACCATAATCACAGCATGAACCCTTATCTATCTCTATCTGTCGCCTGTAGGGCCTCCCATACCATAATCACAGCATGGAACCTCGCTATCATCTCTATCTGTGCCTGTAGGGCCTCCCCTACCATAATCACAGCATGAACCTTGCTATCATCTCTACCTGGCTGTAGGGCCTCCCCATACCATAATCACAGCATGGAACCTCGCTATCATCTCTACCTGTAGCTTGTAGGGCCCCCATACCATAATCACAGCATGGAACTCGCTATCATCTCTACTGTGCCTGTAGGGCCTCCCCATACCATAATCACAGCATGGAACCTGCTATCATCTCTATCTGTCGCCTGTAGGGCCTCCCCATACCATAATCACAGCATGGAACCTCGCTATCATCTCTACCTGTAGCCTGTAGGGCCTCCCATACCATAATCACAGCATGGAACCTTGCCTATCATCTCTACCTGTAGCTGAGGGCCTCCCCATACCTAAACACACATGGAACCTTGCTATCACTCTACCTGGAGCTGTAGGGCCTCCCATACCCTAATCACAGCATGAACCTTGCCTATCATCTCTACCTGTACTTGTAGGGCCTCCATACCAAACACAGCATGGAACCTTGCTATCATCTCTACCTGTAGCTTGTAGGGCCTCCCCATACCTAATCACAGCATGGAACCTTGCTATCATCTCTACCTGTGCTTGTAGGGCCTCTCCATACCCTAAACACAGCATGGAACCTTGCCTTCATCTCTACCTGAGCTTGTAGGCCTCCCCATACCCTAATCACAGCATGAACCTTGCTATCATCCTCTACCTGTAGCTTGTTAGGGCCTCTCCATACCCAAACACAGCCATGGACCTGTCTTCATCTCTATCCTGTAGCTTGTAGGGCCTCTCCATACCCTAAACACAGCATGGAACCTTGCCTTCATCTCTATCTGTAGCTTGTCAGGCCTCCCCATACCCTAATCACAGCATGAAACCTCGCTGTCATCTCTTCCTGTGTTTCATAGGTTTGAGGAGAGATTGTCTGCCATTAATTTTTTTGTATATAAAGTCTACACTCATGGTGACAGAGGGCAGAAGGCAACCCACTGACACTGGGACAACACAAGATCGCAACAAGCAAGGGGTGGACAGACAGGAGGAAGAGGAGCATCATGTGTCCCTGAGTTATTTCAGGTTTTGTGGTTGGCTTAAAATCCATAATTGGTATGCAGACATGTCACATGACAGATGCTGCCATTAGTCTCAAAAGAAACATACGTGCAGTTTTTGTTCCACAAAACCGTTTTTCACATTTTGATGCCCCAAAAAAGTCATGTCCATTCATCTAACTTTCTGTCATGAGGTTCTCTTCTTTCTTCAAGTGATTTCTGATGGTCCATCAGCTTGATGGGGATGATGCCTGTAAATCCTCTACTTCGTGTTGCCTTTCCGCATGGTGTATTTGAGTTTGACGAGGACCGTTGAAATGGTCCTGCTGGAGGTGTCCGTCCATTCTCTGATGGCTGATCATCATACCTCGCTGGACTTGCGTTAACTCCTTCCTTCCGGGAACGATGTTCTGAAACGGAGTTCAGTAGGGTTGACATTCTGTCCCTGACTGTTTCGAAAGTGTCTGTTGATATTTACTCTGATGCAAATCAGGTGCACTGGTGAGCATGTCACAACTGGAAAGGGTTATTGGCTCTTGAGAAGAGGATCAGGTACAGTATGAACGACATAACCTAAAACGACCAAACATCAGTTTTCCTCTTTTTTTTCCTTTTCTTCAACCTCTCATTCTTGTTTTGCTTGTGTCTTGTTTTGTGTTATCTCATCATTAATTCCATCTCTCATTCCTCGTTTTCTTTCAGGTTCTTCAACCTTCCTTGCAGTCCTCTGTTTATGTCGATAAACAGCAGATGCTGAGCACCATTAAATATTTACGAGATAAAGTGTGTTCATAAAGACCATTGTGTTTTATATAAAGGATAAAGGGTTTGGGAGGGAAGGGTGCAACTAAAACAGGATGACAAGTAAAGATGGAGGGTGCGAGTGAGATGTGCACTCATGTAAAGAATGGAATGGAGTTGTAGTACCATCTACCCGAATAGTGTGATATGTTCACTTAAGTTTGAAGACATTAGCACCAACAAGGCACTTTGAACAACCATTTCAGTCTTGATGTTCTCATCAATCAGACAAACTTGCTGATGCAAGACTAATGTATTCAAACCACAGTAGTGCCAGTTGGAAAGCATAAGCGAGTCATAACATTGCAGGTAGAAAGACTATTCCTCAACAGACAACTGGTAAAGAAAATTTGAACAGTTAGGTCAGGTGCCAATAATTTGAACACTTAGGGGAACACTCAGGATAATATAGGCTGTCCGAAGGTGCGTGCCTTCGTCTCTTCGATGTCAAGCAGGGTTCAATTCCTGAGTCCTGACCCAGCTATAAACCGTCACAGGTTGTATTTGATTTGTTTTCAGCTTGCAGGGTGAGGGAGGCATCAGTGTGTGTGTGTGTGTGTGTGCCAGCCCTCGATTGTGGCGTGTACTGTCTGCCACTATTAGTTGTTGATTGTTGCAGACGTCATGGTATCTTTTGTGATTAGTGGAAAGGTTTTCGCTGCACCTGGACAAATTACATATTCTTGCCGAAATCACCCTTAGTCGAACGTCAGGCCTGGCCAGCCAGTTGGTGAAAGCTTGGGCCTAAAACGTTTCCTGGCTGACTCACAAGGAAGTGAAAATATTTTGGGTCGTTAAAGAAGAGGGAGTTCGTTGGACAAGAAGGGATAATCTGAACTATGCAGATGAAGAGGAGAGAGTCTGAACGACGAGGCTGATGAGGGTTGGTTCCGAAGCACGGAGCTTGGGATTTTGTGGTTTCAAACGACGTGCTCGATATTGTAAGTGGTAGGTTCCAATCCACGTGGTTCGGGAGGGTTTTTTTCTGGACCCAGGAGGTCAGGTTTCGAAGTTTCGAACCACCTGCTTTTTATTGTAAGTGATAGGTTCCCAACCACGTGGTTCAAGATATTGCGAGTGGTAGAAAAACTCCAAAAAGCTAATGAACTGTCTGGCCTCTCTATCATGAGTGTGTCTGAATGGATTAAATCCTCAAACACACACACACACAGGATGGGGTGGGCGTTTTTGGCTTGGGTGTTCATCTCATCCCCACATAGCAAAGAGCTCAGTTTGTGAATGCAACAAGACTCAATCCCATAATAAGGTCACCATTCCAAACTGCAATCTTCCTCATTCCTCCCCCTCACAGCCAAAATCCCGTTCCTCTCTCTCTCTATTGCTACAACTCGCTCAAACTGAGTGAGCTTGCTGTGCAGCGAGTCCTGCAGGCTGCGGCCTGCGAGGGCCGTGTCGGGCAGCAGGCCAAAACGAGTGTGCAGTGACCGGTGTTTGGCTCGGCTCGCTGTGCAGGACGGGCCTTTTGCTGAACATTTTTGCAAAGCTAAATAGACTTGTGCAAACGAATACACCCTGACTGAATCAAAATCCAAATGTGCATTATACCTCTTCGAGGAAGCTTGCATATTGAAATGGGCAAAAAAAAAAACCTAACCCAAATATAGATATACAAGATGTAATGGAGGAAGTTGAGTTTAGGAAGAGGAACAGGTGGGGTTTGAACATATTGTCTTTCTGTGCCACTGAGGGAAAGCTGGCCATGTTTACACAGAGAGCTAAAGGAAGAGGTGATCCATGATAGGAAGATTTTGAGGCCTTGGTGAGGGTGGAGAGTGAAGGCAGCTTTGAGGGGAGTTGTAGTGTGCTGTGGTGTCATTTGGGTGTGGTGGGGCAGGGTGTATCATGTTCACACTTCACAATGGCCTGTTTATACGATGATGGTATTTAAAAAACAATAAAAAAAATGGATATTAACCACCCATAACACCCAAATGGCAGCGCTCATTCGAATGATTGATGAATCGGGTTCCATCTCAGGTGTGGACTTTCAGGTTGGTTGGCCGTTGTGCCATACCTCGTCACTATCTGGTGGGATTGTTGGAACTAACGATGGTGATCTCGTAGAGGGGGATGGATCCACGTTGTGCCATACCACGTTACTATCTGGCAGGATTGTTGGAAAGAACAATAGTGATCTCATGGAAACCGGTGAGATTCAAAAGATTGGTGGTATTACAGAAATAACTCAACCCACCGAGGAGGAAAACAAGAATTGACAAGTCTATTTGCAATATTTTCTTCAGACTTTGACATCGTTCAACTATTCATTTTAATCAAGTTTTTCTTGAATAAATGGAGGAGAGAGTGAGGCATTTCTAAGGATTCTTTATGTTTTAAAATTAAGATTCAATGTGCATGTTGGAAACTAAAAGGTTTTTGCACTCTGCAGGAATTTCTCATAAAATAAATGAGTTATTTGTTCAAATGTAAAAGAAAACTAATACTAAAATATTTTCATATATTAAAAGTAAAAATAACAGGGTTATACAAAAAGGTATATGTTCGGTGTGTGGTTCAAAAAAAAATCAATTTATCTCCAAACACAAACTCGGAGGAGATATACAAAGTTTTATCAGGAAGTAAATTTACAACTACTGGAATACCAGGGGAATTACATCTACCAGGGTATTCTTTCTGTGGTCCAGGCACAAACTTGGATAAAAGATTAGATGAGGCAGACAATCCTAAACCATGGAGTAAACCTATCATAGGTTTGATGAAGTGTGCATGAGACACGATATGATTATGGGATACCACAACTTTAGAAGAAAGCATGAAGCGATAGAGAAATGTTGTATAATTTGTCTCTGATACAAAATCCAACCTTGAGAGAAAAGTGATCGGTTCATCTGAAGAAGATGATCAGTGCTAAATTGAAACTTGGACTTGAAATTCAAAAACTTAATGATGATGTCATTAAGATTGAAGAGCAATTAGCTGATGAATTACATAAACAATATTCCAAAGTTTCGTAGAAGGAAGGTTTATTGCAAGGAAGTTGATTATATCTGGTCCGCTGATTTGATTGAACTCAATAATGATAAGGGGTACAAGTATGCTTTTAACCGTTATTGATTTGAGGAGTAGATACGCATGGGGTTGTACCATTAAAAAACAAAACAGTTAATACTCTTATGTTAGCCTTTCAACAGATATTTAATAGAAGTTAGAAGAGAAAACCTAAAAAATTGTGGACTGATGGGGTAAGAGTTTTATACAAGACATTTATGAATTTTCTAAAAAATAACAGTATTACATTATACCAGTACCTTTAATGAAGGAGGCGGTTGTTATTGAACGTTTTAATCGTACCTTAAAGAAAGACTATATAAAAAATTCACACAACTCGGTTCACACAATGGTTATCTTTTATTCAGGATATTGTGGATAGTATAATAACACGATTCATACGTCACAAATATGAAACCATCAGAAACATTTACAAAATTAAATATGAAAAAGAGATTAATGTCAGAAAACCTAAGTTCAAGTTGGTGATATCGTAAGATATACAGGTGGAATCTCATTTTGAAAAAGGTTTTACTGAACGATGGACGAAAGAACTTTTAAAATTGTTTCTGTAATAGATACGGTTCCTTGGACTTAAAGATTATTGATTTAGAGGGGAAGAGATTTTAGGTTCATTTTTATTCACAAGAATTACAAAAGACAAAGATAAATTGAATTTTTTTTTGACTCCGCCCCTTTTTGACTCACCCACACAAGCCCCGCCCACACAAACCCACACAACCCCACCACACACAAACCCACACAACTCCACACACACACAAGCTCCACCCACTTCATCATATTCACATAATTAGTGATTAGTTAATTAGTTCCCCACACACAACATGTTTATTTAATTAAAAAATTATCCACTCATCCACCCATCCACCCATCTCTCCACCCATCCATTGATCCACACAAAACCTCATCCACATTCGCCCCTCCACATAAGCTCCACCACACAGCCCTCCCACACCGAAGCCCAGCCACACAAGCCCCTCCCCCTCATCCCACCTTTGACCCCCCACACAAGTCCCTCCCACACAAGCCCTCCCACACAAGCCCCTCCACACCGAAGCCCCGCCACACAGCCCCTCCCCCTCATCCACACAAGCCCTTCCCACACAAGCCCCGCCCACACAAGCCCGCGCCACACACGCCCCACCCACACAAGGCCCTCCCCCCCCCCCCTCCCTGTCGCGCCCCACCTTTGACCCACACCTCCCTCATCCCACCCCACCTTCCCACACACACACGGGGAGGGGAGGGGTGGGATGAGGGAGGTGATGGGTCATTGGGGAGCGCACCTACCCCCCTTCATGTCTTGATTTCTTTTATAATTCAAAATCAGTAATGTAAACAAAAAAAATTAATTCATCAATATTGAAATATTAAATATTTCATTTGCGAGAATGTATAATCTTTCCCAGCAATCTTCTTCAGATGTCTTGTGATTTCGAAACTCAGACACCATATTCTGTTTGAAACAAAAAGTGGAAATAATTAGGTTTTTAAAAGATAATTACATGGTAAATTATAAGCTGGTGTTGGTTCTCAGTTCAAGCCTCGTTGACCACTGATTAACACACCAGGAGGCCGATCAGCCTGTATCCTTCCGAGGCCAATAATGAATTCCGGTGTACTGGCATAACCGCGTCAAACTAATGATGCAACCAACATAAGGCGACATTCCAAAGAAAGAGTGATATTAAAAGAATAATAAACAAATAACTAATAATAATTTCAGAAACATTTACCTCCAGAAAATCATGTGTTGTATCAGATTGGTTCAACAGCTTATGTTGTGTGATCGAGCTGAAAAAAAAAAATAATGAGTCAAGGGTTAGATGAGAGGAGATAGAGAGAGGTAGTAGAAAGACAGACAGAGAGACAAACAGAGGAGAGAGAGAGAGATACCAAGACAGACAGGGAGGAGATACAGAGAGACAAACAGACAGGACAGAGCACGCACACACGCACACGCACCACACACGCACGCACACGCACGCACACAGACACATACACAGACACACACATACACACAATACACGCAACACACACAACAAACGACACCACACACACAGCACGCACACACACGACGTGGCGCACCACACACACACACACGCACACGCAACGCACACACACACAAAACACACACACACACGCAGCACACACAAACACATGCACACACACGCACGCACCACACAACACACGCACGCACACACAAACACACGCACACACACACACGCACGCACACCACACGGTGCGCGCACACACACACACGCACACATAATACACACACACACATACACACACATACGCACACCACACACACACACGCACGCACACACAAACACACGCACACACACGCACGCGTGCGCACACACACACACACGCAAACACACACACACATACACATAATACAACACACACACATACACACACACACACGTTCTCACCGTTGGTTTAATTCACTCGAATCAGTGGCCTTGATAAGTCTTCGACCAGTCATTAATATGTTTTTCATTCTTCTTCTAAAATCACTGACTTCATCAATAAGGGCTTTATCTCATCGACCTCATCGTCAAATGTAAATTCCACGTCATCCAGAGGACCTGTTAGGAAAAAAAAAATATTTTAGCATCATCACGATATAATTTTAATCATTTGCTTCATCGTTCAAAGAGGAACTAACCATACAAAACGTACCAACTTGAGTGAACTGTTATCTTCATCGGAAGAGCAAGTCAATGGCTCAGTTTTTTTTTACCATTGGTACAAGATGGTAAAGATCAGAGGGCTGATAAGACGTCGTGTGAGTCATTAAGTCTTTTTCAATTCTCTTCTCAGATGATCGACCTCGTACAGAGAATTAATTCCATGCACCTCGTCGTGATATATAAACTGCTCTTTCCTGCCTGGACCTGCCAGGAAAAAAATATATATCAGATTATCACGATTCAATATATAATCACTGTCTCATCGTTCAAAGAGAAACCATCTACAAACTTACCAGCTTTGTGTTGAGCTGTTTTGTTCGTTGGGAGAAACGATCGTTGATGCCTCAGTTGTAAAAATGAAAATCCTGTCTGCAGAAACTGTCTGGCGAATCACTTATAAGGCAAGCGATGAGGAAATTTCCAGAACATCGGGTGTGGCCACAGGAAATACGCTTCTGGTGAGACAGCTTGGAAAATAATTGGGCGATTATATTCTCTTGTATGAATCATTTTCGAAAAATACTTAAAATGCTTGATTAAACTTGATTTAATTACTTGCTTGATTAAACTTGAAGCTTAACTTAATTAAACTTATGTTTAAAGCCTGTCCGTGTTCTGAATTGGTATAGATAAACACGAGGTGTTCGATCACACAATAGTTCCTTTTTTTCACAGCACGAATGTCGAAAAAAAACACTTCCTCATTTTACCAGCACGACGTGTCGAAAAAAAACACTTCCTCATTTTAACAGCACAAACTGAAAACATTAAAAAAACTAGTTTATGTGTGTGGTTTATACAAAAAAATATATACAACTCAGTGAGTGGTCAGATGAGATCATTAAGAGAAGTATATCATTTCGTAATGGCACAAAAGGGGTCTTTGAAAAAATAAAGATTCAAATGTTTTATTTTTAAATATTTTAGATGGGGATTATTGTGCAAAGAAAATTAAATATTGAAGGAATATGAGAATGAACAATGTTTATAGGTTCAATGAGTGAGCTAAACAATATATATTGTTTATTTGAAAATGAGTGTCCCTCGGCTTACAGGTTTCAGATATCTCTTCAGAATCACCTGAACAAACCACATTACTACGTTGCTACTTGAACCATCTTTATTCTTGTCGCATTGGTTATTTGTAATAGAATGCCCTAGGTAAAAGGGAGACAAACAAATATACCTTGGGTAAAAAGGGGGTGTAATTTTAGGGGAAAAAAATGTGAATCGCTGAAAATCCCCCATCATTTACATGGGGAAAATGAGCCAGAATCAGTATATCCACCCTACTAACGGTATGGCACAACGTGGATCCATCTCCCTCTACGAGATCACTCTTGTTAGTTCCAACATCCACCAGATAGTAACGTGGTATGGCACAATGTGGATCCATCTCCCTCTATGAGATCACTCTTGTTAGTTCCAACAATCCCACCAGATAGTAACGTGGTATGCACAATGTGGTCCATCTTCCTCTATGAGATCACTCTTGTTAGTTCCAACAATCCCACCAGATAGTAACGTGGTATGGCACAATGTGGATCCATCTCCCTCTATGAGATCACTCTTGTTTAGTTCCAACAATCCACCAGATAGTAACGTGGTATGCACATGTGGATCCATCTCCCTCTATGAGATCACTCTTGTTAGTTCAACAATCCCCACAGATAGTAACGTGGTATGGCACAAACGTGGATCCATCTCCCTCTACGAGATCACTCTTTGTTAGTTTCCACAATCCCACCAGATAGTAACGTGGTATGGCACAATGTGGATCCATCTCCCTCTATGAGATCACTCTTGTTAGTTCCACAAATCCCACCAGAGTAACGTGGTATGGCACAATGTGGATCATCTCCCTCTATGAGATCACTATTGGTTCTTTCAACAATCTGCCAGATAGTAACGTGGTATGGCCAACGTGGATCCATCTCCCTCTACGAGATCACTCTTGTTAGTTCAACAATCACCAACCATTATAATAGTAACGTGGTATGCAATGTGGATCCATCTCCCTCTTATCTTGTGAGATCACTCTTGTTAGTTCAACAATCCACCGATAGTAACGTGTATGAGCCAACGTGGATCCATCTCCCCTACGAGATCCTCTTGTTATTTCCAACAATCCCACCAGATAGTAACGTGGTATGGCACAATGTGGATCATCTCCCTCTA
>CM068965.1:87589597-87622399 GCA_035128595.1 Eptatretus atami | reverse complement strand
GGAAGGTGTGAGCGGTTTAAAAGCATAAAACATGACACGTAACATTTTGGTTTCCAAAGCAGCAAAGCCATGAAAATATCACTTTGCTGGAATTCCTGAAACCCACCTCGACCTGTCATGCAGAAGGTTTTATCATGGTCACGGTGGTGAAGCAACATCTATGGAACACACAGAAATGTGATGTCGTGTCATCGTGCAATGTTTTGCTTTGTGAAAAAGAACTTTCCTTTTTTATATTAAAGTATTGTAAATTAATGGATGAAGGTTTAAATGTTTTTCTTGGTGGTGATGGAATCATGAAACTATATTGGAATTATCCTGTGTACCTCATGCCAAGAATATGACATGTGTGATTGTTATGAGGTCACACACACGTATTGTGGGATGATGTTATGAGGTCATAAGAAGAGCTCTAAATTATTTCAATTATTTTCAAGATTTAAAAAAAAGTATGGGATTTGGTTACCTACATCGATGACGCAATCATGAAGCTTCACCAATAACTAGCTTGTGGGTTGTTGATGGATGTGTGTTGGACCTGGTTAGGATATTCAGTATGGTTGTTGGAGAGCATTTTGTGGGTTGTTCAGAGCCTGGTTAAAGATTATTCAGTACAGTTGTTGGGAGCATGCTTGTAGGTTGTTGGTGGTGCGTGCTTGTGGGTTATTGGCTGAGCTTGCTTGTGGGTTGTTGGGAACTGTTGGGATACTTCGTATGGTTGTTGGAGAGCATTCTTGTGGGTTGTTGAGAGCATGCTTGTGGGTTGTTGGGGAACCTGGTTAGAGTTTCAGTATGGTTGTTGGAGAGCATTCTTGTGGGTGTTGGCGGAGCCTGGTTAGATTTTCAGTACAGTTGTTGGAGAGCATGCTTGTAGGTTGTTGTGGTGCGTGCTTGTGGTTATTGCTGACTTGTTTGTTGGTTTTTGCCCAAGCTTGTTTGTTGGTTTTTGGCTGAGCTTGTTTGTGGTTTTTGGCTGAGCTTGTTTGTTTGGTTTTTGGCTGAGCTTGTTTTTTGGTTTTTGCCCAAGCTTGTTTTGTTGGTTTTTGGCGGAGCTTGTTTGTTGGTTTTGGCCGAGCTTGTTTGTTGGTTTTTGGCCGAGCTTGTTGTTTGGTTTTTCCCAAGCTTGTTTGTTTGGTTTTTGGCCGAGCTTGTTTGTTGGTTTTTGCCAAAAGCTTGTTTGTTGGTTTTTGGCGAGCTTGTTTGTTGGTTTTTTTGTCCAGCTTGTTTGTTGGTTTTTGGCCGAGCTTGTTTGTTGGTTTTTGGCCAAGCTTGTTTTGTTTGGGTTTTTTGGCCGAGCTTGTTTGTTGGTTTTTGTCCAAGCTTGTTTGTGGGTTTTTGGCCGAGTTGTCTTGTGGGTTTTTGGCTGGGTTGTTTGTTGGTTTTTGGCTGTGCTTGTGTGTTGGTTTTTGGCCGAGCTTGTTTTGTTGGTTTTTTTGCCCGAGCTTGTTTTGTGGGTTTTTGGCTGAGCTTGTTTGTTGGTTTTTGACGAGCTGTTTGTTGTTTTTGTTTGAGCTTGTTTGTTGGTTTTTGCCGAGCTTGTTTGTTGGTTTTTGGCCAAGCTTGTTTGTTGCTTTTTGGCCGAGCTTTTGTTGTTGGTTTTTGCTGAGCTTGTTTGTTGGTTTTTGTGAGCTTGTTTGTTGGTTTTTGGCTGAGCTTGTTTGTTGGTTTTTGATGAGCTTGTTTGTTGGGTTTTTGGTTGAGCTTGTTGTTGGTTTTTGGCCGAGCTTGTTTGTTGGTTTTTGGTTGAGCTTGTTTGTTGGTTTTTTGGCCAAGCTTGTTTGTTGGTTGTTGGCCGAGCTTGTTTGTTGGTTTTTGGCCAGCTTGTTTGTGGTTTTGCCAAAGCTTTGTTGGTTTTTGGTTGAGCTTGTTTGTTGGTTTTTGGCCGGGCTTGTTTGTTGGTTTTTGGCCGAGCTTGTTGTTGGTTTTTTGGTTGAGCTTGTTTGTGGGTTTTTGGCTGAGCTTGTTTGTTGGTTTTTGGCTGAGCTTGTTTCAAGGGGGGGGGGGGTTGTTTGGTTTGTTAGCTCACCTGGAACGTAGTTACGGAGAGCTTATGGGATGGCGCGTTGTCCGTCCGTCAGTCCACAAATACTTTGAACCTCTTCTCTGAAACTACACATACAATTTCAATGAAACTTTACCACAGCATTAATCACCGTGTATGTACCAAAGTTTGTTCATGGCAGTAAAAAAAGATCAGGCCCTAATGGGGTCGATGGGGGTTGCCCCCCAAAATAGGTATTTGCTTTCTTCTCAGAAATTACACATGCAAAAACAACCCACAAGCACAACCTTCATCACTTGTGAAGTAACAAAGTTTGTTCATGAAATGTTAAGAAATCGGGGTCTGAGGGGGTCTACGGAGGGAGTTAATGGGGGGCTGCCCCCTAAGAGATATTTGCTTTCTTCTCAGACAGACACAATTCAAATGAAACTTGACAACCTTCATCACCCATGGTGTACCAAAGTTTGTTCATGACATTCGAAAAATCAGGCTCTAAAGGGATGTAAGGGGGGTTGCCCCCCAAAATATGTATTTGCTTTCTTCTCCAAAACTACACACATAATTTCGATGAAATTTGACCACAACCTTCACCACTCGTGATGTACCAAACATTGTTCTTGGTATTATCAAAATATGAGGTCCACATAAAAAAAAATATGGGGTCTGAAGGGGTCGTCTACATGGGCATTGCCCCCGAAAAGAGGTATTTGTTTTCTTCTCTGAAACGACACACACACAATTTCGATGAAACTTGACCACAATCTTTATCACCCGTGAT
This sequence comes from Eptatretus atami, assembly GCA_035128595.1. Lineage (NCBI taxonomy): Eukaryota > Metazoa > Chordata > Myxini > Myxiniformes > Myxinidae > Eptatretus > Eptatretus atami. Next base: position 87,619,619 of record CM068965.1, on the reverse strand, counting down.
GTGCCAAAGTTTGTGCACGGCATTAAAAAAAAATCCATAGGTATTTACGTTCTTCTCCATTTTATATATTTGTGAGTCATCCATGCCTACCAGTGGGTCCCTGGTTATCTTATCCAGCCACGACCAGGTGAGTGCCCAGGGGTATTGCCCCTATGTTTTTTGTATACATTGTTGAGGCTCGTATAAGAGCTAACACACAGAACGTATAACAAGGGGAGCAGGAGACAAGTGGGGCGGGAGAGGGAAGCACAAAACAGTGGGGAACAGAGACATGAGGAGATCTGTGGAAGGGAGAGGGATGGGGCGGGGAACACGGGGTATACAAGATGGGACACTACAGGGACTTTCAGAAAGGAAAACAGGGAATTTGAAGGAGGTTGGTTTGGGGTGAATTAACAGTGTTAGAAAACATCCTTGTTTTGGATGGGGGTATATAAGAGATGGCAGTGAAGAGCTGTTTTGAAGACCTGGATGGAAGAGTGGGATTGAAGAGAGTGTGGGAGTTTGTTCCAAAGGTGGGAAGAAAGAGGAATGAAAGAGTGAAGGTGAGCAGTGATTCTTGATTTTGGTAGTTTTACCAGAAGGGGGTTGCTGGCAGACCTTGAGCGCCCTGCGGAAATATGGGGGGGACATATCGCAGTCTGAGCAGTGGGGAATGAAGCCGGAGAGGAAATGGTAGAAGACAGAAAGACCCCTGACCTGCCTGCGGTGAGGGATGGTACGGCAGAGAGTGGAGTCATCAGAGAGAAGAGATAAAGAGGATTTTCCAGGGAATTTGAGAGATCATTGATGAAAACAAGAAAATCACAGGGCCTAGAACACGACTTGGAGGAACTGCAGCCTGGACAGGAAGAGGGGATGAGATAATTCCATTTAGGGCTACACGTTGACTGCGACAGGAGAGGAAGTCAGTGAGCCACGAGTGGAGCTTCCTTTGGATACCATAGGAAGAGAGTTTGGTGAGCAGGGCTGGGTGCGAGACCGTATCAAAAGGGTTTACCAAAGGTAGGTCATTTTGAACAAATGTATTGGAGTTCCACAAAACGGTTTCTGATTGGGTGGATGAGGGAATGGCAGTGGGCATTGTATATCTAGACTTTAAGAAGGCATTTGATAATCATACCACCTCAGAGGTTGTTAGCCAAAGTGAGGACTTGTGGAGTGCCTAGTTAGGTAGCTACCATGGCTTCCCAAAATATTCACCCCTCCCAATAATGCTACATTTAAATGAATTATGTGGAACCAATTTTTCCAAATGAACTTTTTTATTAATAACTCAAGAGATCAAACTTAACACTGTTGTAGTTGAAGGAGGTTACATGTCAGGAATACCTGTAAAAAACATGTACAACTCAAAACTCACTGGTTGTAACAGTATTCAGGCCCTTAGGGGGTCAGTACCTGGTTGAAGCACCTTTTACAGCAATGACTGCGACAAGTATTTCTGGGTCGATCTCTACCAGCTTTGTACAGTGAGATGGTGAAATGTTTACCCATTCTTCATGTGAAAATTGCTCCAGTTCTGCTAAGTTTGGGGATCGTCGATGGATCGCAATCTTCATGTCTCGCCATAAATGTTCAATTGGGTTCAAGTCAGGACTTTGACTGGGCCACTCGAGAAAGTTTATTTACTTCTTATTCAGCCACTCCAGTGTAGCTTTACCTTTGTGCTTCAGATCATCGTCCTGCTGAAATGTGAATCTCCAACTACACATCAATATCCATACATGCGCACACACACACACATCACTGGTAACGTTTCTGTACATGTCATACTGTTCTCCTTCCCACTCACAGCTCCCCTCCCCACAGTGAAATTGAGTCAATACTGAAGGATTGAATTAATGTGGTCTTCATAGACCACAGGCATGATGGGCAAATTTGACCCCCTCTTATGTCTAATGTGTCTTTCATTTTTCCCCAAGTCTCCCTACTATTTTGTCCATAATCCCTGCTGTTTGTGTGCCCCTCCCTCCACCCTCTTTTTATTGTTATTTTTTGTTCTGTTACGTCCTGATCTGTTCTGTGTTCTCGCTCCTAAATTAGCTTCGACACTGCACACAAATAAAAATAATAAAAATAAATCTATTTTAGTTCCAATGTTTTCTTTTTTTAATGATGATGTTGGTCCTCGGGACTGGAAGTAGTACGGTCACCTTGACACCTGCCCGTTGTCGCCGGATCCAAGCTGGGAGCGAATTGCTTTGAGCTTGCTGATGAACTCTGCCTGCAAATGGCCAAGGTAGCCATTTTCTCTGCAAAATATAAAGTGCGTTCCACGAATAACCTGAAAGTTTGTGCAGTGAGAGTGGACGTGACTCAAACGTTCTTGGCTGTTTTTAATCAGCACCACGTGGTGACCACGTCGAGGTGAAGCTCCGTACTGAAACGGATCCTTTAGGATTCATTTGCAGATGGATTGTTCTTTCATTATCATTTATCATCAAAAGCTTTGGCTTTAAATGCATGTGGGTACTCTGGGTGGGTTTTCATCTTTTATTTTAATTTTGTTTTTGTTTTTTACTTTACAATGTTCCTTGTCTTGACTAGACGTGGTTTCTGCCTCAAGGTGTGTTCACATAATGGTGAGGATTCCCCCATGGGCCTCAGTACTGCTATTCACATGTGTTGAGAGAAGTATAGCGTCTGGTTTTGTGCAGAATGGCCGTTTCATCAAAAACAAACCTTTTCGCTGCTTCGTGGTCCCCTTTTCATTCCTGACTCTCTGTATTTAATCATCTTTCTTTGCTCGTCATCAGGTTTTTTGAATTGTTTTCGATGCACAAGCTCAGGATTATTGTTCAAATATTCACCTGCTTCCCATTTGCTGCGAACGTACAATGTACTCCTCGTACCTATCACTGTGCTGATACCGAGAGATCTCTTTGTACAATGATAGACCATTATGAGCGTGTTTTCCAAATGATCCAATGAAGGAATAATCTTGTTCATTTGCTCGCAGTCTCCAGCCAGTTTTGGTTATATCCAGCTTGAAGTTTTAAAATACAGTATTTGATTTTGACGAGCCCCTGACTGTAGCTCCAGTCATAAATCTAACACCGAATCACCCTGGATCCTCGCCGAGCGGCCGTGCTGAAGCCAACACGCTGTGGAATGTCTCAAGAGCCAATGATTTAAAAAACTCACTCCATTTGATTTGAATTCTCACTTTAATAATGGGGTTTATGCTATGTTTCAAAATTATTACTAAATTTATCCTTTGTCATAATCTAACCATTAACGTGCATGGCACTGGACCAATAACCTCAGTTATTTATTTGAAGTGCTGGACAAATAACCTCAATTATGTCGTCAAAATACTGGTCCAAGAACCTCATTTATTAAAATTTCTGGATCAAGAACCTGTTACGTATTCAAAGTACTGCCAAAGCTGTTTGACCTTGAAGTAGACATTAAAATTTTTGGTTTTTTTTAATTTTGGAATTAAGATTTATTTCCTTTTCTCCCCAAAAAGGAAAACCATTTGATGATGTTCCTTGTGGAGCTCATTTATATACAAAGGGTGTACGAGCCTATGAAATGTTGTCTTGATCGACCGCGAATCTACGACTGTGCTGTTTTGACTTTTTAATCTCTTGATATGATTTGGAATGACTTATTACCCTCGCTTGAGGAGAGGATATTGCATATGAGTCTGTCTGTCCGTCTGTTTGTGTGTTTGTCTGCACAGAACTTGTGTTTTTTCTCTGCAACCACTTATCCGATTGACGCAAAATTTTCACCGTGGGTGCGACTACTCATGTAGAATGATTTAATGATAATTATGACATCATAGGTCATGTCATGTGGCAGCCATGTTGGAAACAAAGGAAAAACTTGCACCTCTGTATTTCTGAAACCGCTCAAAGGGAAAAATTTAAACTTGGCACATAGCAAGTACTACACAGGGGGACTGTGTGAATTTTTTTTAATCTGATGTCATAGATGCCTTCATTATGATGTCATAATTGCATACTTAGAATGCTACATCCAATTGGTATGATTTTTGAGGGTCATCTAGGGATAAATTGGTCCACAGAAATTTTTTTTTTGATGTCATCGGTCATGTGGTTTGGCAGCCATTGAAAAAAAAAAAAAACCTTAAAAAATTTTCATCTCTGAAATGGCTGAACAGATCAAGGTGAAACTTTACAGCTGTGACCGACTATCTATGAGGAACAAAACATTCACACCTATGATATCATATGTCACATGGTTTGGCAGCAATATCAGATTTACTCTAAAACCCATAAACAATATTCTCTAGAACAGCTGGACAGATCGAGGGGAAACTTCACACACATGTTGCCCAAGCCTTGGGGATACCACGATATTCACGAATGATTTATACATCACACGGTCTGGCAGCCATATTGGGTTGATCGAAAATCTTTAAAAACGATTTCTCTTGAACTGCCACATAAATTCACGTGAAACTTCACAATTATGATACAGTAGTAATGGAGAATATATGTTTTAAATTTCAACCTGATTTGACGCATGGTGTGGCAGCCAGAATTATTTAGTTTTTTAATCTGAGTTTTTGGGGTTTTTTTTAGAATAAGACTCACTTGGGCTTGTGCTGGATAGGTTTGAGGGTAGAAGAGTAGCAGCTGAAATGTGAATCCTATCCAGGTTCCTCCTGATGACTTCATCTTTGCTTTTTGTTTCTATAGGTTCCTTCTGATACTCCAATGCAGGTCTTGTACCTATTTGGTCTTCCATTTGATCTGAATTGAATTTATTTTAATCCCATTCTAAATTCAAATGAATAATAATAAAAAAACGTCATGGGTCAGGGTCAGGTGTCCAATAAAGGGGACATCTTGGTATCCGTTCATACTGCCAGCAGTTATAAAGTGGCAGTTCTAGTTAGGCCTTAGTTATGTTATAACTTGGTTTACGGATCCGCCGACGGTATATTTGCCGAAATAAATATAATAAAAAAACACATTTTAGCCTTTTATATTTATTTTATACATTTTCCGCGAAGGTGCAAAAGTTTCAAAACCCGAAATGTAAACGTCGGCATTTATTTTCAAAATATAATTTGTGCGAGCGCGCCAAAATGCGAGTCACCTTTAACCAAACTGCGTAGTCGTCTTCGGTCATGGCGTCTGAGCAGTGGCCAGCGTGGTTCAGATTGACTGTGGTTTCTGGGGCGAAAGTGATTGTTAAGAAGTATGTCAGCGGTATAAATTCGAGTGACTGTATTGGTGATTTAATCAGCAACATCTTGACACGATATATTCTGGCCGAACTATTGCATCAATTCAGTGCAGCAGCAGGGATGATTCGCAGGCTCCTCTCGATCGTGCCGATTTTTTTTCCGTCGAAAGTTGTACACCGCTGTTCGTATTGAAAGATTTCGGTGCCAAGTACGTCAAATTTCCCTGCGAGATGCTGATATTCAGCCTTCAACACCAGAAATCAGCCTTTGATGTGCTCATGGGATGGGGAGACTGTACGATCAGATGCCCCTGAAAAGTAAGAGCTGGTTATGGCTCTGATTGACCGTTTTGAGCTGTTGACTCCTCGTAGACACTTTTTTTTAATCATATCCAGCACTATGCACTGGTGTGCACGCACACATCTACGATTGGACAGTAATTTTCTCAGCATTGTTTCCATTTGTTTGATGATCCACAGGTTCTATAAGAAAAACATGCCAGACTATATTGTAAAAAACAAGTTTTAATCCTTTTTATTGTTTTTCACATCAGATGATACAGTGAACATGGACATCCTGCATTTGAATGGTCTTCCATCTTCAATGTTTTCTTACATCCTCCTGGTCCGGGATTTATATTTATTTTCCCCCACCTACCTTCTTTTCCATGGAAACTCGAAAAAATATCATAAAAATATATAATTTCTAAAAATTGAAATTATATTTATAATTATATTCGACCTACCGACCCTACATTTTAGCTGAAGAACTGTGTAAACCAAGTTATAAAATAACTAAGGCCTTATGTCTTTTTATTATTACGTAACACACCTGTGCACACACAACAACACACACAAAACTACACAAAAACTACACAAAACAAGTCCTGGAGAGGGTCTGCAATCTCTGATTGCTCTTTCTTGTTAAGAAGTTATATTAGAATGGTTTAAGTACAAGTTTTTTTTTTAATAAGTTTTGTAAGTTATTATCCCCACGCTTGAAAAAAACAAAAAACGTGGAAATTATAATTGGTTCTGTCAGCATGATGGATGATGGTTGTCCGTCGGTCTGTCTGTATGTCCGTCCGTCACCCAAACAGTTGGGCAGAAAATTCACCAAACTCAGTGGTTATGATCACCATGTGGCAAGAAGGTGCGGGAGCGGTATCATTTTTACCTTTACCCCCTGGGGCAGATCAAAAGGTCAAATGCCAAAAAGTGCAATTACATGCCCATTTCAAAACTTTTTAAAATGAAACTTTGTATTTTAAATCAACATTGGGGTCGCATTAAATATGTTATGATTTTTTTGGACTTGACCCCCTCCCCCTTCATTTCACAGGGGGTGGAGACTTGCGGTCACACTGGTCCAAACATGAAATTTTAAAAAAGTACTTCTTATCATACAAGTGATTCTTCACCATTGAGTGATAAGGATAAAAATGATATATTGCACAATATCTCAAAATGTTATGGATGGATTCTGATGAAACACTGCACCGAGAGCCTGTTCAAGTTTATTTATTAGTTTATTCGAAGTCGTCGAACTTCTATATGTTGTAGTTAACAACGGTTTAGCCTGAGTTTGAATCCCGACGCAGCTATAAGCTGTCATCCCAGTGTTTCACAGGCAGGGTGATTCATCAAATTTTGTGTCGTCCATCAAATGGATGTTAAGCCTGGTGTCCCATTTGCTAGCATTAATTGGTGGATGTTAAAGATCCCACGGTGTTCTTTACCAAGAGTAGGTGAGTTATCACCAGCATCCTGAACAAATTACACATTTCCGCCCGAAATACTGCTGCAAAGGCAATGGCAAACCACCCAGTATTACCCATGCCAAGTAACGCTTTGGCAGCCAAGGACCTGCCTTCAGGCAGAGCATACAAGCAATCAATCGATCTTTCTCTGTTTTTTCATTCAAAATTAACTTTTCAAATTCTCCACTCTCTTGATGGTGCGTGCATCTGGTGCGAATGGTGTGCCTGCATTTCACTCTTTCACTTTCTTTCTTCCACTTCTTTCAAATTTCTCTATTCTGTCACTACCATGTCTGGTGTTGGTTTAATGGTTAGGGTGGTGGGCTTGGTGATCCTAGGATCCTGAGATTAAATCCCACTTGGCTGTGGAATTCATACCAGGTGTGGTCGACTCAGCCTGTCATCCTTCCGAGGTCGGCAAAATGAGTGCCAGCTTGTTGGTATCCTGCGTCAGAGTTGGCGACCCGTCCAGGATTGTGTCCAATAGCCAAGGAGACTGTTTAAGCAGCACCAACGCTCTGCACAGAGTATGGTCCCATGGATGGATGGATGTCACTACCGATGTATTTCCTCTACTCACGCTCTGTACACCTCGAATTAGGCACCCATCAGTGTGAACCTTTATTCGTGCATTGCATTTCGTCTGATTTTTTTTTTTTAAGGTTAAATAAACCCTGTCTGATTGATGCTTATTCTGATGTGTTGAAGAAAGAAAATAAATAATTAAGTCATATAATTTATCTTCCCTTAGGTGTAGAGAAGACAGTTGATTAGAAAACGGACACATTATACTTCACTCACAATGGGCACAGGTTCGTGCCTTACATGAAGGAAACACAATGGCTTAAAATTGCAAGTTGTCTCACAGTATATTGGGACTCTAGTGTTCACCACTCCACCACTCACTCCTCCTGATGCACCCAGCAGATTCATCTCATGCACGACACGCCACGCACCACACAACACCACACACACACACACACACACTCAGATGCACCTGACTGTTACGGTGAGCATTGCCGCGGATCATGTCTCACACGGTAAAACACACATAATCCACAAAACAACGTCCGTCTGCCACCAAGACGATTGTTCCCGCTAATGCAAACAATTCAACTAGGAGGCACATGATGTAATCGGTGGGTAAATCAAAATATGTGGATTGTGACGAGCACTTCCCCAATTTCCATTGGACATAGTCCGACACCAGTTGTTCTTTGCGGATTATGAGGTTTTACCATGTGAGACATAATCCGCGGCGATGATCACCATAACAGTCAGGAGGTGTGTCTGATGTTTAAACGATGAACGTGGTCTTTATTGGTATGCCGCCCTGATGAGGGCAAACAAGCCCGAAATCAAGGATAGGTGGCTCCGTTTGATGTTTAACTGATGTTGACCATGTAATCTTTGCCTGTTTGACAGAGTCGCCGGGCTGAGGCCTCTGGGTTGGGGGTGACACTTTGGTGTAGGACTATGTTCAACGGAGATCGGGGGAGTGCTATTACACTCCATGTTTCGATATATATATATATATATATATTTATTGATATATTTGGATAAGATTGGGGCGGTTGGGATTATACATTTTTAAAGAAAAAGAAGGCGCTTCCAAGAAAAAGTAAAACTAGATCTACTCTACTAATTTGAGCAAAAAGCAAGAGCAGACCCGGTGTGGCGGTTATCACACTTTATGTCAATAATCCTCAGAGGTCACAAGACTTGTGTTGGTTTCAAAAAGCGTGTCTTTAATTCACGTGACAACTGAAAAGGAAAAATACAGCTACTCAGTACATGCCCTTACTCATGTGGCACAACGAACTTGCTGCATGCTTTACACAAGACCTACTACGATACATTTTGCAGTCACACAATACAATAATTTCCCTCAGTTACTTCAATAGGCTCAACAATAAATTGAGATTCAACTTACCTCTATCCAAGGGTCGGGTATAAAAGAGAAAACATTGAGAATGGAGCCGATCAGTTCCTTTCACCATCACGGGCAAAACGTCTTGGCGGGAATAATGCGAGTACACCGCCCACCCGCGACAGGAAGTCGTAACAAAACTTTCATAAACAACAACTACACCCGGTCTCACGCGATGTTTCACCAGCTTCACAGCCGGCTTCCTCAGGCAAAATAGACGCTATTGTGAAGCTATTTGCGGCTGTGAAGCTCAATGACAAAATATAACTATAGCTGTATCTCATTACAGTCAGTATATCCCACATCTGAAACAAGATATTATGATAAAGTTAAGTCACTCATTTAAAGTCAGTCAGTGATAAAATTGCCCTAATGTGGTGGCCATCTTGATTTTTAACATATTGGGGTCTAAATAATGGTCTCAATGGATTCCTTGTACCTAAAAAGATACAAACAGATGTTTTATTTATGTTCTTACCATGTTTGGCACCAAAGATATGAAAAATAATATTTTCATGTATTGGTGACGGCCATTTTTGATTTATCAAGTTTATGGGTTAACCATTGAAAATGCAGCTGGGCAAACCTCCTAGTTCGATTTTGAACATATAAATACATCTAAAAAAAGTGTTTTGTCAGCTGTAAACATGAATATGCCTCCACATTAACATTTTCTGAAAATTGACCTAGTCTACCTCCTGAGATATGCTTATTTCTGCACCAAGAGGTCAAAATATGACCTTGACCTTTGCCCCAATGCATGACCTTGACCTACAATCAACTTAAAACTTATTCCAAATGATCAAGCATGTGTGAAAACCCTAATATAGACATCAACATCATTGATATTGGTCAAGTTAGGTTCAGAGATGCAATAATTTAGGTATTTTCTATAAGCGATGGCGGCCATCTTGGATTTGTCAAGTTTATGGGTTAATTGTTGAAAATACAGCCGGGCAAACCCCCGAGATTGATTTAGAACCTATAAATACATCTAAAAAAGTTGTTCGCCAGCCGTAAACATGAAATGCCTCCACAACTTTAAATATGTACATTTTCCCAGATTCCGCCCAGTCTATTGTGGTGTAGACGAGTCTTAAAGGGTCTACATCTACAGGATCTACAGTCTTTGGGGTCTTTTGTGTCCTCAGGGACATTTTGGGACCTTTGGGTCCTCGGGGACTTTTGGGTTATTGGAGATGTTTGGGTCCTCGTTGTCTTTTTGAGCCGTTTGGGTCCTCGGGGACTTTTGGGACTTTTTGGTCCTCGGGGACTTTTTGAGACTTTTGGGGACTTTTGGGTCCTTGGGGACTTTTTGGGAGTTTTGGGTCCACGGGGACTTTTGGGTCCTTGGGGTCTTCAGGGTATAAAAGTGTCTTCAAAGTTCGAAGGGGTCACAGCAGTCTCAAGGGTCAAAAGGTACATTCCAATAAGTGCATAATTAATAAATAGACGTATGTAATTAATAGACAAAAAGTTGACACACACACACACACACACACACACACCTCATCCATTTATAGTCGATGCCTTTGTGGTGATAATTGATGCGAGCGCTGTGTATTATCGTCCCTTCTCTCTCCACCGCTCCCACTGGTACAGCTACTGCCTGTCGCTACAACTGCTTCTCACTGTGCTACCTGGTGGGACTGCTCGCTTTGCCTCTGTGTCCTGAGCCAGCGAAAGACAGCATGAGAGGTGGATTTACCTGCGTTGAATTACTCATCCCACCTGCCTACTTCTGTCTCTCCTGCTTTGTCTAACTGTAGTCTCTTTGTACATGTCATGTACTGTAGTCTATGATATTGCAGTTGTAATTTAACCTACTTCCTGCATCAGCGTAAAGGGACCATGGTGTAGCATTATGTTCTAGGTCACACATTTATTTAGGTCACAACTTTGTTTTTTATAATGTCCCTTTATATAGTGAAACCCTCATTTTAAGCCTTGTGCAGAAGTGATGGTACGATTGATGTTCTGGGAGGACCAGGCAAAGAAGTAGTTACGAAGGATATGTCTTTCAAACTGCACAGTTGAACGGAGAATTTTCGAGCTCAGTAATGATATCGAGGAGCACGAAGCAGCTGCAATGAGACAAAGCCCTGTTCTTGCCGTCCAAAGGGATGAATCGACGGATGTCGCTTCACTCTCTCAGCTAATTCCATGTGTTCGCTCCATGAAAGATGGACAAATGAAGATAGAATTCTTGTTTTGTAAAAAGCATTACAAATGACAATCAAGGTTGAGGACATTTTCCACATCTTCAATGATTTTTTTTTTTTCAAAGTTCATGAAATTGACTTCAATCATCTCATGTTCCGTGCAACGGGTGGGGCACATCAATGATTGCCGACGGCTAGGGGGTGGTAAGTGCTTTCGGAATGAAATTGGAAAAGGTCACTCCAAACCGTTTTGGAAGCCACTGTTTTACTCATCGGCAGATTTTGGCTTCAAAGCTCATGCCAGAGGAACCTCGAACCGTCTGATAACATTGTGGCTCAAATAACTTTGTGAAATCCAGTGAAACAAACTCTCGTATTTTCACAGTTATGTTGAGACGACGACGATAAGGCCAAGTTTGAAAGGCTGTTGCATTTCCTAACTGGTGGATGGCAATGTGGAGGAAACACGTTCCCACGTGTTTTTTCCTTATGCATTCAGCTTGTCGAGTTTCTTTAAACCAACAATCATCCCCAGGCAGGTAACTTCGGAAGGATGACTTCCTTACTAAACCGGCCCACCTTGTTGTACCATTAATAAAATATCCTCAAAGGGGAAGCCATGCAAAAAAGTTTTGCAAGAACCCACCAGTGTCTTAGATGGTAATTCAACTTGAATTGAACTTCAGTTGCTAAGGTTAAAGCTCAGAGAGGTCACTTATGTGGGTAGGTCGTTGAACCTGACATTGTTCCTTCATACTCATTTGAGGAATGAGGTGAAACTCAGGTTCGGGTTTTCATCGATTAATTGGATCGGAAATATGTTGCACCGAATGGTCGTGACCGAAGGTGTCAGTCGGCATTGTGGATATGGGATTAGGTGGCCCGTAATTGGCCAAGATGGCCACAGGGAAAGATGTTTGCCTATAATGGTATTAACAGGATTAATATAACTTTCACTTCCTTTGGGATAACTCAGCCTTATTTGAGGGATGGTCATCTGATCGATCATCTGCTCATGTGTATACCTCAGGAGCGGCTGCTCGGAGATTCAGTTTCCTCTGTTCCACTCCAGAATTGGTGGGTTTTAGTCGTCTGACCCCAGTCAGGGACCAAACCAATGCCAAGCTCGTTAACAACGCAGCCACCTGGTTGGCTTGGATCATTAGAATTTTTGAAATGAAATAGTCTCTTGTAACTGCAAGTAATATGTTCCTGGTTCTATTTTTCAGGGTTACCCTTGATCCTTGTTAATAAAGTTAATTTGCTGCTAAATAGAAAACCTGATATGATCAGACATGTAGGGTGTTGCCGTACAAGGCCCTCCTGTCTGTTAAGGATGTCACGAGATCTATGTAGACGTGTAAATATCGACAAATGTGTTGAGCATCCTCAAGAGATGGGAATTCCACATTTGCATGCACGGTGAAATCATGGGAATTCTTTGGATTATAAAACTCGATTTAATTTATAACAATTGTTTTTCATCTGTGATGGTGTTTATTGTCTGTCTCCCGAAGGACGAACAGGACTCCTCCTTAAAGCCCTCGGTTGCTGCAGCTTGGTCTTTCTCGTCTCGCACTTGGTCTTCCATTGCAGCATGTTGGCATTGAAGCCAAGTCCATCGTTCAACTGTACGTTCTTTGCACACACCCATGAACCACATGTCCTGCCCCTTCCCCTTCTCGAACCCCCAATTCGAGGCAGAAAACAAAATGATCATTTTCAGCTCATAATTCGGAAAACTGCACAGCCAGCATTTGAGAGACAATGAACTGCTGTTTTTGAAAGAGCCATGTACTATTTCACAAAAAGGTCTGTGTCTCGGAGTGAACCACCACATGTAAACCCTGAATTATAGATGTACTGTTCAGAAAACGGAATAGCACGTCAATGTATGGAACACTGGATTTATGCCCTAACTTGGCAGGACCTGTTTGTTTGGATTCCAACCTAGACATTCAGAATATTAATCGGATTCCATACCTTCGTTGCCCATTAAATTGTGGATGGCCACGGCTGTCCTGCAATGCGCTTCGTGTTAAGCCGGGATGGGTGCGGTTCGGTTGTGACGCCGTGTTGTTGTAGAGTCCCAGTGGATGACACGACATCCCTCCAATTGTGTCGGCTCAGACTGTGCAGGCGGGCAAAGAAGCTGTCATTTTGGGGGGCCGGGGCCTTGTCTATCCCACTTCTGCCATGCTTTGGACTGTGATCCAATCCATTAACTAACAAACCAAAACAGTTGAAACTAGAACGGCATTCGGTAGAGCGCATACCTCCACCAGACTGAACAGTTTACATTTTGTATCCCACTGATAGGTCGGATCTAGATCATGAGCTGAAACAAAATCTAATCGGCTTGTTCTTCGCATCTAATGAACTCATCCACCAAGTTTTGTCATAACTCATCCACAACTTTTTGAGATATTGTGCTATTTATCGTGTTTGGCCCCGTCTCCCAATGGTGAAGAATCACTTTCGAAATTCTAGTATCCGGATGCGGATCCGGATCTTCACTAAAATCAAATCAAGTCGTTCTTGTCACACACCCAACATGTCCACCAAATTTCGTCCGAATCTGTCAATAACTTTTTGAGATATCCTGCTCACAGACAGAAACAGACAGACAGACAGACAGACAGACAGGAGTGAAAACATAACTTCCGTCCACCTTCAGTGATGGAGGTAATAATTTCAAACACACTTACTATAAACAATAACAGTAATATCATTAGCATTTTATTATTAATTAAGTGAAATTGGTATTGTTTGTAGCTGGTAGAGTATTATTCCTGTTTCCAGGGAAGAGACAGATGAATTTTTAAAAATTCTTACTGTGCTTGAATAACAACAGAACTTGTGCTTCACAAACAATACGAGTAAATCATGTCGAAAGGAAGCGTTTGAGATAAAGGGGCCGTGTGTGCAAGACCTAGTTTAGAAATCTTTTAATCAACCTCATGTCAATGAAATGCCTTTCAACAAATACCCGAGATCAATGGATAGGTGCTCCGCTTGCAGAGTGCTTTGTGTGTGATGACATCATTGGTGTTAAAAAACTCAAACGGTGAAACGCTAAGTCGTTGATACGTGTTGGAAAACACTTGTTGAGATCTCAGAAAAGTTTTTGAGAAGTTTTTCAGGTGGCGTACACATTTATCACACTTTTGGTAACAAAAGGCACTTTATGATGTCATAAAGTGGTGTAATGTTTGCATTCATATTTTCCTTGGAAAGGCATCTCGTCATTTGCGTGCAACCTTTTAATTTGATTTTAAAATGTGAAATGGGATCATTTATAGCCACGTGTTCAACGTGTGGCGGTACATTCCGCCGTCCCTTTGAGGAATTTGCGATCGTCGTGAGATGCGTTGAGAATTCTCTTTTGTGTGCTTCGCGGTTTTTATTTTATTTTATTCTTGTTGCGAGCCACGTGTCTCCTACTTACTTACCTGGTGCCGTGTTCCACACAGGTAGCTGGGCACTCGTGACGTGGCACATTGGACTCGAGAGGTAATGCAAGTTTCTTTTCACAAATGCACCTGTTATCTTCACGCATATTAGCTTCGCACATTCCTGAAGGAAAACAAAACATTCTACTAACGTTGTGTGTCAGTAAGTCAGTAAGTGAGTGAGTGAGAGTGTGCTTTGGTGCTATGCCCCGGTGAGATACTGCACGAGTTGAATTGGCTAATTTTCCGATTTTCCTTTCCTTCATTCATAGGCAAGACGACGCGGGGTATCCGACGAAGTCGCCGGAGACATTATGTTTTCGGGTTGTCCGTCTGTCCGTCCGTGATAGGTTTTCGTTACCGCGATAACTTAAGAACAACTGAAGGGACCGAAGTCAAACTCGGTACAAGTACAAGTACAGTATGTGTGTTGATGTCAAGATGAACTGATTAAATTATGGGGTCAAGAGGTGAAAGGTGAAAGGTCAGAGGGTCCCGTTAGGTAAAAATTCTGTCACCACACTAACTTGTGAACCAGCGATGGGATTTTGACCAAACTTGGTAAAAGTATCTATTATGATGCAAAAATGAACTGATTACATTTCACCACCAAGAGGTCAAAGGTCAGAGTCCGTGATAGGTTTTCTTTCCACGATAACTTAAGAATGGCTGAAGGGGTCACAGTCAAACTTGGTACAGGGAAACCTCGATTTACGTCTCGGATGCATTATTGAAAAGTGTGAGTTAAATCGAATCAATTTTTCCCCATAAGAAATACAGTCATGGAATACGGTTGGGTGGGGGATGGCAGGGGGATGTCATCATTTTCACCTATGATATTACCTTTTTTGGCTTAAACAGAGATATAATTTAAGCACTCATTCAAACACATATTTTGACAGTAAAAAATTGAAATGAAATAATTTTTATTAAAGTACAGGGTGGCCACAATGTCTTGTCATCCCTTGTAAAAATGGAGACATTGCCTTTTATCATATTAGCTGACAACACTCAAGGGTCCTACAAGTTATACGTCATACATGTGCAGGACTCTTGCTTTATTACACAAGCCTTAAGTGTCCAGTGGATCCGTTTGTGCTCCATCATTGTTATTACAGAGAATAATTTTTCACCACCTTCTGTGGGACATTTTCCATAGCATTTGTGGGGTGATACGATTTTAATAGAAAGTCTCACTGCTTGTTTAAGATCTTTCCCATGTAAGAGCTCCTTTGCTTCGTAATCAACTTGGATGTTAATGGCATAGTACGTTTAGCACTTTCACGAATTTGTTCTGCATTTTTACAAATTATCCGTACAGTTATTAAAGGCAAACCTAAGTGCCGACCAACATCGACAGCACAATCGCCACTCGCAATTCTGCAAATAACATCCAATTTCACCTCCAAATTTACAGTTTGATGCACTTTCTTAGCCACGGGCTCACTCTCATCACCACTAGCACATTTAGAACTCATCTTTATATTACTAAAACTCTCATCTTGTATATATGTATGTATGTATGTATGTTCCAGAAATACAGCCAAAATGGGACACGATATTGCAAAAATTTTAGTGCCACCTTACTCACCATTCTCCTGCGGTGTGCAGTATCAAGTTTTGTTCAAATCGGGCAACGAAAAAGATTATTAAAAAATCAATTCCCGATTAATTTAAGTACTCTTTGGAAGAATTTGATCAATGCAAACAACCTCAGTGGTATAGTTCGCTGGAGCTATCTTTTTTTGTTTCTTGAAATGATTTTTTTTTTATCAACCGCTGTCACAACGGGAACCCAATAGTCGTCATCTAGTGTTTCACGGGTCGTCTAGTGTTTAATAAAATAAATGACTATATTTAACGATACGAATCGCACCGCTGTATGCAAAGATTTTGGAAGTACAGTATGTCTGAACAGTGCAAAGGCAGATAAAAGGACAGTACACTTTATATCGAAGTTACGTCATCCAAGTCACGTACTTTGGCTTTTCCGTCACCAATTTTACCGAGCCACCCAGTAAATTGAATTTAATTGAATTTAATCGCCAATTGAAGAAAACTTTCCATGTTTTACGTGAATAATGAAGAATTTCAATATGGCATCGTAGTGCCTGACTTTGGTGCCTTCTAATTTGTCTAAATTTACATTCTGTACTGGAATGTTGCGTATAGGACTACAGGGACAGGTTCAGCCCAACAAGGGTATGGTGCACAGATTGCAGGAACGTTCTTCCATCCATGAAGCTTGCCTTTGCCGGCACGCGCATAGCACGGCACACCACAGCCACGCACGGTTTATCATTGACACGACGTCATTGAAAGTGTGATGGAGGTTAAATAAAATTGGGGAGTAAAATTGTATTATCATTATGCAAAGTTTTGGCAATACATAAAAAATTTACTGAAAATACAATAATTTTAAGGTTCCAATACGTTATTTCCACCTTTCAGATCTGGCAACACTGAACGAAGGTTGCCGGCCCACAAACAGCAGCACGGTTTGCCGTGTCGTCATTGAAGTGCGTCGTAGCACAGTACAAAGCCTCCATCACAATTCAATACCAACACGTCTTGAAATGGCAAACCATGTGTGGCTGTACGTGAATGCGAGCTTCATGACGTTAATAGTCTCAATGTCTCGTGGTTCGGGAAAATTGGTGACGGAAGAAGCCAAAGCAGGGTCCTCGAACGACGTAACCTCGATGTAAAGAGACGTAATTGAAAGCCCGAGTACCTATTGATTGACGACGCAATTTTGAATCAACGTAAATGGAGGCAGCGCAAATCATGGTATCCATGTACAAGTATTATAATGATGTAAAGATAAACTGATTAGATTATGGGGTCAAGAGGTCAAAGGGTCAAGATTATGGGTTTTTTTTTTTTTTACAATCGAGTTTTACAACTCTGTTAAGAACCAGCACCAGATGAGGAATAAATTCGGACTTAACACGAGGACTTCCATACGAATGGTGAAGAATGAGGAAATAATTGTTGAGAGTGCGAAAGGTTTGAAGAAGACGGGGAGCGGAAGATGGGCCTTTCACCCGGACATGAAAGAACTTGTTACGGAGTTTATACCGATACGTGCTCAAGGAATGAAAGTGTATTTAGTGTTCGTTTCCGAGGTACGGACGATTCAAATTGTAATGATGTACAAACTGACGTCTATGCAGCCAATCTGAAGAACATTAACCCGGTTATAAACACACATCATGGATTGTGAATACGTAACAAGCGCATGTGCGTTCCACTAAACCTAAAAATAGGCCTAGACGCTTATTATTCAGATTCTACTGTATGTTATGATGCAAAAATGAACTAATTAGATTTTGGCATCAAGAGGTCAAAGGTCAGAGGTCATGTCAGGTAAAAATGTGATACTTGAGAACAGCTGAAGGGATATAAATCAAACTTGGTATAAGTATGTATCATATCATAATGTGGACATAGGCATATCAGTCGACGTCTTCACATCGAAGAGTGCCGTTCTAGTTCATTGATGCAATTAAATATCTTAAACCAGAGATAAGTCGATTCCGAGTACAAGTCGAGGCCCAGACTTCCGGGGGAAAAGTATTGACTTATACACCAAAACATACGGTCCTCTGTCTTTTGTACTTGTTCTTCTAGAAATGCAAAATATACGTTGTGGGAAAAGGTTGTTCCATTTCTTCATCCAGACTAAGTCTTTCTCTGAAATTCACCGTGCTCCATGAAGATACATGTACATTTACTTTGGTGTTGGCTAAGATGGAGACTGATGGAGGAAATCAAAATTATTTTCCTCCTCAAGTCCAAGCATGACAAAGACGCCATAAGACATAAAATAATTCTCTTTGACGTTTTCTAAATACCACTTGCTTTCCTGTCAAAATGCACAACTGCATTGTCCACCATGGGGCTAATTGAGACACATGCACACCACGTCCGGCTGATTGACGAGGCCCAACGGCCAAAGCGACAGTTGCTTTTGAACCGATGTTCGAGTTTTATTGGAAGTGAACCTGTGATGAGTGAGGTTGATATCGGTCCTTCATTCCGATGATGGCTGAGTGGGTGATGGCTGAGTTTTCCATTGTTTAGCATCCGTCTGAAGAACACCTAATGTCTAATGTACCTAATGTACCACCTAATGTACCACAAATGTCTGAGAATAATTGATGGTTATTTATGGTGGTTGGTACGAGGTGTAAAAGATGATACCGTATAGGAAGTTGGAGGTACATGCAGTTATTTCAGTTGTTACTCTCATCATTTTTACCCATGCAGTTGATATCCTTGTTCGTGTTTCAGGGTACACGATGCTGATTGGTTGAACACGTTGAGGATTTTTCTGCCTGACCTGGCTGTGTTCTCGGCCTGCCTGGGTTTGCTTGCCCTGGTGTGCCGTTTCCTTAAAAACCGTCGAAACCATCCACTGTTTCTGTTTCTCCCTCCTCTTCCATCTTGTTCTCCACATTGTGCAGTGCGTACAGTCACCTCAACTCACTCATACATGCACTTTGTCATCAAGACTCAACACCCCTTTTCACCCAAGCTTTTCAAAAATCTCTTTTCTTATTCCTTGCATACTTTGTCCACATTATTTCTCTCCAACTGGCCTACCTGCCTCACCTCGCTGAATTTATACCTAAAATCGCAGCATTAAGCGATCTCTTTAAACCCTTTCTGTTCTCCTCAATTACTCTGGCAACAACAGGGCGATTTGCATGCTGACATGAACAAGAATGGCAGGCCGCAGGGTGATGGCCAAGTGAGGCTGGCTCAGGCTGAGGATTGCGAATGGGATGCAGAAGATCAAGAGCTGTTGGAGGAGGATGAAAAGGAAGGAGAAACATTGGGCAGAGAGGTTGGATGGAAGAAAGCCAGTGGTCCTTGGAAAACCATATTGGGCAAGATGGCCACCGTCCTGGTGCGGGTGAAGGCTGCTGTGGGAGACATTTTGAATCGAGGTGGCCAGGTGGTCGCTGCTGCTTGCTTAGGCATGGCAGGTATTCCACGGTCGAGAGTGATTCTGTGTTTGATTTAAGGCAAGAGTTAAAGCTATGGGATCATCACAATGAAACATGGGGGGCTCTGTCATCACTCGGTAATGCAATTAGAAACATAGACTAAGATCATTGTGAAAATATTTTGCTCATTCAGAAAAATACCAAGTTTGTAACAGTGTGTGCCCCCTCTCCCCCCCTCTCCCCACAGGTGTTTACTTACCATCACTCATTTCGACTTTATATTTTGCCACGTACTTGGCGTTGGGTGGATGGTGGGCCTGTGCACAGAACTTTCACCGGCCAGCGTTACGTCTTCTGAACATCACCTTTGCTATATATAGTGCTTCGCATCTCCTCTGCCTGTACCTCTACCAGATGTGGTTTTTTCAAAGCATTCTGCCTCCGGATCACATCGCCGCAAGGTGATCAGCGATGGGCGTTGAATGAGACGTATCATGATGTTACATTAATTTAACATTTTGATATCGGTGCTCGCTCAATAAGCAACCTCACTTTGTTGTCATGGTTGTTCCTTGTAGATTGAGCAAGGTAGTACAAGTTTGCTTTTGTGCGCAGCACTGATTTGTTTTGTCAAAATGGCAGAACATTCGTTTTCGGGAAACCCAACCCGTTAACATCTGAATAGGTGGTGAATAGTTTTTCATTTCCCTAGTTTTGAAGAAGAGTTACAATAAGATATTTGTGCTTTTATAGTTTACTAGTTTGTATTTTTCTTGTAACTCATCTCATTGACTTGCAGGATGTGAGCAGCATTCTGTGCACATATGAAGCTTTAATAGAACAACACCAATCAATAGTGATGAGGGTGACAAGGGGCGAAAGGGAGTGTGGGGGGCAGGGGGTATAGAGGCACAGCTTGACAAGTTGTATTTGTGATGTTGAAGATGGCGAACTGTATTATTGAGTCTTTAGTAAGGGTTGCTCTTGAGCGCACACATTGTTTGAAAGCAAGTCGACCGACCATTTACCAAATTCCACCGTTTTTGTGAATTTGTTATTTCTTTATTCTTTCTGTGAAATTGAGGCTCATGGCAGATCAAAGAGCCAAATTGGGAAAAGGCAATGCATCGAAAATGTGGCAGCGGGATGACAAGGGGAATGAACGAATGAGAAAAGAGGAAAGGGAGGGAACAGAAAATAACCAAAACAATAACCAGCCTCGGTGCTATAATGGTAAGATTGTCCGCTCCGAGTCTGGGAAGTCAGCGGTTCGAACCCCGGCCAAGTCATACCGAACACTTTAAAAACGGCACGTGATACTTCCTTGCTTGATGCTCAGAATTTAAAAGGAATACAGAATGGACAAACAACCACTGGTTGGCAATGCTAGCGCAGGGTTTGATAAGCCTAATGACCTCCTGTATTGAAGTTCCTTTTAAAGGAACATATTGTCGCGTCGACAGGATCTGTTAATACGGACCCATCACGCTGAAGCAATGTGCTTCACAAGTGGCCGAATTAAAAGGAATTGTGCTCGAGCGGGTAGCGTGGCTTCCCCCCGGTCGGAATGGTGGAATTCAAATTCCGCCAGTCTCATAAAACTTCTGTTAAACAAATTGTATCTCCACCAGGGATTAACCAAACCAGGCCAAAACAGCTTGCATGCATGAGAATGGTGGTAATCAGGTGACACGTAACCTTAAGAAATAATAGATTTATTTAAAGAAACCACATAACAACATGAACTGAGAAACCCGAGACAACAGATATATGGACACGAAACAATAAATAAACACACAGGATAATGACCGAAAGCACCACAGCACACAATTATAAACTTCTCTTTGGGTGGGAGGGAGGCAGCAAGGTCTTTAAGGATACGGGAATCAAATCGGGCTCCAATGTGAGCTGGTCTCCCAAGCGAGCAGCACAGCCCACAGCTGTGGCACCCAAGAGTCATAGAGCGTAAAGCAGGATGAAGGAAAAGAGAGCCAGTGAGCCAAGGGCACACTGAAATGACCCCGAAAAGCTTGTTCCAACTCTCCACTCAAACTGACTTCCTTCTGACTTCTTGGAACTGCCCTCCCCCATGTGTGACCCCTTTTATCACCTCCCTTACGGCCATTCCCCCACAGCGCCTGAGCATTCCTCCTCCCAGACCAGCTCCACCACTCATTTGGCATGCAGTTGCCACCACAGTAACATTCCACTGGCCGGTTGGCATCACGGTGTCTCTCGAACCATCGCAGGCTACGGGGAGGTTTTAAAAGCCACACACGGGACTCAGACACGACCAAAATTCCTTCTGGCTCCACACCATCCTCACCGCAATTGCCTGGGTGCCTTGACTGGTTCACAGAGACGATAGGTCCGAATTACACTTCCCTCTCTAATGCCTAAATTAACTACACCGCCCCTCACAGCATACATAACAAGAGAATTTTATTCTAACGGGTCCATGGTTACAAAAAATGTTCTCAGCTATGTGAACATACGGACCATGCTGACTTCACTAATTTGTACCCCCTTCTAACATAACAATATATTGTTATTATTAAGGCCCACAAGAGCATGTGCTTCCTGGACAAGGACACACGACTGGGCACAAGATCACACATGAATGCACTTGAGATATAGAAATACATTATTCGACAAATTAACACTAACAATGAGCAATAACCCTTACGGGAATTTCAGAGCAGCTTTAGAAGACAGTCACTCAGAGCATACAAGATGGTGTCTGGCCGTGAAGGAACCTGAAACCAGAAACTCAATTCTTTTTTGCTGAACTTTGCATTTTGAATGTTCTTTCGTGTCATTTACATTGTCTTAGGCTCAGAATAGAGCTTGTACATAAATTATACAAGGACAAAGACATTAGTAGATATAAGTGAACTTGCCGATGGTGTCTGAGCACGGAGCAAGATAGCTCAGGATAACAAGATAGCAGGATAGCCGCAAGGTATGCACACTTGCCTTTCAGCTGTCTAGCCTGGGTTTGAATCCCGACCCAGCTATAAACCGTCTTCTCATTGTTTCACAGGCAGGGTGATTCAACAATGTGTTTGCCGTCCCTCGAATGGATGTTAAATGGGCGTCCCATCAGCTAGCATTAATTGGTGGATATGAAGGATCGACAGTGTCCTTCCCGAAGAGTTGTCAAGTTATCACAGGCACCCTGAACAAATTACAAATTCCTGCCCTAACCTACAAGGGGTTGTGGCACAGCTGCGTCCCCCAGAAAATTATGCAACCTGCAGTCATGTGCTGTGTTCGAAAGAAGAAGAAGAAAGGAGGTTAAACACCCCCTAGTATCCTTGTTCAGAGTGGGTTTTAGAGCATGAACTATGGCCTCTGCCATGTTAAGCAGAATGTGATTGCTAAGTTGAGCATAGGAGTTGGTTTTCCTTAATAATGATCTGATGACTGATTTAAAGGTACCTTCACATCGACATTGCAGACATATCTTGACCATTCTTTCGCAGATTGTTGGGCCTTGTGGCTATTTTCCGGCCAGATTATAACAAGCCTTGGCAACTCATTCTGAACTGTCCCTCCCCGTGGCCTCACTTTGTCGGTCTGGTCATCCTGCTCCTCCTCTACTTCACCTTGGCAACACTTATTCGCTTCTCACTGGCCCAAAGAGACGCTTTGGTACGTTTATCCTGTGGTCAAATGAAACGATGCACACTTGGGTCTCGTGTCGCCGATTTCAGACTAAATTGTAGATAATAACTTGAAGGTTTGTGTCTGGATCTCTTACTTGTCAATCTGTTGCTTCCAGTCTAGACCCCATTCTAAATAATTTGGTTCTTCATTTATCATATGAATAGTGCAAGGAAACGATAAATTGATCGTTATTAAGGAGAATTCTTCGGTTATAAGATCTTGTGGTGAGATCTCGAGGTCTCCAAGCCAACTAAAGGAATGATCCACAGGTTCTTTTTTTTGTCATAACTGTTTGGGCCATTAGCGCGACAGTCATCAAACCCAACCGAGTGAGAAAAAATCCAGAACATTCCCATAAAAATGTCGAAAAGCTGTTGGTTTTGGCACGATATATCTGGCAGTGTAACGGCACATCCCAGCAAACGTGGGCATGATAAAGCCGGCGGTCTAGTGGTGCATCCCAGAACACCTGGGCAGGATATAGCTGGCGGTCTACTGGTGTGTCTAAGCGAACATGGGCATGATGTATCCAGCGGTGTAGTGTTGTCACAGTGAACCTGGGCATGATATAGCAGGCGGTCTACTGGTGCGTTCCAGTGAACATAAAGCACATGTTTGACCAGAGATGCTATTGTGCCACATCCAATGAGCAGAAAATAATCATCAATACACATTTTTCAAATCAGACCCAGACTAGTTTATCTGAGTATACTGTGGATTGGCCTTGGAGGGATGTGTCATCTGTTCAGGGCTTGCATGTAAAAGTAGGGCTTCTTATTGTGGATCCTTGATGACTTCAGTGTAAAGTAAGATTCAACTATGCATATGGTACACACATTCCCTGATGAAAGCTACGCTGTGGTCAAAACTACGGGTTGAGACTTAATCTCTATATACTCTTTTCTAGTGGGCAAATGTAGTGCAATCCGCTTGGTAAATTAGTACAGTACTTGTTATCATTGACATTGATTTTGATGATTTAATTTGAGAAGAGATGGCAGTTCACTCGCTTCACTCGCTCACTAAGCTTCACTAGCTCTGTTGCAGCAAAATGGTGCCATTCTGAGGCGGGATCTCTCTGAGGAAGAGCTCATGTTGGAGGAGTTCAGTGCAGCGGCCAGACTTCGTCTTATACACGCAGTCACGGTCGATGATATGGAGGGAGAGGTATTTACCCACCACCCCGGTCATGTAGCTCATCTACCTGGCCTGTGTCTGTACATTTCTGTACCCCACATTCTACGGCTCTGGTTTCTTGGTTTCAATTCCTCGTTCCCAATCCCTTTTGAATTCCCATGATTGTATGTATTCCGATCCTTTACTTCAACATTTTGATCCTCAGCCTGTTTTATATAATCGATCTCCTTTCTACGTCCATCTCGAGCTTCGATCAACGTGTCATCTCGTTGGATAGACCTTAAAGCCAAAGTAATTGTCCAGGATGGATTGCCTGTGTTTTTGCCATCTTGTTTCATCACTTCACGACTCCTGCAGGTCTTTCATGCAGAGATGCTGCAAATCAAGTTGCACGTGTATCATTAAAAAATAACAATGTAAACGTAAAAAATTAAAAAATAAAATTCCTATTTTTGATCTTCTGTTTTGTACTTTGTACAGAAACAATGTGGAAGTTTAAACTGTGGGATTAAAGGGGAAAAAACTGGTGATTGAAAGAATGAATAAATGGATCGGAAATAGACAACTGTATGAATTAGCAGGATTTTTATTCTTTCACTTTGAGGTTATTATTAAGTTCCGTGTTCCATGTGATTCGGCCATCTCGCTAGTTCTTCCTGTTAATGATGACCACCTCATCGAGCCGAATGAATTGTTTGACGGAACTACTGTAGAGAAAATGTAGTGTTAGAAATGATGAATATCTTTTAATATCATGGGGTGTGTGTGTGTGGTGTGTGTTTGTAAATGTATGTATGTATGTATATATCGAAATATAACTATATATATATATATATATATATGTATTAGCAGGGTGTGCTTACACTTGCGTAAGCATACAAACTGTGCTTCCCCATTGTCTCAGGTCACTCACCTGCTTTTTTTTGTCCTTTATTTTTTTTTTATTTTTTTAAAATTTATTTATATCTTAATTTATGGATGCTGTCTGACATTCTGTGAATTTTTCGGGTGTACCGGCTTTGATGCCCACCGGCCCGCAAAATTTTAGCTTTCTACGTCACCCAGAAGGTACCGATCTCTAATATCAGTCAGTAAGTCAGTGATTAGAAAGATATATATGTATATATATATAATATATATATATATATATATATATATTTGTATATATATACACACATGTATATATACATATAACGTTATTATGTATGGAACAAAAACTTCCAAATTGATCACTTGGTGTTTTACATCGCAAAAACTTTGCAGTGTTGTCCAGCAAGGCCAAATATGGTTGAAGTATATTGCAATTGTTTTTTTTTTTCAAGTGTACAGTGTGTTCCAGAAGAAAGTTTCATTTTGGGGAAATATCACCAGTTTAAATATCCCATTGAAGGTGGGGCGATCCTCGTATTACCATTGCAGGATATGAACGATTGTAATTCATTCTTGTCATGTAGGGACCTTCAAGCATGACCTCAGAAAAGCCAGCGGAGATGAATGTTAAAGAGAATCTTCAGCTTGGTGAGCATTATGAATGACCGTTTATTAAATTAATAACTTTTCTGAACACATGGGGCGACCAAAGCAGTTATGAGATGCTTCTCGTTCCTGACAGAACACTCAATATGACCGTTTCTGCCATTCGAGGCAGAGTTGAGAACAGAAGATTAACTCCATGTTTAATTATGCCAACATTAATTGATTGTCCTTCAATATGTTACAAATGATTAATCTTTCTTTCTGGAAGTTGGAGGGTGGCGTGGGGGTGAGGATTGACCCGAAAGAGGTTAACGTCCGTTTTTGCCCCATAAATACAACCTTTTTCGTTTTGTGTGTCTTGTCAGGCATCAAGAGGCTTCTGCCAGGTCGTTTGGACCGGCTAACGGCTCACATGTCCACGGCCGCACGCTTTGTGATGCAACAAAGCTACATCTGCGCTCTTGTCACCATGATGGTAAAAATGAGGATTGTCTCCCTGTTTTTACTTGTTTCCGACATGATAAAGCATTAATTGGCAAGATGAACTATGGATTAATCAGTGTGCCATCCGAAGTCGTCATGCGTGTGAATGGCTTTGTGTATGACTCGAGCAAAAAATAAATTGTGAATTGCAGCAGGACGTGGCAATAATGACGTATTCAAACAAAGCAACATGACAGGGGAAGAGATCATGTTTGTCATGTACACCAAGGCTTTAAAATGCTTCAAACTCAGCACACTGATGGCACATCGATGGGTCGAATACACTCCAACAGAAGCACGAGGAGGTGAAGTGTGGGACACATCGATAATAGTCAGCATTGGACTAATGGGCTGCGTGTTCCTGTGGGCTCGTTAGGTCAGTGTTCGGTGGGGCTGGGCTCCAAATGGTTAACGGCTGAAGGGTTGATAAAACCTGCTGTAGTTCAGACACGAGGTTGTAGAAGGTGATCTGAGCTACCTGATTGTGTAATGCACTGTTTGGTGCTTGAAGACCCAGGGTGGTATACCTAGAGTCCTAGATAATCAGAAAGTGGGAACCCAGACTGCCCACCATCAGAGACACTGTGTGGAGGACGCTCCTTTTGTCCCAACGTCATACATCTAATTGCAAAACCACGAACACGCTACAACTACCATTGTGATCACTTTTGGTCCATTTCGTCATCATGGAGATGGAGTGAAGTTATGCCAGATGTACCCTCCCCGATACAAATGAATATAGTTATGGTTGTATAATGTACTCTTTGGTTTAACGGTAAATTAATTAGCATCATTGTGCAGCACGATAGTTTATTTTGAAACACGCCTGCCTTCAAGCGATGTTGCTTCAAGTTTGTTGCCATATTGCTAAAATATAAAAATGTAAAACTGTATTTTAAAAATGGTGTGGTTCCACCAGGGAGTGCTGCATCTTGGAGCATGACTTATTTACAGGGGACGTGAAGCCAGCTGCTCTGTCTGCGGCTGTGTAGACGTGATATTTTTTTTTAATTTGTTTTTTTACAAGAGCCCTTAGGCCATGCTACATCCCAGTGAAGTCTATTCAAGGGGATGTGCATGTTAAATGCAAGATAAATAGATGAGATGCAAGTGCTGTGCTGTACAGGAGTAGGAATATGGATACCATGCAGGCATGATGGACCAATTGACTTCTTCCTGAATCTCGGTTTTCTTGGTTTTTCTTTGGAAAATCGAGCCTTGAGAAACAAAAAGGACACCACGTTCCATCCATCCATTGGGACCATAATCTGTGCAGAGCGTTGGTGCTGCCTAAGCAGTCTCCTAGGCTATTGGGCACATTTTTTTTTTTTTGGCACTCATTTTACCAACCTCGGAAGGATGACAGGCAGAGTCAACCCCACCTGGCATTAATTCAACAGAAAGGGGGATTTTAACTCAGGATCCTTGGATCCCAAGCCCACCGCACGTTAGCTCAGCATTCAATGGTTGTTTTTGTTGCAAAAACCCAATACAGTATCTAAAAGTGAAAGTTTAATGCACTGGTACCTTCATCGAGTTATGCTGATAGGCTGGCATGATACTTTACAGGTAGCAGACTCGCCTCTGAGCTGTCTTAGTTTCCTGGGTTCGAATACCGAGCCAGCTATAAACTACCATCCTGGTGTTTCATATATTGAGTGAGGCATCCATGTGTGCACCCTCCGTTGGATGGGCGTTAACCGGAGGAAACGTTTGATAGTCCAAGTTGTTCATGGATGTTAAAGATCTCACGATGTGTTTCACGAAGGCTAGGGGAGTTATCACTGGCACCTGAACAAATTACAAATTCCTACCACAGTCAAAAGTTTGCCCACTGCCCCCCCCCCCCCACTCCACAAGGTGGGAATAATTGGATCTATTGAAGAAGAATATTTAAGTTATCCTGGTGATGTTTCTTCTCTTTGTTTGTGGCAAACAAAAGATCATTCTGCTTCTGGAACAGCTAACTTTCATGTGTTCGCACCCCCATCTTAGCTGATTTGAATTGAGGATCCATTGACCAGCAAATTCCATTTTGTAGGCCTGGAGTATCACCGAGCCAAGCTGGCTGACCTTCGTGTTTCTGGTCTGGGCATGCCTCATCTGGATGCTGCGAGATCGTCGGTACCACGGTATGCGCAGTGCGCCCTATCTCGTGATTTACGCATCTCTTCTCTGCACGTTGCATTACATCTGGAACTTTAACCTGGATGAAAACGAACTTCCACCGATACACGGTGTGATCTCAAACTGCGAGCGAGGTGCGAGGTCCACGGGCAGTGCCGGACAGTCCATCACTCCTTCTACGGAGACTGGAGGTCGAGAGAGCTGTTCCAATCGCTGCAAATTTGTCATGGGAATCTTGGTAAGGCGAGGGATATAGTAAAATGGAAATTTAAGAGGATGTGGTTTAAAATCTGGAGTTGTTTGCTGATAATTCTGATTTGTAAACTTTTGGCTTGATTTGCTAATTAGTTTATGTTATTTTTATGTTGATGTGCTTGAAATGATGTTTGAGTGGTAATAGATATGGGGGTAAGCAGACATCGCAGTGTCAGGTTGTGATTCCAAAGACTATAGGTGAAGCAAATAGGGTTTTAAGTTGTATTCGGAGGGGGATCAATTATAAATCAAGAGGTGATGTTAACATTGTATAGGAATTCAGTGAGGGCCACATCAAGAATAATGTGTGCAATTTTGGTCACCACAACTCAGGAAGGACATAGATGTCATAGAGAGGGTTCAGCGCAGGGCTACTCGATTGATTCCGGGCCGAGCTAGACTCAACTATGAGGAGCGGCTGAAGGAGACAGGGCTTTATACACTAGGAAGGAGGCAGTTACGAGGAGATATGATAGAGATGTTTAAGATAATGAAGGGTAGAGATAAAATAAATACAGAAATTTTTTTTCAGCAGAATGGACAGTGATCAGACCAGCGGATATAGCCTGAGCATAAATAAGAGGAGATTTCAGACGGTAAGTAAGGTAAGGGTCTTTCACACAAACAGGAGTTGACGCATGGAATGGTCTCTCGCGAAAGGTCGTGGACCGTAAACAGTAGATGGTTTTAAACTGGAATTAGATAGGTACCAAGAAGCATTGGGGATCAAGGGGTACATTGATATTGGCAGGAAAGGTTGGGAGCTAAGGTATGGATGATGGGTGATTGGACATGTTTTGTGGTTGTGATATCTGTGAGAAGTTCTCGTCAGTAAGTGAATGTACTGTTGGTGTTTGTTCACTCCTCACCCCACAACCGTGTTGAGCACTCCTCTCCCCCCCCTTTTTTGTAAACAATTGTAAACAATAATTAATAAATACATTATGGCCAATCATATACTCATATACATGTGTAGAATATATAATATAATATATATATATATTATATATATATAATATATACAATATACATACATACAGATACAGGTTGTCCACAAAGTCTTGTACAGGTTTAAAAAAATGATACACAACAAACCATACAAGACTTGTGGACACCGTGTGTGTGTGTGTGTGTGTGTGTGTGTGTGTGTGTGTGTGGGTATGTATATATTGTTGCGGCCGGGGTTGGGTGAGAAGACCACTAGGTGGGGGAAGCTATCTCGGTTCCACCAGACTCCCCGGAATTGTAGGCCGTCGCACACAGATAATTCCGTGACGCGGCGGGTCGCTTAACCGACCGTGGACACCAATAACTCAACCGCATGACCGAGGGTCCTCCCGTCTATGGGTTAATCGGGTTACCTAATTAATCACGTAGTTTAATTACTGGGGAACACGCCCTCGGTACGCCTTGTCCGAACCGGATCACTCTACCGGATCGGATCACT
>CM068965.1:87578469-87589572 GCA_035128595.1 Eptatretus atami | reverse complement strand
GCCTGGAGCATTCCTCCTCCAGACCAGCTCCACCATCATTTGGCATGCAGTTGCCACCAGTAACATTCCACTGGCCGTTGGCATCACGGTGTCTCTCGACCATCGCAGGCTACGGGGAGGTTTTAAAAGCCACACACGGGACTCAGACACGACCAAAATTCCTTCTGGCTCCACACCATCCTCACCGCAATTGCCTGGGTGCCTTGACTGGTTCACAGAGACGATAGGTCCGAATTACACTTCCCTCTCTAATGCCTAAATTAACTACACCGCCCCTCACAGCATACATAACAAGAGAATTTTATTCTAACGGGTCCATGGTTACAAAAATGTTCTCAGCTATGTGAACATACGGACCATGCTGACTTCACTAATTTGTACCCCCTTCTAACATAACAATATATTGTTATTATTAAGGCCACAAGAGCATGTCTTCTGGACAAGGACACACGACTGGGCCAAGATCACACATGAATGCACTTGAGATATAGAAATACATTATTCGACAAATTAACACTAACAATGAGCAATAACCCTTACGGGAATTTCAGAGCAGCTTTAGAAGACAGTCACTCAGAGCATACAAGATGGTGTCTGGCCGTGAAGGAACCTGAAACCAGAAACTCAATTCTTTTTTGCTGAACTTTGCATTTTGAATGTTCTTTCGTGTCATTTACATTGTCTTAGGCTCAGAATAGAGCTTGTACATAAATTATACAAGGACAAAGACATTAGTAGATATAAGTGAACTTGCCGATGGTGTCTGAGCACGGAGCAAGATAGCTCAGGATAACAAGATAGCAGGATAGCCGCAAGGTATGCACACTTGCCTTTCAGCTGTCTAGCCTGGGTTTGAATCCCGACCCAGCTATAACCGTCTTCTCATTGTTTCACAGGCAGGGTGATTCAACAATGTGTTTGCCGTCCTCGAATGGATGTTAAATGGGCGTCCATCAGCTAGCATTAATTGGTGGATATGAAGGATCGACAGTGTCCTTCCCGAAGAGTTGTCAAGTTATCACAGCACCCTGAACAATTACAAATTCCTGCCCTAACCTACAAGGGGTTGTGGCACAGCTGCGTCCCCAGAAAATTATGCAACCTGCAGTCATGTGCTTGTTTCGAAGAAAGAAGAAAAGGAGGTTAAACACCCCTAGTATCCTTGTTCAGAGTGGGTTTTAGAGCATGAACTATGGCCTCTGCCATGTTAAGCAGATGTGATTGCTAAGTTGAGCATAGGAGTTGGTTTTCCTTAATAATGATCTGATGACTGATTTAAAGGTACCTTCACATCGACATTGCAGACATATCTTGACCATTCTTTCGCAGATTGTTGGGCCTTGTGGCTATTTTCCGGCCAGATTATAACAAGCCTTGGCAACTCATTCTGAACTGTCCTCCCCGTGGCCTCACTTTGTCGGTCTGGTCATCCTGCTCCTCCTCTACTTCACCTTGGCAACACTTATTCGCTCTCTCACTGGCCCAAAGAGACGCTTTGGTACGTTTATCCTGTGGTCAAATGAAACGATGCCACACTTGGGTCTCGTGTCGCCGATTTCAGACTAAATTGTAGATAATAACTTGAAGGTTTGTGTCTGGATCTCTTACTTGTCAATCGTTGCTTCCAGTCTAGACCCCATTCTAAATAATTTGGTTCTTCATTTATCATATGAATAGTGCAAGGAAACGATAAATTGATCGTTATTAAGGAGAATTCTTCGGTTATAAGATCTTGTGGTGAGATCTCGAGGTCTCCAAGCCAACTAAAGGAATGATCCACAGGTTCTTTTTTTGTCATAACTGTTTGGGCCATTAGCGCGACAGTCATCAAACCCAACCGAGTGAGAAAAAATCCAGAACATTCCCATAAAATGTCGAAAAGCTGTTGGTTTTGGCACGATATATCTGGCAGTGTAACGGCACATCCCAGCAAACGTGGGCATGATAAAGCGGCGTCTAGTGGTGCATCCCAGAACACCTGGGCAGGATATAGCTGGCGGTCTACTGGTGTGTCTAAGCGAACATGGGCATGATGTATCCAGCGGTGTAGTGTTGTCACAGTGAACCTGGGCATGATATAGCAGGCGGTCTACTGGTGCGTTCCAGTGACATAAAGCACATGTTTGACCAGAGATGCTATTGTGCCACATCCAATGAGCAGAAATAATCATCAATACACATTTTTCAAATCAGACCCAGACTAGTTTATCTGAGTATACTGTGGATTGGCCTTGGAGGGATGTGTCATCTGTTCAGGGCTTGCATGTAAAAGTAGGGCTTCTTATTGTGGATCCTTGATGACTTCAGTGTAAAGTAAGATTCACTATGCATATGGTACACACATTCCCTGATGAAAGCTACGCTGTGGTCAAAACTACGGGTTGAGACTTAATCTCTATATACTCTTTTTCTAGTGGGCAAATGTAGTGCAATCCGCTTGGTAAATTAGTACAGTACTTGTTATCATTGACATTGATTTTGATGATTTAATTTGAGAAGAGATGGCAGTTCATCGCTTCACTCGCTCACTAAGCTTCACTAGCTCTGTTGCAGCAAAATGGTGCCATTCTGAGGCGGGATCTCTCTGAGGAAGAGCTCATGTTGGAGGAGTTCAGTGCAGCGGCCAGACTTCGTCTTATACACGCAGTCACGGTCGATGATATGGAGGGAGAGGTATTTACCCACCACCCCGGTCATGTAGCTCATCTACCTGGCCTGTGTCTGTACATTTCTGTACCCCACATTCTACGCTCTGGTTTCTTGGTTTCAATTCCTCGTTCCAATCCCTTTTGAATTCCCATGATTGTATGTATTCCGATCCTTTACTTCAACATTTTGATCCTCAGCCTGTTTTATATAATCGATCTCCTTTCTACGTCCATCTCGAGCTTCGATCAACGTGTCATCTCGTTGGATAGACCTTAAAGCCAAAGTAATTGTCCAGGATGGATTGCCTGTGTTTTTGCCATCTTGTTTCTACTTCACGACTCCTGCAGGTCTTTCATGCAGGATGCTGCAAATCAAGTTGCACGTGTATCATTAAAAAATAACAATGTAAACGTAAAAAATTAAAAAATAAAATTCCTATTTTTGATCTTCTGTTTTGTACTTTGTACAGAACAATGTGGAAGTTTAAACTGTGGGATTAAAGGGGAAAAAACTGGTGATTGAAAGAATGAATAAATGGATCGGAAATAGACAACTGTATGAATTAGCAGGATTTTATTCTTTCACTTTGAGGTTATTATTAAGTTCCGTGTTCCATGTGATTCGGCATCTCGCTAGTTCTTCCTGTTATGATGACCACCTCATCGAGCCGAATGAATTGTTGACGGAACTACTGTAGAGAAAATGTAGGTTAGAAATGATGAATATCTTTTAATATCATGGGGTGTTGTGTGTGGTGTGTGTTTGTAAATGTATGTATGTATGTATATATCGAAATATAACTATATATATATATATATATATATGTATTAGCAGGGTGTGCTTACACTTGCGTAAGCATACAAACTGTGCTTCCCCATTGTCTCAGGTCACTCACCTGCTTTTTTTTGTCCTTTATTTTTTTTTTATTTTTTTAAAATTTATTTTATATCTTAATTTATGGATGCTGTCTGACATTCTGTGAATTTTTCGGGTGTACCGGCTTTGATGCCCACCGGCCCGCAAAATTTTAGCTTTCTACGTCACCCAGAAGGTACCGATCTCTAATATCAGTCAGTAAGTCAGTGATTAGAAAGATATATATGTATATATATATAATATATATATATATATATATATATATATTGTATATATATACACACATGTATATATACATATAACCGTTATTATGTATGGAACAAAAACTTCCAAATTGATCACTTGGTGTTTTACATCGCAAAAACTTTGCAGTGTT
The DNA here is from genome assembly GCA_035128595.1 of Eptatretus atami. Classification (NCBI taxonomy): domain Eukaryota; kingdom Metazoa; phylum Chordata; class Myxini; order Myxiniformes; family Myxinidae; genus Eptatretus; species Eptatretus atami. Next base: position 87,585,671 of record CM068965.1, on the reverse strand, counting down.
GTCCAGCAAGGCCAAATATGGTTGAAGTATATTGCAATTGTTTTTTTTTTTCAAGTGTACAGTGTGTTCCAGAAGAAAGTTTTCATTTTGGGGAAATATCACCAGTTTAAATATCCCATTGAAGGTGGGCGATCCTCGTATTACCATTGCAGGATATGAAACGATTGTAATTCATTCTTTGTCATGTCAGGGACCTTCAAGCATGACCTCAGAAAAGCCAGCGAGATGAATGTTAAAGAGAATCTTCAGCTTGGTGAGCATTATGAATGACCGTTTATTAAATTAATAACTTTTCTGAACACATGGGGCGACCAAAGCAGTTATGAGATCTTCTCGTTCCTGACAGAACACTCAATATGACCGTTTCTGCCATTCGAGGCAGAGTTGAGAACAGAAGATTAACTCCATGTTTAATTATGCCAACATTAATTGATTGTCCTTCAATATGTTACAAATGATAATCTTTCTTTCTGGAAGTTGGAGGGTGGCGTGGGGTGAGGATTGACCCGAAAGAGGTTAACGTCCGTTTTTGCCCCATAAATACAACCTTTTTCGTTTTGTGTGTCTTGTCAGGCATCAAGAGGCTTCTGCCAGGTCGTTTGGACCGGCTAACGGCTCACATGTCCACGGCCGCACGCTTTGTGATGCAACAAAGCTACACTTGCGCTCTTGTCACATGATGGTAAAATGAGGATTGTCTCCCTGTTTTTACTTGTTTCCGACATGATAAAGCATTAATTGGCAAGATGAACTATGGATTAATCAGTGTGCCATCCGAAGTCGTCATGCGTGTGAATGGCTTTGTGTATGACTCGAGCAAAAATAAATTGTGAATTGCAGCAGGACGTGGCAATAATGACGTATTCAAACAAAGCAACATGACAGGGGAAGAGATCATGTTTGTCATGTACACCAAGGCTTTAAAATGCTTCAAACTCAGCACACTGATGGCACATCGATGGGTCGAATACACTCCAACAGAAGCACGAGGAGGTGAAGTGTGGGACACATCGATAATAGTCGCATTGGACTAATGGGCTGCGTGTTCCTGTGGGCTCGTTAGGTCAGTGTTGGTGGGCTGGGCTCCAAATGGTTAACGGCTGAAGGGTTGATAAAACCTGCTGTAGTTCAGCCACGAGGTTGTAGAAGGTGATCTGAGCTACCTGATTGTGTAATGCACTGTTTGTGCTTGAAGACCCAGGGTGGTATACCTAGAGTCCTAGATAATCAGAAAGTGGGAACCCAGACTGCCCACCATCAGAGACACTGTGTGGAGGACGCTCCTTTTGTCCCAACGTCATACATCTAATTGCAAAACCACGAACACGCTACAACTACCATTGTGATCACTTTTGGTCCATTTCGTCATCATGGAGATGGAGTGAAGTTATGCCAGATGTACCCTCCCCGATACAAATGAATATAGTTATGGTTGTATAATGTACTCTTTGGTTTAACGGTAAATTAATTAGCATCATTGTGCAGCACGATAGTTTATTTTGAAACACGCCTGCCTTCAAGCGATGTTGCTTCAAGTTTGGCCATATTGCTAAAATATAAAAATGTAAAACTGTATTTAAAAATGGTGTGGTTCACCAGGGAGTGCTGCATCTTGGAGCATGACTTATTTACAGGGGACGTGAAGCCAGCTGCTCTGTCTGCGGCTGTGTAGACGTGATATTTTTTTTTAATTTGTTTTTTTACAAGAGCCCTTAGGCCATGCTACATCCCAGTGAAGTCTATTCAAGGGGATGTGCATGTTAAATGCAAGATAAATAGATGAGATGCAAGTGCTGTGCTGTACAGGAGTAGGAATATGGATACCATGCAGGCATGATGGACCAATTGACTTCTTCCTGAATCTCGGTTTCTTGGTTTTTCTTTGGAAAATCGAGCCTTGAGAAACAAAAAGGACACCACATTCCATCCATCCATTGGGACCATAATCTGTGCAGCGTTGGTGCTGCCTAAGCAGTCTCCTAGGTTATTGGGCACATTTTTTTTTTTTGGCACTCATTTTACCAACCTCGGAAGGATGACAGGCAGAGTCAACCCCACCTGGCATTAATTCAACAGAAAGGGGGATTTTAACTCAGGATCCTTGGATCCAAGCCCAAGCCCACCGCACGTTAGCTCAGCATTCAATGGTTGTTTTTGTTGCAAAAACCCAATACAGTATCTAAAAGTGAAAGTTTAATGCACTGGTACCTTCATCGAGTTATCTGATAGGCTGGCATGATACTTTACAGGTAGCAGACTCGCCTCTGAGCTGTCTTAGTTTCCTGGGTTCGAATACCGAGCCAGCTATAAACTACCATCCTGGTGTTTCATATATTGAGTGAGGCATCCATGTGTGCCCCTCCGTTGGATGGGCGTTAACGGAGGAACGTTTGATAGTCCAAGTTGTTCATGGATGTTAAAGATCTCACGATGTGTTTCACGAAGGCTAGGGGAGTTATCACTGGCACCCTGAACAAATTACAAATTCCTACCACAGTCAAAAGTTTGCCCACTGCCCCCCCCCCCCCCACTCCACAAAGGTGGGAATAATTGGATCTATTGAAGAAGAATATTTAAGTTATCCTGGTGATGTTTTCTTCTCTTTGTTTGTGGCAACAAAAGATCATTCTGCTTCTGGAACAGCTAACTTTCATGTGTTCGCACCCCCATCTTAGCTGATTTGAATTGAGGATCCATTGACCAGCAAATTCCATTTTGTAGGCCTGGAGTATCACCGAGCCAAGCTGGCTGACCTTCGTGTTTCTGGTCTGGGCATGCCTCATCTGGATGCTGCGAGATCGTCGGTACCACGGTATGCGCAGTGCGCCCTATCTCGTGATTTACGCATCTCTTCTCTGCACGTTGCATTACATCTGGAACTTTAACCTGGATGAAAACGAAACTTCCACCGATACACGGTGTGATCTCAAACTGCGAGCGAGGTGCGAGGTCCACGGCAGTGCCGGACAGTCCATCACTCCTTCTACGGGACTGGAGGTCGAGAGAGCTGTTCCAATCGCTGCAAATTTGTCATGGGAATCTTGGTAAGGCGAGGATTAGTAAAATGGAAATTTAAGAGGATGTGGGTTTAAAATCTGGAGTTGTTTGCTGATAATTCTGATTTGTAAACTTTTGGCTTTGTTTGCTAATTAGTTTATGTTATTTTTATGTTGATGTGCTTGATGATGTTTGAGTGGTAATAGATATGGGGGTAAGCAGACATCGCAGTGTCAGGTTGTGATTCCAAAGACTATAGGTGAAGCAAATAGGGTTTTAAGTTGTATTCGGAGGGGATCAATTATAAATCAAGAGGTGATGTTAACATTGTAAGGAATTCAGTGAGGGCCACATCAAGAATAATGTGTGCAGTTTTGGTCACCACAACTCAGGAAGGACATAGATGTCATAGAGAGGGTTCAGCGCAGGGCTACTCGTTGATTCCGGGCCGAGCTAGACTCAACTATGAGGAGCGGCTGAAGGAGACAGGGCTTTATACACTAGGAAGGAGGCAGTTACGAGGAGATATGATAGAGATGTTTAAGATAATGAAGGGTAGAGATAAAATAAATACAGAAATTTTTTTTCAGCAGAATGGACAGTGATCAGACCAGCGGATATAGCCTGAGCATAAATAAGAGGAGATTTCAGACGGTAAGTAAGGTAAGGGTCTTTCACACAAACAGGAGTTGACGCATGGAATGGTCTCTCGCGAAAGGTCGTGGACCGTAAACAGTAGATGGTTTTAAACTGGAATTAGATAGGTACCAAGAAGCATTGGGGATCAAGGGGTACATTGATATTGGCAGAAGGTTGGGAGCTAAGGTATGGATGATGGGTGATTGGACATGTTTTGTGGTTGTGATATCTGTGAGAAGTTCTCGCAGTAAGTGAATGTACTGTTGGTGTTTGTTCACTCCTCACCCCACAACCGTGTTGAGCACTCCTCTCCCCCCCCTTTTTTTAAACAATTTTAAACAATAATTAATAAATACATTATGGCCAATCATATACTCATATACATGTGTATGATATATATATATATAATATATATATATATATATATATATATATATATATATACAATATACATACATACAGATACAGGTTGTCCACAAAGTCTTGTACAGGTTTAAAAAAATGTATTACAACCAAACCTACAAGACTTTGTGGACACCGTGTGTGTGTGTGTGTGTGTGTGTGTTGTGTGTGTGTGGTGATGTATATATTGTTGCGGGCGGGGTTGGGTGAGAAGACCACTAGGTGGGGGAAGCTATTCGGTTCCCACCAGACTCCCGGAATTGTAGGCCGTCGCACACAGATAATTCCGTGACGCGGCGGGTCGCTTAACGACCGTGGACACCAATAACTCAACCGCATGACCGAGGGTCCTCCGTCTATGGGTTAATCGGGTTACCTAATTAATCACGTAGTTTAATTACTGGGGAACACGCCCTCGTACGCCTTGTCCGAACCGGATCACTCTACGGATCGGATCACTTTTCCGGATCGGATGCAGCCGAGCGACACTGCCAAGCCGTACGACTAAAAGGAACAGATCGTTGGGAATAAAGTCCCGGCTAAACTAGGATTTGGACCATGCTGGATCAATGGAGAAAAAGACAAAAACGAGCAGGCAACATTCCTAATAATAATTTATTAACAATGGGTGAGAATGGTATGTGGCACGATCAGGATTTATTGGGGTGTGTTGTGCAGAGATAGGGAGAGAGGTGTGGTGCAGCAAATAAACAAGCAACTTACAAAAGGGGACACAGAGCAGACTTAACGCGAAAATAATAACAACAACAATAATGATCTTCTGCAGTCTTACTTAACAGACAGGCGCCAGGACACACACACACATGCACATGCACAGACAGACACAGAAAACAAGTATTGGAACAAGAAGGGAAAGGAGTTGAGGCTACGATCTCGGTACTTTGTGCTTGATAGCATGACGCGCCAACAATACGTTTCGGGGGGGGGGGGAATGTTCCGTAGTGAGGCACCCAACAGCTGGTGCGTCATCTCTGGCTTCAACAGAGCGTGTGGAGACCGTGTTCATGAAGGGGAGGGGCTTGAGTGGAGAAGGGGCGGAGTCCAGAGCACGTGAGGGAGTGGTAGGCGGGACCAAGTAGGCGGGTGGGTCAGACGTCGTGTGGGCGGAGACGAGGAGGCGGAGTCCAGGCAGCAGGAGGCGGGTCGTGGCGATGTCGACGAGGGTGAGGCCAGAGCGAGAGAGCGAAAGAAGAAAGAGAGAGAAAGGCGGAGGGACCGCTCCGACCTTTATAGGACTTGTAGCGTGGGGGGAGGGGCCACCCAGAAGCGAAACATCATCACCTGAATCAGGCGCTCTGATTGGCCCCGACCCCTCATGTGGCCCGCTAACTTTGGCCGGAAACCGCCTCACTTCGTTTCCGGCAAGGTCATCTCAGACAGCAGCAATATTCCGCTCTGACCCCACGACATGACACAAATTGCCCACACCGAAATTGGCATGCGAATCGTCCTGCAAAAAACCCTGCAGGGCCGGCCTGCAGGGCCGTGTCCTGGCGACTGGCTGAGGGTCCCGTATGCCCGCTCGGGCACCTGCCCAGCGCCGATCAACGTGCTCCGCGCGAGCCAACGTGGCCCGCACTGCACAACACTACCCGGCTCGATCGCAGCCCCACTAGCCGTAGAGACGAGAAGACGTTCACCATCTGTGGGGAATCCGCTGCTGCCAGCGAGGGATGAAGGTACATCGTTATGGATAAATGCATGCATGTTTTGCAAGTGGCGTACGTGTCTGCCTTCGAGCACATTCTATACAGTGCGCGGGGTTTGGCCATTACGCACGTGGCCAGTGCCCACGTTCGCACGACTCTGCTAGCGTGTGCACGGGGCGAACACCAATATGGGTCAAATATTTGGTTGAAAAGGGACGCGCCGCTTCTTACTTCGCACACTCGTATCCTGCCCAACATGGCGTGGAGTCGCCTTTATCGGCTCTCCGTACGCGTTTCGTGCAGCATGGGCGTCGTGCTGGCTGTTTCCTGTGTTATGAAAAACACCATTTGTGCAGCCTCTTAAGAGGTATTCATTCGTATGCATTCGAAACTGCCAAAATCAAGAATCACTGCTCACCTTCACTCTTTCATTCCTCTTTCTTCCCACCTCTCGAACAAACTCCCACACTCTCTTCAATCCCACATTTCTCTCCAGTTCTTCAAAACAGCTGTTCACCACCATCTCTTATCTTCCTCCATCCAACACCACGATCTTTTCTACCCCCATTAATCCACCCCAAACCCACGTCCTTCAAATTCCCTGCTTTCCTTCCTGGAAGTCCCTGTAGTACCATCTTGTGTACCCCTTGTACCCTGCCCCATTCCCTCTCTCTTCCACAGATCTCCTATTGTCTCTGTTCCTCACTATTTTGTGCTTCCCTCTCCTGCCATGTTATATGTTCTGGGTGTTAGCTCTTAAACGAGCCTCAACATGGTCTACAAAATAAACAAAAGGTCAGGATTTGAGATTTGAGAAAATCCTGTTTCACGTGGTCTGGCAGCCATATTGGATCTGAGGAAAATCTTTGAAAATATCCATTGGAGAAACCGCTTAACCGATTGATGCAAAATTTAACTAACTGATCAATTTCCCGTGGGAAGTATGATTAGATAAAGATGATATCATCGGTCATGTGGTCTGGCAGCCATATTGGATCAAAGAAAAGAAACCTCAAAAAATTAACATTGGCTCACATCAAGTCTTTCTCAAGACTGTGCAGGGTATGTATTCTATGAATACGAACGAGTTAGGTCTGCAGTGAATTTATACTTTCTTTTTGGCATTGTGTTTGAGGGTAGTAAAATAAAATATCAATTAAAGAGGTCTTGAGGAAAATCCAACAAGTGTGTATGGTACAGACTCAGAAAAGACACTGAATCATGGACTGAGCATGCCACTGGACTCTCTCAAGCCAGGTTGAACAGGAAGTGGATGCGTGAGTGTCAATGTTCGAACAAGTCCATTACGCCATGACGGAGTAGTACAGACTTGTACCAAACTGTCCTGGTCCAAAAATTACACAACCGCATTTTATCACCATAAGAAAATGTACAAAAATGGTTTAACCATATAAATAAGGTAAAACTTTTCTTTTTTGGAACATTTCCGGGAAAAACTGGATGTATGGTAACCCTGACAGACACATACTCACA
>CM068965.1:87564576-87575705 GCA_035128595.1 Eptatretus atami | reverse complement strand
ATGTAATTGTGGTTCCCCGTGGTTTTGTTGCTCTCCGTTACACGTATGATAAATAATAAACAGTTTTCTCTCAAGTACATCGATCGTCTTTTCATACCTCAACTGAAAGGGGATTACGTTCCACCACACACATTATACACACATACAACAAATACACACATATACACATACACACATATATACATATACACACATAGATACATATACATAACACAACATATACAACAATATATATACATATACACACATATATCACAATAACATTATACACACATATTAATATACACACATATATACACCATACACACATATATACATATACAACATCACACATATATACATATACACAACATATATACACATACACACATAAACAATACACAACATATACACACATTACACATATATACAATACACACATATACACATACACACATATTACACACAATATACAATACACACATATATACATATACACACATATATACATATACACACATATACACACATACACACATTATACCATATACACCACATATATACACATACACAACATATATTACATATACACACATATAACCACCACATTCACACATATATACATATACACAATATATATATACACATATATACCATATACACACATAACAACACATATATACATAATACACCATATACACACATACACACATAATACACACATATATACATATACACAATATACAGACCACATACACACATTTATACACAACACACAACACACACATACACACATACACACATACACACATATACCACACATACACAACATACACACATATACACATATACACATACACACATACACACATATACACACATACACACATACACACATATATACATATATACATATACACACATTACACATATACACAATACACAACATAACACAATATATATATTATATACACATATATACACACATACATATTATACACAACATACACACATACACACAAACAACATATACACAATACCACACACATATCAACACATATAGCACATACCACATATAACACACATATACCACACATTACACACCATATAACACACACATCATTCATACACACATACATGACACACCATACACACACACATACACACACATTTACACCACATAAATACATATACACACATATACACAACACATATACACAAACACACATATACACACATATACACCACACACATACACACACATACACACACATGTACACACAACACACCACACATACACACACAACACACATATACATATACACACAATTTACACACACTATCACACATACACACTATACACACACTATCATTCATACACACAACATTTACACAACATACACATACACACATATCACACATACACAACACAACAACAACAAACATACACACATACACACATACACACTATACAACACACATACACACATATACACATATACACACATAAACTACACAGCATACACACAACTCATCCATTACATATCAACACTACACACAATACACATATTAACACATACCAATACAACATATACATACACACATCCACACTATACACACATATACACACATACACACACACATATACACACATACACACAACATATACACACGATACACAATAAACTCATAATATATATATACACACATAACACACAATACATAATATACACACATACACACATATACACACATATACACTCATTATATATATATATATATATATAATATAACACATATATACACACATACATATTACACAATACACACATACACACATATACACACATATACACACATACACACACATACACACATATACACATACACACATATACACACACACATATACACACATACACACATATATACACACACATCTAATTCATACACACAACATTTACACACTACACACACACACATACACACACATACACACATATACATATACACACATATACACACACATATACACACATATACATATACACACATATACACACACACATACACACACATACACACACACATGTACACACATACACACACATACACACATACACACACACACATATACACACATACACACATATATATACACACACACTATTCATACACACATACATGTACACACATACCACACAATAACACACAACATCTATTCATACAGCACTACAGTACACCCATACATCACACCATACACATATGTTCAGTCCCCTCTATTGAACTTTAATAAAACGTTTTGGGACTTCGAAGTTCACAAAAAGCTCCAACTATGAAATAATTCCTGCAGAAGATGTGAATCTTTCATTGACTAATGGCCAGAAATACAGAAAGCTGAAGTTTAATTGGTTAATACATTGGCCGTCTCGGTGAATGTCGGAGACTGCCACACACCACACGATAGTGCACGTTTGTCGCCGATAGCTCATCGTAAAGTTGAAACACTTCATCTTTTTACGACGGGTCGTGACACATCTGAAAAAGTAGTTGATAAGTATCGCCTCTTCGACTCGAATTATGTGATGTTGATGTCACGTAGGCTTGATGGCCAAATGCCTCCTCGTCCATCAACGTTCCTTGTGCGTACCTGTTTTTGTTTTTCCATCTGACTATACCACCTAGGTCTTGTACACCCGTTTTTTGGGTATTACTGAGACAACACATCTCGGAGTGCCGCTGTTGCCAAACGCAGTCAATTGCTGAAAGACAGCCGCCTGGAGCCAGAAACACCGGTGAGAATCCCCGATCGCCGAAGACACAAAGCTGGCCTTTAAGTGATCTCAATCATAACACCCATGCAGCATGAGGCTGATGCCTGCTATTTTGTCTAACTTTTGTACAACCCTTTGTACTCTATTCATCCCAGGAAGTGTTTGTCATAAACCTTACAGTATACCCATGTGAGATGTATATGCATGCTCTACAAGGTACCATAAAATGACATTTCTTTTGCATCTTAATTTTTCATAGCCATGAGCGCATGGATGCCTGGTGTTGGCTTAATGTTATGGTTGTGGGCTTGAGATCTGCGGATCCTGAGTTCAAATCCCACTTGGTTTTGAATTAATACCAGGTGGGGGACTCTGCCGTCATCCTTCTGAGGTTGGCAAAATAAGTACCAGCTTCTGGGTTCTGTGTCGGAGTGGCGACCCGTCCAGGATTGTGTCAAATTGCCAAGGAGACTGTTTAGGCAGCACCAACGCTCTGCACAGAGTATGTCCCAATGGATGGATGAGCGCACTCCAAATGTGTTTGGTTCATTTTGAAAATGACTTTTCAATGATACATGAGAGCGAACACCTTAAGCAGTAATGTCAAAAGTAATTTTTAAAACTCAACAAACAAAAACAAATGGATATAATTTCTAATGAATCCCAACAAACAATCACTTCCTGCCCCAGACTCTGCTGAGAAGCAGATAGCGAGGTCGTGCAGCTTATCGCAACGTACTGATGTCTATCCTGTCCAATACTGGATTTACGTTTGGAGGAATGATTTCATTGTCGGCTTCAGGGGCGCCTGGTGTGTACAAGATAATACATGAATCATTTTTCTCCTCTTGTCCTGTGTCTATCAGTGAGCGACAACAAGCTTTTTGTCTTATTCTGTTTTTCTTCATACAGCATTTGTTATTGTCTGCAATTCACTCCTTGTTTCTTGTTGTTCATATATTGACGCGCTAGACAGGACTGCGTTACATCCAGGTAACCAGGACTTTAGCTTTTAAAATAATAACAATGTCAAAGTAATATTTGCTGTTAAAACTTCATCCTTATTAAAAATTCTAATCAAAAATCCAGTTTTGCTTGTTTTACGAAACACGAGTGCCAACAAGTGATGGTACTTACTCTCCTTATAAAATACGGAATAGACATGACAGATTAGTGCAGCAAAAGAAAGATTGTCGATTCTGAATCAATTCATATACATGACTAATGAGTTACAGCAAAGGAAAGGATGTCTGATTCTGAGATGATAATATAACATAACTGATGAGCGCAGCAAAGGAAAGGATGTCTGACTCGAGATAGTGATAAACGGTACTGATGATGTGCAGCAAAGGAAAGGATGTCCGACTCTGAGATGATAATGACATGACTGATGAGCGCAGCAAAGGAAAGGAGTCTGACTCTGAGAATGATAAACGTGATGATGAGCACAGCAAAGGAAAGAATGTCTATTCTGAGGTAGTGATAAACGTGACTGATGAGCGCAGCAAAGGAAAGGATGTCTGATTCTGAGATGGCAAATGACATCACTGATGGCGCAGAGAGGAAAGGATGTTTGATTCTGAGCATATAATGACATGACTGATGAGCACAGCAAAGGAAAGGATGTCTGACTGAATTATAATAGATATGACTGATAAGCACAGCAAAGGAAAGGATATCTGACTCTGAGATAATGATAAACATGACTGATGAGCACAGTGAGGAAAAATGTCTGACTCTGAGATAGTGATAAACATGATTGATGAGCGCAGCAAAGAAAGAGATCTGATTCTGTGATAGTGATATAAACGTGACTGAGGAGCGCAGCACAGGAAAGGGTGTCTGAACTCTGAAGAGTGAATAAACATGACTGTGAGCACAGTGAGGAAAAGATGTCTGACTCTGAGATAGTGATAAACATGACTGATTGAGCACAGCAAAGAAAGGATGTTCGATTCTGAGATATGATAAACGTGACTGATGAGCGCAGCAAAGGAAAGATATCTGACTCTGAGATGATAATAGACATGACTATGAGCACAGCAAAGAAAGGATGTTGATTCTGAGATGGCAATCAACATGACGATGAGCACAGCAAAGGAAAGGATGTCTGATTCTGAAATGATAATAGACATGACTGATGAGCACAGCAAAGAAAGGATATCTGACTCTGAGATAGTGAATAAACATGACTGATGAGCCACAGTAAGGAAAAGATGTCTGACTCTTAGATAGTGATCAATATGACTGATGAGTTTACCAAAGCAAAGACTGACCGACTCTGAGATGGTAATCGACATCCGCCAACTGATAATTGTGGTGGTCTTGTACACAAGCGTGAATGCTAAAGTTTCAGTAAAAGATGAAAATACCAATTTCTATTACTCCTGCACATTCATATGTAATTTTGAGAATTTAGATTGAAAGTCCTAAAGGAGTCATTTATAAATCCATTTTTCCTCTCAACAGGAGGGAGCATATATTCACATGTTTCAGCAAAAAGAGCTAATTTTATATACAGGATAGAACTTGTTGTCGTGAGCAAAATGTTGAGAAACTTTTGTCACATCCATGACAAATGATACATTAATAAACAGATCACAGTGCAGGAACGTACCACTTGCTGGTGAGACGAGGACGTCTCGTTTACGTTTTTCAATCGATACATCTGTATGTCCAAAGGTATAATCTTCCTTTTCCCACTTCTCCCATCCACTCCATTTTCCTCCTTTCCGTGTAATCTTCTTTGAATGGCGGGCGCCATAATCTTCGCTCTTTCTGCTGGTTGTGATCTCATACCACTATGGTGTCTTGTGTCAGTCTTACACCTTCCAATGTTGATGGCAACGATGAAATATGGACCAACATGGCACACCTTACTACACCCAGTATGAAAGATGAATCTTGTTGGAATAATGTGATTCTCTATTCTCGTGGAGTGTTAAAATGAAACATACCATTGAGTTGAAGGAAATGCCAGATGTTTCCTAAGAAGTGACAGGCAGGTATGGTAAATGTGTGAGTTACTCTGCTGGCAATAACAGCCTACCGTGCACAGCAGAACAGGGATAAATTGTTCTACGTAGTATTTTGTTAACTCCAAAGGCACATAAAACATTATCCTGTTCCTGGCAGACTGCAAGACTTGCGGCCTCGAGCGCTTTCAGTGGGAGATCTTTTACTCGATCTCATCCCAACGGCATTCCTCCTGTGCTGCATTCTTCAGTTGCATTACTTCATGAAGCGCTTTCTGCACCTGTGTGATGTCACCCGCATCCACCGAGATAAGCAAAGTTTGTGGACGGTAAAAACCAAAACTCCTTTCGTCTTTGTTCTCTGGTTTTCAAACCAAGAAACAGGTACTTTGACAGTGTGTGCCTCTAAAAGATGTACATTGCACTTGAGAGAATTAGATTTAAAAAAAATTATTGTGAATGAGTGCAGAGAGCCTAAAATAACATTTTAGTGATGAAATGAGTAGCATGCTTAAATATCCATATCCACTCTTTAATATCGCTCACAAAACTTTACACATTGGTTCACTCGAGGGTGTGAATGCAGCTTGGTAAAAGCTGCCGTAACAAGCGACTAAGAGTTGGTCTTGATACCAGCCTTGTGTTGGCTTAGTGTTAGTGGGGTGGCTTGGGTATCTATGGGTTCTGAGTTCAAAAGCCCCCGTGGCCGCTGAATTAAAAAATACCAGGAGGTTGACTCAGCCCTGTAATCCTTCCGAAGTCGGCAAATGAGCACAGTGTACTGGTAAGGGGACACTGCGCATCAAGCGCACAGCGCGTCCCAACCAATGATGTGATAACCAGCCAGCAGCCTAGGCTGCACGAGATATATATAATTTTACGGCTGTGGAAATGCAAACACCATCAGTCCAGTAGGTGAGATATTTTAAGTACATGTTAGTTAGCCCAACACCCATTGTTTAGAGGCGAATAAGTGATTCCATTTCGGGTGCGACACTTTGAGTTAGTCTGTTTTTAGTCTTTCATTATTTTCGCAAACCATAAACCACATTTCACCTCAACCCATGCAACCACTTCAACAACGCCGCCCGACCATACACGACGAACCGCCACCAACTACGCCACACGCCAACCGCGGCTCCAATTACCCTCACAAACAACGCAACCACCGCTTCGCCACTACCCCGCTGACGAACGCATCCCCACGGTGACACTAAGAACGGTTTCCGCGTTGAAACCGCTCGAACGCGAGAAGGGAAAGAAGAAGTCACCACAACATGGCGCGCGGGTTTTCCGCCTGCCTATTTCTTCCCTGGCCCGGCGCCAGGACTGTTTCCCTCGCCCGCCCCCCCCCCCCCACCCGATTGGCGCGGGGAGGGGAACGAGAAGGAAGCCTCTATTCTCGAAGCGCCTCGAAGGGGGGTGAGCAAAGGCGGGGCGGAGAAACAGGCGTGGCGCCAAGGTAAAAAAGATGCGCGGCGCTGCGGATTCAATCAGTGAGGCTCTGCGAGTCGTGTGAGCTTCTGTCTCGTCCCCGTGACTGGTGCTTCTTTTGCGTCTGCTTCGTCTCGTGCTTGTTCTTGTTCTGGGCTGTTCGGTGTGCTCTGGCTCGGTGGTACGCAGCCGTGCTCCGGCCGTGGCTGTCGGGGACCAAACACGAGCAGGCACGAGGCACGCCGGAGAGGCTTGTTCCGACGCACGCGTTGAACGGGGGAAGGAAAGGGATCACGGCCAGACGGACACGTCGGAGGATCGGTCGACCAGGACGTCGAACTCAGAGGAAGTCGCGACTTCCCATTTTCTTTTGGGTTCTGTGTGAATCGGGTGTGTGCGCCATGTCCGTAAAGTAAAACTGTATAAGTGTTGCCCGGTTCGCGTAGATCAGGTCTTAACTCTTTCTATGTAATATATGTCATATTTGCTTAATTGTCTATAAATACCGCTTTAATGTGTGCTATCTTGTGTGCTGTTGTAAAAAATGCTTTCTTGTTGAAATTGTTGCCCCGGTTCGCTCGTAACCTTTCCTTTGTGGGCTCCATCTTTGCTATTACGTAAAGGTTTGAAGTGGCCGCGCGGGACGCCCGATAATTAATTCAGGAACCATCGAGTCGACCGATACAGAACCGCTCGGTTCCGATAGCACGGACACGGACTCGCTTAAGCGTGCCTGTCCGTAGCGACCCTGCGGCCGAGTGCGATCGCCCGGTTATCCATCCGCGTGGGTACTACGGTAGTCGACGTTTGGCGAACAACCCTATTCCCACCGGGTGGCCGATGGCAAACGACTGTGGTGAGGCCGAAAGGCCACCCGTGACTAGATCCCGGCGTTTAGCCAGGAGGTCACGACTGAATTGTCCGTCCGGTGGCGACGTACCGCGAATTCGAGTACGGGTCGATCCACGCCGGCCAGGCGCGAATCGCAACACTGTGTCAGAGAGAGGAACAGGGAAAATCCGAACCCTCCTGTCTCCAGCTAAATTCACAGGGTAATCGTCCAGGGGGAGAGAGCGACCCCGATTCCCTCCAGATTACGAAGCCGATTAATAACCCCTACGTGTAATAAGATCGCGTTGTGCTCAAGGCGACGCGCGTGCCGGGGAATATGGTGTTAGTATGTTTAGAATCCATGCTCAGCGATGGAATCCCCATGCAGACATTGGTGTGCAGGAACAGTTTCGCCCCCAAACGAATCCAGAACCCGTAAATGGCGCCGCAGCGCAGAGCCCGGCGTATGACATCTCCCTCCCCACCTCCGTCAAATCACCCTCCAAGCTCCCAGCAGAAACCGCGGACTGATGTGGCGGTCGCACGTCCTGCTGTTCGCATTAGTCATTCGACACAAATGATGGAGCATGATCACACAAACAATGAGGGGGGAGGTGCAACAGATGGAAACACAAAAATGGATGGAAATGAACGAAAAAAGGATGGAAACGCAACTCAAATAGGAACCAAACACAAACGAAATAAACAAATGGTGCAGGTATGAACAATCAAATGACATGCAACTTACAGCAGCCGTGAAAGAACGGAATGGAAAACAAAATCGAAGAAAAGCGGAGCGAAGATGCAGCAACATGGAGCCGAAGCCTGCAGCGTGCCATGATGCAATAACGGAGGAGTGCGAATGCGACGCACGTGTGGAGCAACGAGCCGGAGGGCGCGCACACCGTACCAGGCCCGCGCTAAGGCGGCTGAAGTGAGAAAATTACATTCGGGAGAAACGTAGCTTGGGCGGGGTCTGCAGAGAAAAGTGACGGTGACCGAGAGAAAAAATTAAATGGGGTGACCGAGACGTGTGAGACGAGACACGAGGTGACGACAACGGAAAATAAAAATAGTGGGACACGGAGATAGAGGTGACATTGGAGGGTAAAGACGCACACACACACACACACACGGAGTTAGTGGAGACGCATGAGGGGAAAGCTGGTGACTGCTGTTGTCTGGACCGAGTGCGAGCAAGCGGGATGCTCCCTCCAGGAACGAGCAGGGAGGAGTAATTTCCCCCTTGAGCGCGAGTCTCGCACCAGTGAGTTCGGTCGGTCGGACGCGAGTTCGAAGGGGAATGCTAGTGGACGGGTGCACGGAATGCTTAGGAGGGTATAGGGCCCCACGAGCACCCTTGTGGTGCACCGACATCCCCAGAACGTTCGTTTGGTCCCGGCGTAGTGGTTGGTGCTCGAGGTGGTGTGGACACGAAGCGTGGCGAATGCGTGCTGCACGGCAGCAAGCGTGGAAGTGAAAGGCGTCTGTGTGACAAAAATCCCGTGTGTGGATGAGACCCCAGGGTGACCGTGCCACCGTTTAAGGGTGTGTCTGCGAGTTGCCAGGACGCGATGTTCCAGCACGCCGTGTGTGGATGAGCCACCGCGCCGGCGAGTGCCCCCGCCGTTGGGAATGGTATGTTTGTGTGAGGGAAATGGCCACGGAGTGAAGTGACGACCGATGTAAGGAGAGGAACAGACGATGTTGTGAGTCTCCTGATTGGTAGGGAGATGTCGGCAGAGCATGCGTGAGCATAGCAGCCAGCGTCTCCCGGTTGTGATTGAGGTGTAGTGCGGTCTGATGCATCGATGACCCCACGGGCAGGTGTGCGTGCCGGTCGAAATGCGACCGACGACTGCACAGAGGACGAGCGAGTAGCGCCGCTAGCTGTTTTGGGAGACCGTGCGGTTCACCCAGCAGCAGACAGTCACGAGGTCCGTGGACTGTGCCAACCACAGGCCCCCACCCGTGTCCAGCTTGCCGGGAGTCAGAAGCCCGGTCCGGAAACGCCAGGGTGATTGCCGATCCCGCGGACGGACAAAGTTAGCAGATCTACGATATGGACCGAAAGATGCTTCTCCACGCGAAGCGTTGTTAAGCTCCAAACGAGACAGAGCACATGCTGTTCGCTCGGACGCCCCGCGGATGTAGAGGTTTGCTTTTGGGCAGCGTGCGCAGGGTGACGTCATGGCTGCAACGTAGGTGCTTGGAATCCGGCAGCGAGGAAGTGAATCCCTGCCGGATAGTACCGTCCAAGAGGGACAAGCTACCGTGCAGCGCATTGACGTCACGGCAGGCTGCAAGGTGCGCAGAGCCTGTGAGTTGCCCGCTCGTGCTGCGCAGAATTGGAAAAAATAAAAATAAAAAAATTAACAAAGCAAGCCTCGCTTCGGGTGAACAGAGATTACCGGTAAGGTGCGAAAGACACCCCTTACAGGGCACAGATGGCCACTAGCTAGGGAAGTTTAGTGCCTTCATTAGACCGGCTATCATGGCAGCGGTAATCCTCATGGAGAGCACCGATGGAATGGACATTACGGTTTAGAAGGATTAGATGCAGATTTAGCGAGCGGGAAATGATTTAGAGATGTGAGACCAGTGACAGACTGTGCATGATAACGATGGGACGTAGCTTTAGCTACGATAGTGTTAAAACGAACGCTGTAGTTTAAGGGATACTGGAGCACGAGTTAGTAGGGACTTTAGTAGCAGCAGGATAGGCCAGGATTCACGGTTGTGTGTGGTGAAGAGTTGGTGATGTGAGTGGAGCATGGTCCTTCATGAGTAGATGCAGGCCAGCGGTCTGTGTGAAGGAGCGAATGATGACATGCATGGGTTGCGATGAATGAATTGGGGGAAGAGTACTCCGACGCCAAGGACCCGGGTCATGTAGACGTGAGTACGGTTAGTTAAATTGAAAAATGAGTCGCTTTTTGCTGTTGGTGATGTAGGCTTCAACCCATTCCTGGAGGCGAATCTCTCTCTCACATATATACATATACACACATATATACATATACACACATATATACACATACACACATATATACATATACACACATTCACACATATATACATATACACACATATATACACATACACACATATATACATATACACACATATACACACA
>CM068965.1:87524942-87538790 GCA_035128595.1 Eptatretus atami | reverse complement strand
ATATATATATATGTTTGTTTGCACCCAGCATTATCTGTGACATTTCCATCATCTTGAACATAATTTGGTGCTTATTGTTGAATCATTCTGATTTGTTGTGTTCATTAATCACGTGACATCACACCCAATTATTTTCTCGTCCGTCTGGGATGTAATGTCCTGTTTCGTTTGAATTTTGCACGCCAAAACCAAACCTCATTAATCCAACGCCCTGCCGCAGTGTCTTGACCCTAAAAATGACAATTGAAACATTAATTCGACCGTCTTGAAAAGACCATGTCCTCATAGCAAGCAGAGCTCTAACCTAATGGTACCTCCTGTGTTTTGGTGTCGGATTCAGGTTTCCCTATTGAACTGTGTCTTTGTGGTGTGCTGGACCATAGCGTTGCCATACTCCAACTTCAGACCTTACGCTTCTAGTATATCTACAGTCTGGACATCAGTGATCATTGTTGCCAAGATGGTGTACCAGCTAAAGGTGGTGCAGCCCAACATGTTGCAATGTCTGGTAAGAAGTTTTCCAAAACCTCTTATGACGACCTTCATTTTTGAAAGACAATTGCTTTGATGCATTGACATTTTGATGTGCGAATGTCACCCCAACCCCCTAACCAAAGTAAATATAATTTAGGGTTCAATGGAGAGTTTAATGGAGGGATTATAGTACTTCAAGACCACAAAAAAAAAACTGCCAGGAAAGCCACTCGGTCTTACTATTAATGATGAAAAGCATTCACCATGCATGGTCAGCTCATTCAGTAAATGCAGTCTAAATGGGTCATGGTTGTTAACTTATGGACCTTTTGCCCGGTGACCAGAAAGTCATTAATTCAACGGGAAATCATTCAAGACTAATCACTGAGCCTGTAGACTCGGCCAATTGGTGGGGTCTTCAGCAACAGAGCCACGACATTCCGGTGAACGTGTTCTGGTATATCAAGGTCAGTGGATGATCTCCACCACAACCCCGATCTCTGTTTATCCTGTTTGCTTGTACTTCCTCTTCTCTCTCCGTTCAGACCAACCCCCCCCCCCATCAGATTACAAACCTTTGTTTACTTTTAACACAACTGTCCTCCCTTGCACCTATTTACCTCCAGAACCACCTGCTGGTGCTGGCTGTGTTGCTACTGGAGGTGATGGTCACTCGGCGCCAAACATTGTGCCTCTCAAAATTGCACGAGCCGCCGCCTGCACCGGGCACTCTATTCCAAAATATAAAGCAATCCAGCTTGGACTCAGGATTGCTGCACTGCATCAAGTACTTTGTGAACTTTATCTTTTACAAGTTTGGATTGGAGGTGAGGTGGCAGGGACATTGGAACGCTCCTACTTTGGAGAAGCAATGTCGAGCTAACAATGTCATTCAGTGTTTGTAGGGCAATAATAATAATGTAAAGATAAATGGTTTATGCACTGTGATTATCCATTTTCCCTATGGTTATATCTGCTACTGTAATAACAGTAGACGTTACTACCTCAATCTGTTTCCCCGAGAGGTAAGCTACACCTGGCTCCTTCTCAGCTGAAGCCAATTAGGGCAGACCATGTGCCATCTGCCAAACCGCAACAAGACATCACAGGTGCACATCCATTCTAAGCACTGGCATCTCATCGACGATGTCATTGTCCATAGAAGAGACTGGCAGGATGTCAGAGTGACAAATGCCATGCATGGTGCAGAATGCTGGACTAACCATAGACTTATTGTCTCCAAACTTAAAATTCACATTCAGCCCACCAGATAACAAGAGAAAAAAGCCCCAACGAAAATGAATATTTCCAGACTAATGCAAGAAAGCATTCAGCAGCCTTTATATTGAAGAATTGAGCAACCAACTGGAATCACTCCACCTTGACTCACAAGATATTGAAGAAGACTGGGCTTCATTCTTTGATTCAGTAAATGAAACCCTATCAACTGTCAGCCTTACATGATATAGACATCAAGACTGGTTTAATAACTGATGCATCTCGAGGAGAAACGTTGCCTACTTAAGGCCTACCTTAATGACAATACCTCAGCTTCAAAGAAAATGGCTTATGACAACATATGCAGGACAGTCCAGTGCAAACTCAGAGAGGTGCAAGACGAATGGATGTGCAACAATGCAGATGAGATCTAGTCCTACGCAATCAAAAAATGACATGTAGAGATTCTATGATGCCCTCAACACAATCTACGGGACAAAGTTATTCGGAACATCCCCGTTACTTGGAGCTGATGACACAACTCTGCTCACAGACAAAGACAATAGCCGAGAGAGATGTGCAGAACACTTCAATGTCGTTCTCAACCAGCCTTCAACCATTAGTGAAGAAACAATCGGTCATCTTCTCCAACTCAAAATCAACGTGTCATTTGTAGATCCTCCAACTCTAACAGAAACTGTGAAAGCCATCAGTCTTTTTTCAAACAGCAAAGGAGCAGACGCGATACCAACAGGGGTCTACAAAGCCAGAACTTCATACGTGCTTGAGAAATGTATGCAACTCTTCCAGTCAATGTGGAGATAGGAAACATTACCTCAAGAGTACGAGTATACCATTGTCCACTTGTACAATCAGAAAGGAAATCACCAAGTCTATGATAACCACTGAGGTATCTCACTGTTGTCAACAGCTGGAAAAATCCTCTCTGGAATTGTGCTGAATCATTTACTGCAGCACATCGCCCTAGAGCTCTTACCGGAAAGTCAGCATGGCTTCAGGAAGGCCAAGGAATAGTTGATGTGATGTTTGTAGCTTGCCAACTTCAAGAGAAATGTCAGGAGTGAAACTCGAATCTCTATACCATCTTCATCGACCTGACAAAAAGCTTTTAACAGAGAGCACCTCTGGAAGATCATGGCAAAGTTTGGCTGCTCAGAGAAATTAATTGTAATCATTTGACAGTTTCATGAAGGTGGACTTGCACGTGTCCAAGATGATGGTTTGTCTTCCGATCCATTCCCGGTCAACAATGGAGTTGAGCAAGGCTGCATACTGGCCCCAACCTTCTTTAACATGATGTTCTCAGCTATGCTAACAGACATCTTTCATGACTCCATTGATGGGATCCACTTAAGATGCCGTACTGATGGCAAACTGATGAGTATAGGTTAACACAAAGATGCCTGACTTCCTTTTGCTGATGATTGTGCGTTGAATGCTCAATTTCAGTCTGACATGCAGCAGAGCATGGACCACTTCTCCTCAGCCTGTGGCAACTTCAGTCTTGCAGTCAGCACCAAGAAGACGGTGATTATTCCTGCACAAGGGAACCATATGTCGAGCCGATCATAACAGTAAATGGCCAGAATCTCAAAGCACTTGGCAAGTTCACTTACCTCCTGAAGCACCGTCATTCACCTCGAGCATGAAATTTCAGTCAGGATCATAAAAGCGAATGCAGCCTTCGGACGACTCCGTGCGTAAATCTGGGACCGCGGGGGTGTCCATCTGCAAATGAAACCGAAGGTATGCAAGACAACTGTGTTACCGACTGTGTTGTATGCTTGTGAAACATAGACAGTGTACAATGGACACAACAAGAAGTTGAACCACTTTCACATGTGTTGCTTGAGGAAACTGCTAAGGATAAAATGGCAAGATAAGATTGCTGATATGAAAATCCTTACTTGGGTAGATATGCCAAGCATCCACGCACTACTGGTGAAAACCCAGCTGCGATGGACAGTCCACATCATCAGGATCTCTGATGAGCATCTACCAAAGATTATTATCGATGGAGAGTTGAAGTCGGGTTAGTATTCCCACCGAGGCCAAGAAGTAGTTTTAAGGATTCCCTCAAATATTCCCTGGCAAACTTCATTTGTAGACTCTGGATTCTTGCTCGAGATTGATCAGCCTGATGCTATCTCATTGTAACGGTGCTTTAGACTTCTAATCGAAAGAGAATTACTGAGGCAGAAAAGAAGAGCGAGTCACGAAATGCCATAAATGAAACCAGCTGCTCTGACAGCCAGTCTTCTGGAATTCTGTGTCTCGTGTACAACAGATTGGTCGACACTATAATCAGCCACATGTGCACTCATTGTATTTATTGAGGCATTATCATTTGTGAGGTTGACTCATGGTCATCATCATAGATGAAGGACGAACATAATTCTCTTATTCATGTTTTTTTTTATATTTTGGCCTCGTAAGAATACCATCTGTTCTTGAAACGCCTTCAGGAATTAACTGGAAGAGCCCTTTTCCTTGGCAGTTATCCAGAGCGAAAGAGAAAAATCCTGTTGGTTGCTTCAGAACTTTACTCGATGGAGTACTGCTCTACCCTTTGGGCTGGTTCCCATGCCTCACATCTTATTTAGCTTGATGCTGTAGAAATAAAGGCCTTCAATATCATTGGAATCTCTTGCGGTGAAGCTGAGTCTATAGGCCTATCACTTCACCATCACCGACAGGTCGGTGGTCTCTCTGTTTTCTTCTGCCTCATTTCTGGACTTGTACCCTTTGTCCTCTCTTACTTTTTTTCTCTCCATCCCCCCCCCCCCTCCCGGTATCTGCAGGATGCACACGGTCCACCAGCAACTCCCTCCTACTGAAACTGCCTAAACCAGAGCCATTGCCCACCGCCATTCATTTATTCCTCTGTTTTCCTACCTGTGGAACCACCGACCATACTCGATTCAATTTCATTCTTTCCCTCCAGGTCTTCAAGATAGCTGTTCACCACCATCTCAAGTCATCCCCCATCCAAAATCATGATCTTTTGTGCACCCGTTAAACCATCCGCCACCCCTCCCAAAATTTTGCTGATGTATCCATATTGTCCACCCTTTGCGTTCTCCCCTTCCCCTCGTCGTCACCTACATCCCTTGTTTGTCCGTCTCCTACTTTCTCTCTCCGCCCTGCTGTTGATGTTTCCCCTTTCTCCTACTGGCCTCTTTGTTGTGTTGTCCTGATTTTTTTTCCTGTGTCATAGCTCTTTCATGAGCCTAGACCATGTTTGTTTTTTTGTTTTTTTTAAAAACCTCAAAAAAACCTCTTTTTTGTGATTTTCACCTTCATCGCCTGATCAGCAAAATCTAACGATTGTGATAAGAAGTGATTTATTTTATTTACTGCCTCTAACTTTGACCATCACTCTCCTATTTTATCTATGTGGTTATTGGCAGGCTTGCAGGATAGCTTACAGGTATGTTCACTCACCTCTGAGTCATCCAGCCTGGATTTGAATGCCTACCCAGCTACAAGCTGCGATCCTGGTGTTTTGCACGCAGGGCAAGGCACCAATGTGCGTCCCTTCCCTCGAATGGACTTTCAGCTGGGTGTCGTGTTTCAGCTGACAGCATTAATTGGTGGATGATGACGATCGCACAGCGTCCTTCGCAAAGTGTGGACGAGTTATCGCCGGCACCCTGAACAAATTACAAATTACTGCATGGACTGCGTGCTGCAGCAAATGGTCTAGTCATCTTGGAGGTTGCTTGACACACCAGGTTGCATGCTGGCTGTCTTAGAGTGTGGTTGCTGTCCTGGGCCCCAGCTTTTGCAAGATGCACAAATTCACCAGGTAGTTCAAATATTTCATGTGAATAGTGATCTTCGACTACAAAAGGTAACCAATTTATATGGTTATAGTATCAGCTGGAAGGCCTACACAGCTAAGTTGATGCCCTTAAAGGGGTGGCATTCCCAATTTTTGCAACATACTCTACTGGATTTGCATCAGAATAGCATTTTCAGTCTACGCCGGTTTCACCGTAAATGAAGAAGCATGCATGCTCCCAATCACAGCGAACAAGGAAGTGAAGCATAAAGTGATTCTTCCAAAGCAAATAATACCGTAATAGAGAAACAAAGAACAATAGGCCCTCACGATTAGAAACAGGAAAATGAGACAGTACGATTTGTAGTAGTGGCTCACAGTGGATTTGACCACTCGGCGTGAGTGTACATTTTTCCTCAACAGGTGTGCTTCATGCTGGTGGTGAACGTAATCGGCCAAAGGATGGACTGCGTGGCTGTTATACACAGCCTGTGTCTGCTGGTGGCCGTCTTGTGTCGCCGACGACGAGCCATCGCGGCCCTTTGGCCCAAGTATTGCAGAATATTGGCCGTCCTGTTGCTGATTCAGTATTTCTTTTGTGTCGGTGCTCCACCCACACTGTGCAAAGGTGAGACTCGCTGACTCCTCCTGTGGAACACCTCCAAGTGGATGAGCATGTGTGAGAGCTACCCTGAAAGTAATGACTTTTTGATTTAGAAATTTTTTTCCAGTTATTTGTTCATTCCCCTTAGCCAATAGATAATTATTTATATTCGTAAATGACAGAAATGCTTCTGGTGGAAGAGCCAAGAGAAGTTTCGCATTGTTCCAAACTGGCAAGAAAGCTTCCAGCAAATAATATAATAGATGACATGATGAAGAAAAAATAAAATCATTGACAGATCGATTTGCATTCTTAGCAAAAATTATATCCTCAAAACATCCACAAAGGTTATCTTTTAAAGGACCAACAAGATGTCTGATGTTGAACGCAAGGAGACGTTGGAGCACTGTCTACATCGTCTGTACAATGGCCTCTGATATTCTCAGACTTTGGGATGCCCCGTTTGTCGTTCCCATCTGAGCACATGGATTATGATGTTGAGATAAAATCCCATCTGCTTTGTTTTATTTGCTTGTCTGATAATGTACTGGTACCTCATGTAAAGGTATAACACTTCAATTGGAGGAAAAAACCCATCTACTCGTAGGTTTACACATTGTGGCTCAGATGGAAGGTCTTCTGATTTCTGGAGGACTTCTGCTATGATGGTACCAATGTTTGTAACATCATGAGGTTATGGTCGATGCTTGAACCTCCAGGCATGTAGTCTGTAAATATGGCTTCCTTATTATCGCGTTATGTATTCGCTGTGACTTTGCCAGCAGAGGGGTGTGTCATCAATATATTTTCATTGCTGGAGTTCCTTACGAAGTGGTTCCGTTTCCTGATTACTCGTTTCGGGTTCTAAGTGATGTGATGATGGAAGAAAGCGGCAACTCACGAGCAACCTCAACATGATCCATGAGATTGCTGCATTTGCAAATTACTACCTTGTAGTTGTCATCTTCGGGAACTTGATGAAAAAGAATGATGATGTACCCTGTGTTGGTACAGGCTAGAGATCTTTTTATTTCCTACTTTACACCTTTACCAAAAGGAGAGCAATTTTATGGCAGTAACCTTTGTACCATTGGACCCAGTGCATGGAGGTGAGGTTTTGGACTAAGGTTAATGAGTGACCTTCACTACGAGTTGTGACTCTCCTTTTTCAATCAACACCACAGAAGAAATGTCAAGCCCCAAAACAGAAGGGCCCACTGGGTGGAAAAACAAAAAAACAAGATGGGGAAAATAAAATCAGAATAGGGGTGCCGCAGACAATTGTCCCACAGGAAAATAAAGATGGAGTGAGGGGCTTCAAGGAACTTTCAGATGGCACAAGCAGTGTAAGCTTCTCTGTGCTAATTAGAATAAACAAATAATACTCGAATATTTTCATGTCTCTCTGTGTTTGCAGAGTACCCCTGGGGTGGAGGAAACCTCAACTTTAGACTGATCAAGTGGCTTTTCCTACCCGACTACCTCTCACCACCAAATGCTATGCTGCTGATGAGTAGGTTGGAAACTCTTCTCCTCCCTCTCCTTCTCCTCCTCCTTCTCATCATGGTCTTCTTCTTGTATTCCGCTCCTCTTCCTTCCACATGTCCTCTCCAGATAAGTATTCCTAAGAGTGAATAGATTTGAGAGCAAGCTTAGAGAAATATGTTAACTTTTCGGGAATAAGACAAACCTCTTGTTGACTTGCCAGTAAAGTAGACAGTATGAGACGAAGCTCTGTTCATCGTGACCTTTATTTCTGATTCTTAACCCTCTCTAGATGACTTCCTGCTACTCCTGTGCTCAGTGCTGCAGCAGAAGGTGTTCAAGGATGAGCAACAGAGTGAAATGCAGGCTCGGGCCGGGAGTAACGATGAACAGGCGCTCGATCCACATCGTGATCAAAGTCTTAACGCACATGATCACCATTACAACACGGGTCACAGGGAGATTAGCATCAGGCCAACGAGCCTCTTCATCCCCAACTTCTTGTACTGTCGGCAAGTTGCAAATTATGTCCGTTGTGGATTCCCCTAAATATTTAATTCACCATTAGAGATAAACGCTGTTGCAGATGGCAGGTTTTCTTTTGTTTCTGCAACACAAACTCATGAAGTCTCATGACCCAAGATGTTCAACATTGTTTGACCACCTGTGTGTTGCCTTTGGCAATGTCGTCATGTAGCCATCGCTCTCTTTATACAAAGAGGAAACGAGTGTGCGTGTGGATAATGGATTCGATTTTTCATCGTGTGCCCTCCAGTTGAAAGTTAGTCTTGTTGTATGTTCACAGTTTGTCTTTTGCTTTGCTTTTTCTTTACCTCCATGCTTGTTTATTTATGATATAATTCTACATGACTGGTGTTTTGTTGTCTTGGTGATGGAGTAGCAGGCGGTTATTTGATACGCCATAAAAAAGGTGCTCAAGCTATTGTCTCGTGTTGAAAGGTATTGGTTGTGAGGTCCTTTTTATCGTTGACCATTCGGTTTGAAGAATGGCTTTAATAAGTTAATGAGTTATGTCTATTATATTGTCTTCTTTCTGACATTTGAAGCAAAGTGAACGATATTGGTTACATTTCCTTCCACATTTAACAATAGCTGACCTCTGACCTCTTTGTGTTTGTTCCACTCCCTTCATATAGGTCCTACCTGGACATGATCAAGGTTGGTGTTTTTGCTCACCTGTTCTGGCTCAGCCTCATCGTCATTTTCATCACCGGAACGACACGTGTTAGCGCAACTTGCATCTTGTATTTTGTCGCTTGCTTTTACTTCCTGCTGTTTGGTGGACACCTCCTTCTCAAGCCCCTTCATCAGCTGCTCCGCCTTTGGGATTACCTCATCACCTACACGGTCTTGGTCATCACTGTGCGTAACATCCTCTCGGTACGAAATGCTTCATGGTGATGCAAACCAAAGGCATCACCTTGCAGGTTTTGATGGGTGATGGTGAACATGGAGCTTTTTCTTTCCCTATTCAGTAATGGGGAGTTTTGGTAGCATTACCTTTTCATCGGGAGCAACTTAGTGGCTATAAGAGTGAACCGCAACGTGTGGAATCTCATCACAGTGAAACGGGACATTGTAGAACGTCAAGATTGCATGCCTCACCTCAGGTCATTAGTTAGCCGGCTGTGCTTTGAACCAACATTCCATAGTAACATGGTAATTCCCCTTGATATGCGCATGGTTTTCAGAAGCTTTGAATCCAAATCCGTGAAACTGCTGCCTTCAGAAGGATTTGAACCTGCAACCAGCCCAGTGTCCTCACCACTCTAGGCCACCACAGTCATGTAGAAAATTAAAATGTTCATCGACGATTAACCTGATGATGAGAACAGATTGTTTTAAGTCGTTTGTTCTTCATTCGTCGTTTGTTCTCTCAGGTTGGGGCCTGCGTTTACCTTAAAGAATTGGGGCAAAGACATTGCTGGTTCATTCAGCTATTCAGCCTCAACTGCTCTGTGCCCGGCTACAGTGAGACCTTTTTCACAACATCCTTTACTCCCTCTTCTTATTCTTCTTTGTCGTAATGTTTCTAAACTTCCGCATGGCATTTGAACGCTTACCATCATAAATGCTTTATGTATATATTTTTTACATCCTTCACCTCCTTATGTCTCGATAATCTTTTCAGAGAAGACAGTGATGCATTAGCCAACCAGTTTGAAATGAAATAATTTTTTTTTGTTGTGCCTTCAGTTTACTTGTATTCCTTCCATGTTCCTCCTTTCTTTTCTTTTTATCTCTTTTGTCCTTAGAACTTGAAGAAGAGAACACTGGATGTGAATTACCTCATAACGAGCCCGGTATTGCCTGGGATGCTGTTTGTCTCATGTTCCTCCTCCTCCAGCGTCGTGTCTTTCTCTCGTCATACTTTAGCTATATCGTCGCTGACCTCCGGGCCTCAACGCTGCTCGCTTTGCGGTGAGTGGTTTCATATCACCCATGCCAGGTCTAGTATTTTGACATAGCTATATGTTAGACTTGATGTGAGACTTTGTTTGAGGTTGGCGGCGAATCGTCATCGGAGTAAGTTGAAAATGTTGTGTATTTGCCGTTGCTGCTGTGAGCACACCGCTCCTGTTTGTGCTGATGCAGGGGAGCAGAGCTCTTCCAAGCCAGCATCATTAAAGCAGTCAAGGCGAGAATGGAAGCCGAACAGAAGTCTGTGCATCTGTTAAAAAAACAGTGAGAAGCTTCTTTTTGACATTTTCTGCCACTCCCTTTGCATCCATACCGTCGACACTATGGTAATGGGAAAGTACGGTTTCAGGAAGATTAGTTGGTGGTCATCTTTCATCTGAGCTCTCTTCTTCGGGATGGTCTCAGCCTGAAGTTCACTCATTTCGCACGTACGAACTCCACCCACTGCCTTTTAAAATCCACAGCAGTTGGAAATTTGTGCATGGTATGCCCTGTTCAGTGTCTGTTTCTGCAGAATTGAACTCCAGATTTTTGGCATCGTCCATAGATCAAACTAATAATGATAAATCATAAGAAAAGAACAGCAATGAATAAAATGAACATTAACACAGAATGCCTGAATAGCACACATGTTAACAGATAATGGCCCCCTCATGCTCGAGTGAATTTATTTTCACGATACCTTTGAGTATATTGTCTGGGAGGGCGGACAATGTCCGGGCCGCGTTTATTGGTTTGTTTTGCTTTCTTCACTGGCAAATGTGAACATGCGACATCACATGGGCATGACGTACCCACCTTTGCCTTCTCGTGATCTAATCTTCCTTTAAAAATCATACCGGTTGAACTTCCTCGTTCGCACTCACTCAACTTCATCCCGATAACATTATAATCATTATACGGCCTTGATATGTATTATCAGACTTGGAGTTGACAACTATTTTTCTCAAATTGTCAGTTGAACAGGTGACTGTGAGGGGCCATTCAAAAATCACATAATGCATGGGGGAGAGTGGGGGTGTATGTCCAGGCATTACGAAGTGCTACAGGAGGGAGGGAGGGGGGGGGATGTTTCCAGTGCCATTACATCACGCTAAATCAATTAATGACAACGTCATTCCAGGCACCCTTTATTTAAAGATGCTAGTATTTAATGATGCACGTATTCAACACATTAATGATAAATGCAAATCGCTTTATTTAAATTCCATCATTGCTTTTTCCACAGACACTTAATCTCATTCGAAAATGAAAGCAAATGAACATATTTAGAAACGAATTGCATCACTCCAAGCGATTAGTACGATGACGTCATTACAGGGATTCCGACTGCTGCCTGGTCTTATTGACGGTACACTGTACTGCCTTTACTGTTTCAAATATAGGTTGTAGTAACTGAAAAAAACAATGGGATTCATAGCATCCCGGGAATTAAGGTATGAAATATGAAATAGGGGGATGTGAGGGTGTCTTTGAGTGTGACGTAATATATATATATATATAATATGTCTGTTGAAGCGTAACGGAGCGTTACAGGGGTGTCAGATTTGGGCAAAAGATGTGTTACATAAGTTTTGAACGGCCCTTGACGGATTCCTGTGAAGTCGGTGATAGCATGATTGGGGAGCAGAAAATGTTACGTATTCTGAGGATTTACCTTGTGAGTTCATTCAAAACATCTCTTTTTCAATAAATCACAGATCAGAGCACTATGCATCTGATCAGTACATCTCAAATTAGTATTCAGTCCATCATAAGGTCTCCATTTACAGTGTGTACCCTTCTGTTATTTTCAGGATGAGAAAAATAAAAATGGGACAGGAGAAGATTAGAAGGACGAAGTCTCAGAGTTGGACACAACACCAAGAGAAGACGGAGACCTCCACACAATCGACCGGCATCCAATCGCAAGGTTTGCCCTGCACTCTCGCCCAAGTTTCTCAGTCCTGCCTTTTTCTGGAGACAGAGTTTCTCAAAACATCCCATAATAGTTATTTCCTCGTATCAGCCTCTTCAAAATAATTGCTTCCTTGGGACTCAAACACCCTCCATATTTAAATGTTTCTGCATGTTTATTTGAAATATCTTCCTTTACATTTTTTTTTATTATTCCTCTTCACACCTTATGTGATTTATTCTCTGTCATGCAGAGAACAAAATTAACTGTTATTGTTTCCTGGCTGGTAACAGCCGCGCAATCGAAATTGTGACTTCAACAATATTATGCAAACAATCTCTCCCCTCCCCACTCTCTCCTCTGTCCTCACCCCCCTTCTCTCTCCCTCACTCCTTTCCCCACTCCTCTCACCTCTCCACCCTCCCTGTATCTCCATCCTCTCACCTCCCTCCCCTCTACCCCACCCTCCTTTCTCCTCTCCCTCCTCCCCCCACCCCCTCTCTTCCTCTCCCTTCATCTCCTCTCCTCTCCTCCCCACATCATGCCAGACCAGATACATGAAAAAACATGCGATTTTTAAACCATCCATCTTCATTCATTATATAATCGAAAAGCTTTTAATGTCAGGCATGTAATGAAATGCATCATTTGCTGGAAAAAATTAATTTAGACCCATTTATTTATTGGTGTGGCATTCTAACATATTTATTTTTTAAAAATCTAACAGCTTGGTGTGGCAAAGGAGATTGACCATGTGCTCGTTGATGGTCACTAGAGGAAGGACCCAGAACTGCAGGATCTACCGGAGTGCTCAGTTCCTCAATACCCACCACAGGCTTGTTGTAACAACTCTGAAGTTGCAGCTTAAATCCAGGAGAAGGTACCATCCCAGCCTAGTGGCAAGCTCAAGGATGAGAGGGTAGCTGAGGAGTTTGTGAACAGGCTGAGTGGAGATTTTGGGGGCCTGGGTGCTTTGGGGAATCTTGAAGAGTTGTGGAGTGCCTTCAAGACCACCATCCTCGATGTTGCCGGTGGATGTCTTGGAACTCATTGTAGGGTGAAGAAGAATTTTGTCTCTCAAGGGACACTGGATACCATTGACCAGAGTCACGGGGCCAGGCTTAATAGCAGAGCTGAGCTCTTCAGGGAGTTGAGACGTAAAACTGTACGTGTGCTGAGGGAGGACAAGGAGGCCTATGTGCGAGGAATCTGTGAGGGGGTAGAGCCTGTGATCAAGTGATTTTCGTCCTGCTTACAGGGGAATTCACGCATTGCATTCATCCAAGCCCATCCCTCAGTGTACTGTCGTTATAGCAGAGGGTGGTGGGCTCTTAACAGAGGAGTCCGAAGTAAAGGCCCGCTGGGCCGGTTACTTTGAGCGGCTGTACCAGGCTGACCCATCAGCTGTTGAGTTGGACATCAGAGGTGTTACTATCCATATTTCTGACCCTCCAATCAACTGTGAAACATCTTCGTTTGTGGAAACACAGGCTGCGGTGAACCGGTTGAAATGGGGTAAACTCTTGGGATCTGTGGCATCCAAGCTAAACTTCTCAAGGCTGGTGGAAATGTTGTACTCATGTCGTTGTATGCAGTTCTGTGCTCTACCTGAAACACAGGCATCATCCCAACTGACTGTAAGAGGGGCCTTGTTGTCCCTCTCAGGAAAGGGAAGGGTGATTGCCAGGAATGCAACAACTACTGAGGGGTGATGCTGCTGTCAGTGCCGGGCAAGGTCTTTGCTCGGATAATTATTGATATGGTTTGCCACCATCTGTTTGAGCATCAGTGCCCAGAGTAGTCAGGCGTTACACCAGAGAGGTCAACGATTGACCGTGTCCTTGCTCTCTGGGTCCTCACCGAACGCATACGAGAGTTTCGGCAGGGGCTGCTTGCAGCTTATGTTGATCTCTGTAAAGCATT
>CM068965.1:87513744-87524932 GCA_035128595.1 Eptatretus atami | reverse complement strand
AATCGGGATGCCCTCTGGAGGATTATTGGTCTTCGTGGGGTGCCACCAAAACTGCTCAATCTGATGTCTGAACGATACTCTGGTACTGAGCGTGCTGTGAGATGTGGTGGTACCATCTCTGACTTATTTCCAGTTTTCACTGGAGTTCTTCAGGGGTGTGTACTGGCCCCCACACTTTTCAGTACTTGTCTGGATTGGATTCTTGGGAGGATGGCGGAGAGGTCATGTTGTGGTGCATTGTTTGGGAATGTCAAGATCTCTGACCTTGATTTCACAGATGATGCAGTCATGATTGCGGGGACTCTGGATATCCTTTTGGGGGCCCTCGAGGTGATGAATGAGGAGTCGGAGCCGCTGGGATTACCGGTTTCTTGGGTCAAAACTAAGATCCAGGCTTTCAATTACATCTTGGATGCTGCTATCTTCTCTGTACCTGTTTGTGGTGATGATGCTGTGGTCACAGAGAGATTCACTTACCTTGGCAGTGATATTCATGTTTCTGCTGGCCATGAGCCAGAGGTCAATAGGTGTCTGGGTCGGGCCTGAGGAGTCATGGATTCACTGGATCATGTGGTGTGGCGCTGTCGGTATCTGTGCCCGAGGACGAAAGTCCGAGTCTTCAGGTCCTTTGTGCTTCCATTCTTGCTCTACGGATGTGAGACTTGGACTCTGACCAGGGATCTGAGACAGACTTAATTCCTTTGGTACCAGGTCTCCTCTGAGAATCCTTGGTTCTCGCTGGTTGGACTTTGTGTCCAATGAGCGGTTGCTGAGAGAGATTTGTTACCTGCATAGTCCGTGAGCATCAGCCCTGGATGTACGGACATGTGGCTGTTTTTCCTGACACTGATCCTGCTCACCAGATTCTTTCAGCGAGGGAGCCTCGTGAGTGGAGGTGTAAAATGGGCCAACCACGTGCCTCATGGTTGCAGCAGGTTGATCAGCATCTCAAGGATATGGGGATGGGCCAGGCATCTGCCTGGGGGATGGCCAGATGGAGGCCCCTGGAGTACCGGTGGAAAGTGGACGCAGCGACGCGCTGCTCTGTCGCATGCCCCCATACCTGACCTGGTTCATCTTAACAACATCTTACACGTGGGTCATGCCAGGTGACTCATCACAGACGTTTGGCAGTACATTTGAATGACTCTGTTGGCTTTCTTTCAGACCAACCAGTCATCCTTCCATTGGGCTGTTGTTCTTCACGTTTACACAGTTTTTCATTTGTTTCCCCAATTTCGTTTTAGTCTGAGAACTTGTTGACGTACCCAGCATGGAATTGGTTTCTTCTTCCTTACCACCGATTCTTGTCACAAACTGAGGCATGTTTATGGCCGTTATGCCTGACAAATAATGGCCTGTCACAGTGGTCTCATTCTCATACAAAATTGGGGACACATCCACGTGTCCAGAGAAATACACAATCCGGAACCGCGAATCAAAAAAAGGGGGTGGTTGGTTCACGCTCACCTCCAGAATAATAGGTAAAAAATGGTGTGGTTCATTATTGGACTGACAGCAGATGATTACCCCCAGGCGGTGTACCCCTCTCATGTTAATAAAATACAAATAGCACAATCGGCACCTGAAGCATCATGGGGATGCGTTATTGTGACAACGAGACCATGCAAAATGGGAGTCGTTTTATCGCAGACACGCATGGGTTACCCAACATTTTGGTCAGTTACACCAAAGGGTAACCTTTGCACTGTTTGCACGTGTGAACATGTAAACAATATTTATATCACCCATCAGAACGCTTGCACCACCAGTGCACTGCAAGACCATGACAGTCACACACAGGTACAAGGTGTAGAGACCCTAAGGGACTTTAACGAGGTCCAAAGAGAGTGAGCCACGCCACACCGAAACAACTCTGCCATCGTACACATGCACGATGTTTATAATCTATCTAATCTAATCTATCAAATCTAATCTATCTAAATCTATCTAATATAAATCTAATCATATCTAATCTAAATCTATCTAATGTACCTTATAAAGAGGAATTGTTACTCTATTTCTGCATTATGCTTGGTGATTGACCATTCCAACCAATGATTTCATCATTGTGCATTGCACAGTTTAAGTAGCTTTCTTTCAAGTCGGCCGAAGGGGGGGGTGGGGGTTCCCCTCACCAACCCCTGGGCTCTGCACGCGCCAATCTCCTGAACGGTGAAAGATAGGAGGAAACCTCTGCAACAAAAAAGTGTTGGGGCGGGCCCCCGGGAAGGTTATAGGCTCGGTGGTGAGGCCCTCGGCTGTGGGGGGGGGATGTTTCCCCCTCACCAACCCCCTTAGGCTATGACTGCCATGGCCCATTGGGGAACTAATACTGGGCTCGCGTCAGACCTATGTACAGAAGAATAAATTCATTCAAAAGGAACCTGGGCAACGCCGGTTGCATTCACCTAGTAAACGTATAAAGAAGATGGCGGTGCCCAATGATATTTAAATTATATAAGTTAGACATCGTAAACTTAAAATCAAAGCTTAATTTCTTCGTTGGGAATTAAACTTTAATTGCAACATAATATCATGTGAGTTCCTCTACAAGGAACTTCAATGCAGGAGGAGGCCATTGGACCCAGCAAAGCCCAACTTATGGTTGTTTGTCAGTGCTGTGTCTTTTAAAATGCTGAGCTTCAAGCAAGTAAGCAGCATGTACCTTTTTAAAAGTCTTTGGTAAGACTTGGACAGGTTTTGAACCTCCGACCTCTCAGACACGGAGCAAACTCTCATCATAGCACCTCAGATATGGCATTCAACCCCACAGTCAATTTCTTATCCATTAGGCATTTCATTGTATGACTTTTGGTGACAATGCAGGAGGAGACCATTTAACCATAATTTGGGGGCGCAGGTTATTTTTTTACTTAAAATAAAACATTGGGGGGCGATTTTGCCGGGTTTTCGGGTGAATCGCCCGTCACCCCCGTCTATTTTGGACATTGATGTCAATCGACGCTCATCGACTCAATGGGAGTTTTTGTCCTGGCCTTCACTTTCTCTTCATTGTGCTTCTTCTCCTGTTTATTCTTTCCTTTTTATCTTTATTTCTACATGCGGACTCCCCTCACCACCTTCTAACGTTTTCACAGATGGACAAGAGCCAGACATGCACAAGCGCTGGTGGGCACGCTGGCATGGTGATCATGCACGAAGTGAGTCTTCATTGCAGCTCAGCCTATTTGGCTCACTTCCCTCCATACATCCTTGACTGCACACAAGGGATCACTTATCCATGTTGCATCCCATTGACCATAATACCCCTCTCCCATCCCCAAAGCCTTGCCTTACTCCTAAGTAATTAATAGTGATCGGGGGGGGGGGGGGTGGGGAGGGGGTTCCCTCCTTTTGTTGATTCATTTTATTCGTCTTTGGAAACGATCATTCTGAGTCGTGTGCCAGAAGTAAACTTTAATTAAGCACCATGTCTCCCTTCGTGTCTCTCATCACGACTTGTGCGCAGTGATTCACAGCGGAGATTACTTCCTCTTTGAGAGTGATGATGAAAATGAAGAAGAAGAAGAAGAGGTGCAAAAGGAAGCACCCATAAAAGGGGCCATGCAGGTGATTTGCTGGTCTCGCCCGAAGGGGGGAGGCTATTGTGATCAGTCTGTGTCCGTGAGTCTGCACACAGATCTACTTTAATACAGATATATATATATGTATATTGTATATACTAGAGGGGGTGCCCTGGGGGAAATGCGGAAGGGGGGAACCCGAGCTTTTCCTGGTGGTGGTTTTGGGACATGTTCATTTGTCTAATTCGCACATTGTTTTAAATTCCGGATGTCTCCGGTCTCCGGACGCTGTTTAGTATGACCCAGCCAGCTGTTCCTTACCCCCCGGTTTGTTGGTGTGCTTGCTTGAGTGCTTAACAGTGGTGTGCAGAATCTATTCCAAAGTACTCAATTCCAACCATGGAATCAAAAGGAATCGAGTCGTGATCCAGAATTGACGTCAACTCCGAGTAATTCCTTCTGTATAGAAAGAAGTGTTTTTTTCGAGGGAAATTTTTTTCGTCCCTGTTGGGCATATTCTGTTACATATGACCTGGTAATGTATTAATTGAAAAGGAACACGACCCCTGGGACAATATACCCCCTCCCCCCCGGGACCCCCTCCCATTTGCAATATAGCAGCAAAAAAAAAAATTGCTTGCTAAGTAAACACACCCGAGGGCATGTTCCTATTAAATGAATAGCAAGGCATTTTGGGAAGGTTAAAGAAGATAGTCCGAAAGTTGAATGCTCACTTTGTTCAATAGACATTGCTCATCATGTGTGATACCGTTTCCAGAGGATTGACCGTAACGAGCAAGTTTTGTGCCCTCGATGCGTACTTGCGTTAACTTACTGTATCAGGTGCTACCAAGCGGAGCTGCCAAGTACGCACCGGCTAATAAGAGCCAACTAGTGGAGTAGAACTTCCCGGCTAACAACCTGCAGATGGTGCTGGACCAATGGAGGAAAAGACAGAATGAGCTGGGAACATTTATAATACAAGCAATTGATTTATAAAGTGAGGAAAGGTCGTGTGGCACATTAATAAAAGGTTTTATTATAAGCAATGTGCACAGCAGGGGAAAGCAAGGATTTGTGGGGTGTGGTAAAAGAAATGCAATTATTAACAAAAGAAGAGACAGTGCAGAGCTAACCCAATACAAACTTCTACAACCTTATCTTACGTTAACATTACAGGCACCGTCAGACACACACCCGAGGAAATCAGAGAGCAAAGAAAGGTGAGAGAAAGTACAAGGTGTGAATGGCCTATTTGTACCTGGAGCGGTCGATGAACCAGCACAAACCCAGTCGCTTAGTAGGAGAGGAAGGAAGAAAACTGGAGGTGTCTGTGGTGTATGAGTAAGGAGGTGCAAAATGAGGTGTCATGAAGTGCAAATGTCACGCAGAAGAGGAATACTGAAGAGGTGTGTACCTGCAGTTGCTCTTTTAGTTTTTGTGTGTTCACTGCAGACGAGACAGAAGATGGGAGAGAGAGAACGTGTGAGAAGATAGCTTAAAGTGGTATGTGAGAGTCTGTACGTGCGTCTATTGAGTCTATATTGTTGGTCTGGCGTCCCGCCCACTCCGTGCTCCTCCTTTCCCCTCACGCTGCTGTCCAGGTCTGGGCCCTCCTTGTTCAGTAGTCGCCTCACACCTGAGAGAAGACCCTTCAATCTCTCATGGACGACCGCAGTAGGGAGGCTGACTGTGGCGGACTGTGTGGTGAAGACTGACTGGCGGACTGTCTATGGTGAACGCTGACTGGCGGACTGTCTGGGTGACCTTAGTAACATTTTGAGCTGACTTGTGTAACCCATGGTCTGAGCTGTGCTGCAAGGCCGACGGGCTCAATTAGCATGCCTCGGTGGCATTAGGCACTGTTTGACAAAGTTGTCAAAGTTAACTATCAACATTGTATGCCTTGAATGTGGATTATATCTGAGTAAATGGATGAAATTAACAGGACGTTGATTGGGGTAAGCTAACCACCGTGGGAAGCAAGGAGATGCTGATGTTTCAGGCGGTTAACCCTTCATCGGAGCAAAAGAGGGACACGAGCCTTCAAAAGAGGGACTTCAACACCAGCTTTCAGCAGCAAGACCAGTTCTTCATTTTTTTGTCCGAGTTAGCTGCACTCATTATTGAGGATGTTTGTTCACACCTCAATCTCCTTTAATGTACAGTAGCCTGCAAAAGTATTCACCCCCCTCTAAAGATTTCACATTTTGATGCCACTTGAGCTTATTTCATGATGTTTTCAAATCAACCTTAATATATAGTCTTAAAAAACTACTCCAGAGTGATAAAGCTAAAAAAGCTACAGATAAAATGTGAATAAGTTCGATTAACAGAGAAAATCAAATGATTCTCCGTTGTGTAGGTATTCAAACTATTTCCCTAATTCACCCCAAATCTCTTCAGGAGCAAATTATTTGTTTGAAAGGTTACAAGATAAGTGTAATAAGTTTCACCTGCATGGAACCAGGGGTTTAACCGAAAAATTAATCTTCCCCACTCATCTAAGGAGTTTTAAGGTGAAACTCACTTGGTCAACCAACAAAGCAAACATGAAAACCAAGGAGCTTTCTAAAGAAGTCAGAC
This sequence comes from Eptatretus atami, assembly GCA_035128595.1. Classification (NCBI taxonomy): domain Eukaryota; kingdom Metazoa; phylum Chordata; class Myxini; order Myxiniformes; family Myxinidae; genus Eptatretus; species Eptatretus atami. Next base: position 87,518,819 of record CM068965.1, on the reverse strand, counting down.
ATAAAGTGGTGGAGAAGTACCATTGAGGAGAGGATGGGAAGAAGATTTCAAAGTCACTCGTTATCTCTGAGTATGGTGAAATCCATCATTAAGAAGTGGAAGACATATCATACTACCCATGTTAATCATGTAATAGATTTGCATTACTACTTACACCTTCCCTTGCCTCATCACAGTTTGCATATCAGGCATGGGTGAGAAGCTCAAGGGTAGCTTTGGAGGAACAAAGACGAGAAGAACAGCATCAGAAACTAGAGGCTGCCATTAAACGCGTTGAGAAAAGTCAAGGTAAATATTCACTTATTTCCTCATTCCCCTGAGCAACATCATTACATACAGTATATACAAAACCACAACTCTTTTCCATGCTCATATGAAAAAGCCACTGCTCTTAATCATAGTCATGCCTGTACTGATCTGCTCATCTCAAATCAAAGCCACTCTCTCAATTATAGCCACACCTTTACTTAGCCATGCCTCTCAATCATAGCCATGCATTTACTGAGCCACTCCTCTCAATCATACCCACGCCTTTACTTAAGGCCCTGTCACACCTTGACGTTTTAGCCAGCGTATGGCAAGGTATCATTGTATGTAAAATGCTGGCGTACGCCTAACTATTGATTTTTTTTTTCCAGTTTTGGACGTATTCATAATGAGTTGGACGTATGCATACGTATTAGTACGTACACAGAACGTTCCAATACATATATAGATAAGTTATATCAACGAATGCTGAGCGTGTTGTCGGCATTCACAACCTATGCCCAACGATAGCTAACTTATGCATAGCGCGCGGCTGCGTATCGCCGACGATCACGTGGCGGTCTAATAATAGGCTGCGGCTCGACGATTCAAATCATAACCGCACTAGACATCGAAGTGTCAAGCCGCTGTCACACCTTGACGTTTTAGCCAGCGTATGCCGACGTATGAAAATAGCCGAATACGCTGGCACACGTCGAATATGTTATGGTAAGTTTTGTATACGTTAAGAGCACGCTGAGGCATGCTGAACCACGCTGGCATACGTCGTAGTACGCCGAGTACGTCGACAAATTTTCAGCATGTTGAAAATTTTCGACGTATGACACACATTCCGCATACGCTGGCCATAGTTGTAGGCACGTTACGCGATCGTTGACACACGTCGACACACGTTACTTGTAAGTTACTCATAAGTCGAAACACGCCGAGGTAATGGTTAGCGTCAGTGTTCCAGACTCCCTGGTTTTATTTTTTATTTTTATTTTTTCTTCGGTATGACGGTGATGTTGACACTTCGATTTCTAGTGCGGTTATGATTTAAATCGTTGAGCGGCAGCCTATTAATTATATTATATTATACCGCACTAGAAATCGAAGTGTCAACATCACCGTCATACCGAAGAAAAAAAAAACCAGGGAGTCTGGAACACTGACACTAACCATTACCTCGACGTGTTTCGACTTATGAGTACTTACAAGTAACGTGTGTGGACGTGTGTCAGCGATTGCGTAACGTGCCTACAACACGTTACTCATAGGTTAGAAATAAGTTTCGGGTATGCTAAACAATACCTCGACGTGTTTCGACTTATGAGTAACTTACAAGTAACGTGTGTTGACGTGCGTCAACGATCGCGTAACGTGCTACAACTTATGGCCAGCGTTATGCGGAACGTGTGAGTCGTACGCTGGCATACGTCGAAATTTCAAGCATGGAAAATTTGTCTAACAGCTCGGCGTACTACGACGTATGCCAGTGTACTACGACGTATGCCAGCGTACTACGACGTATGCCAGCCTGCTCTTAACGTATACAAAACTTACCCATACGTATTCGACGTGTGCCAGCATTTTAGACAAATTTTTCATATGTCGGCATACGCTGGCTAAATCGTCAGGTGTGACAGGGCTTTAGCCATGTCTCTCAATCATAGCCACGTCTTTACTTAGCCATGCCTCTCAATTACAGCCACGCCTTTACTGAACCACTCCTCTCAATCATAGCCACGCCTTTACTTAGCCATGCCTCTCAATTATAGCCATGCCTTTACTGAGCACTCCTCTTAATCATAGCCACACCTTTACTTAGCCATGCCTCTCAATCAAAGCCACACCTTTACTTCGCCATTCCTCTCAATCATAGTCATGCCTGGACTGAGCCGCTCATCTCAATCAAAGCCACTCCTCTCAATCATAGCCACGCCTTTACTTAGCCAGCCTCTCAATCATAGCCACGCCTTTACTTAGCCATGCCTTCGTCAACTTTACAGCCACGCCTTTACTGAGCCATCCCTCTCAATTATAGCCACGCCTTTACTTAGCCATGCCTCTCAATTACAGCCACGCCTTTACTGAGCCACTCCTCTCAATCATAGCCATGCCTTTACTTAGCCATTCCTCTCAAAAGAGAGAGAATATCCTCTCAATCATAGTCATGCCTGTACTGAGCCTGCTCATCTCAATCAAAGCCACTCTCTCAATTATAGCCACACCTTTACTTAGCCATGCCTCTCAATTATAGCCACCTTTACTTAGCCATTCCTCTCAATTATAGCCACACCTTTACTTAGCCTGCTTCTTCAAATTAAGCCACGCCTTTACTTAGCCATCCTCTCAATCATAGCCCCACGCCTTTACTTAGCCATGCCTCTCATCATAGCCATGCGCTTTTACTTTGAGCCATGCTCCTCCTCAATCATAGCCACGCCTTTACTTAGCCATGCTCTCAATCATAGCCATGCCTTTACTTAGCCACGCCTCTCAATCAATAGCCACGCCTTTACTTAGCATGCTTCTCATTACAGCCACGCCTTACTTACCATTCTCTCAATCATAGCCACCCATTTACTTAGGCCTTCCTCAATCAAGCCACGACCACCTTTACTTAGCCAATTCCTCTCAGATCATAGCATCCAATTCCTTACCATTCCTCTCAACTCACATCAGCATCGCTTAACTTAGCCATTCCTCTCAATCATAGCCATGCCTTTACTTAGCCATTCCTCTCAATCATAGGCCATGCCTTTACTTAGCCATTCCTCTTCAATTATAGCCACTCCTTTACTTAGCCATTCCTCTCAATCATAGCCACGCCTTTACTTAGCCATTCCTCTCAATCATAGCACGCCTTTACTTAGCCATTCCTCTAATCATAGCCACGCCTTTACTTAGCCCATTCCTCTCATCATAGCCATGCTTTACTTAGCCATTCCTCAATCATAGCACGCCTTTACTTAGCCATTCTCTCAATCATAGCCATGCCTTTACTATCGCCATTCCTCTCAATCATAGCCATGCCTTTACTTAGCCATTCCTCTTAACATTATAGCCACGCCTTACTTAGCCATGCCTTCCAATTACAGCCACGCCTTTACTGACCATCCCTCTCAATTACAGCCACCTTTACTTAGCCATGCTTCTCAATTACAGCACGCCTTTACTTAGCCATTCCTCTCAATCATAGCCACGCCTTTACTTAGCCCCATCTCCTCTCAATCATAGCCACCTTTACTTAGCCATTCCTCTCAATCATACCCATGCTTACTTAGCCATTCCTCTCAATCATAGCCACGCTTACTTACCATTCCTCTCATCATAGCCATGCCTTTACTGACCATTCTACATCATAGCCATGCCTTTACTTAGCCATTCCTCTCAATTATAGCCACGCCTTTATAGCCATGCTCTCAATTACAGCCACGCCTTTACTGAGCCATCCCTTCAATTATAGCCACCCTTTACTTAGCCATGCCTCTCAATTACAGCCACGCTTTACTGAGCCACTCCTCTCAATCATAGCCATGCCTTACTTAGCCATTCCTCTCAATCATAGCCATGCCTTTACTTAGCCATTCCTCTCAATCATAGCCACGCCTTTACTTAGCCATCCTCCTCAATCATAGCCATGCCTTTATTAGCCATTCCTCTCAATCATAGCCATGCCTTACTTAGCCATTCCTCTCAATCATAGCCATGCCTTTACTTAGCCATTCTCTCAATCATAGCCATGCCTTTACTTAGCCATTCCTCTCAATTATAGCCACGCCTTTACTTAGCCATTCCTCTCAATCATAGCCACCTTTACTTAGCCATTCCTCTCAATCATGCCACTGCCTTTACTTAGCCATTCCTCTCAATCATAGCCACGCCTTACTTAGCCATTCCTCTCAATCATAGCCATGCCTTTACTTAGCCATTCCTCTCAATCATAGCCACGCCTTTACTTAGCCATTCCTCTCAATCATAGCCATGCCTTTACTTAGCCATTCCTCTCAATCATAGCCATGCCTTTTACTTAGCATTCCTCTCAATTATAGCACCTTTACTTAGCCATGCTCTCATTCAGCACGCCTTACTGAGCCATCCCCTCAATTACAGCCACACCTTTACTTAGCCATGCTTCTCAATTACACCACGCCTTTACTAGCCATTCCTCTCAAATCAAGCCACGCCTTTACTTAGCCATTCCTCTCAATCATAGCCACGCCTTTACTTAGCCATTCCTCTCAATCATAGCCATGCCTTTAACTTAGCCATTCCTCTCAATCATAGCCACGCTTACTTAGCCCATTCCTCTCAACATAGCCCATGCCTTTACTTAGCCATTTTCTCTCAATCAAAATAGCCCCCCCCCATGCCTTTACTTAGCCATTCCTCTCAATTATAGCCACGCCTTTACTTAGCCATGCCTCTCAATTAACAGCCACGCCTTTACTGAGCCATCCTCCTCAATTATAGCCACGCCTTTACTTAGCCATGCCTCTCATTACAGGCCACGCTTTACTGAGCCACTCCTCTCAATCATAGCACATGCCCTTTACTTAGCCATTCCTCTCAATCATAGCCATGCTTTACTAGCCATTCCTCTCAATCATAGCCATGCCTTTACTTAGCCATTCCTCTCATCATAGCCATGCCTTTACTTAGCCATCCTCTCAATCATAGCCACGCCTTTACTTAGCCATTCCTCTCAATCATAGCCACGCCTTTCTTAGCCATTCCTCCTCAATCATAGCCATGCCTTACTTAGCCATTCCTCTCAATCATAGCCATGCCTTTACTTAGCCATTCCTCTCAATCATAGCCTG
>CM068965.1:87492931-87513719 GCA_035128595.1 Eptatretus atami | reverse complement strand
GTCAATCATAGCCATGCCAGTTCCAACTTCATCCACTCCTCTTTATCATAGCCACACCTGTACAGAGCCACTCTTCTTATCGCCACACCTTACTTCACCACTACTCTCAAGCATAAGACATGCCTTTACTTAGCCACTCATCCTGATCATAGCCACACCTGTAAAGGGAAAGTTATACAGCATTCCTCACTTATTAGTGATACACAGTATGACTAGCACTAGCAAGTTAGACTTAACATTTCCAATGAAGTAAAATGTCCGTTCTTTTCTGTTTTATCTAGATGAAGCATGCCGCAAGGCTGAGAGGGGACACAGTGCTTTGGACAGTTCAGACAGTGACAGTTTGGACAGATCCAGCGAGTCGGACACCTCCAGACATGGTATACTTATAAATTTATATCTTGCGAATGTGATCAAGTAATAATCATTTTCGACCTCGTGTTTCTAAAGAAATAAATATTGTGAAGTAATTTTATCCTAACTTTCAAATGCTTGTACGTACACATTTTCATTATTGTTATTTTTTAATATCACGTCACCCACTCCATATGGGAGTGGCAGAAGGGTCATGGTATTATCCTGTCTGGGGGAAATAGATCTTGGCTCAGCCTCAAGAAACACTCCATTCAAAACCATTGACAGAAACAGCTGTCTTGGCACACCCTCCCTTTCAGTTTAGTGTTAAACAGCAGTAGTGACTGTTTAAAAAGGTAATCATACGTGTTTGTGCTTTCTAAAATAATATACTTTTAGTTCTGGTGGGGGTGCCCCACGAAACGCCACGATAAGCTATTTAAACACGGTGACATGGCGTTTGTCCAAGGAGGAAATCCCTTGGAGAGAGGGGATAATAGTAGTATTAATTTGTTTTGTAATAACATTAATATTATGCTATATATCTAGTGTTGTTATTACCTCTGCCACCAACGATGGATGGAGGTTGTGTTTTCACCCCTGTCTGTTTGTCTGTTTTGTCTGTCAATAGGATATCTCAAAGAGTTGTGGACGGATTCAGACAAAATTTGGTGGAGAGTTTGGTGTTATGACAAGGACGAGATTATTCGATTTTGAGAATATCCGGATCCAGATACTAACATTTTAAAAGTGATTCTTCACATCGAGTGATGGGGCTAAACAGATATACAAGCATGATATCTCCAAAAGTTATGGACAGATTCGGATGAAACTTGTGGATAAGTTGGGGAGGTATTGGCACACAAAATACACCATACAAATTACACAAACACCCCACAAAACAACTTGTGTCGAGGGTCTGTAATCTCTGATTGTTCTTCTGTTTTTATTTAAGCATTTTTTTTATGAAACTGTAATCATGTAAACTCACAGTCAAAAAGGTTTCAAACTTTAAACGTTTTTCCTCCATTGGCAGGAACCACCAGGAACCATTCCCCTTTTCCGTTGAAACAATGCGCACCATTCGCGGCTTCGCCATTCACGACATTTTCATGAATCAGGAACTGCGGAGCCTATCCCCTTTTTCCCATTGAAACAATGCACGACATTTGCGGTATTTTCGCAATCTTTGCGGATAACAGAACTAAAATATGTGTGTATGATAAGAACAAGCCAATTCGATTTTTATTCAGTCCAGATCCAGATCCTGCCTCTTTGTGAGATACTTTGTGAGTAATGTTTGTAAAAATCGAATTGCTTGTTCTTATCATACACACATATTTAGTTCTGTTATCTGCAAAGATTGCGAAAAATACCGCAAATGTCTGGCATTTTCAATGGGAAAAAGGGGGATAGGCTCCCAGCGATTCCTGATTCATGAAAATGCCGTGAATGGCGAAGCCGCGAATGGTGCGCATTGTTTCAACGGAAAAGAGGGGATAGGTTCCTGCTGGTTCTGATCCATAGGGAAAACGTTTAAAAGTTTTAAACCTTTTGACTGTGAGTTACATGATTACAGTTTCATAAAAATGCTCTAAATAAAAACAAGAAAGAGCAATCAGAAGATTGCAGACCCTCGACACAACTTGTTTTGTGTGGTGTTTGTGTAATTTTGTATGGTGTATTTGTGTGGGGTTTGTGTACTGGTGTTACGTATATTAATAAGATACATCATTTGAACTGTCACTTATAACTGCTGGCAGTGATGACCGGGTACCAAGACGTCCCGTTGATGCAACACCCACTTTGATTGGACACTGACCCTGACCCATGATGTTTTCTTATTATTATTCAATTGAATTGAGAATGAGATTAAAATTAATTCAATTCAAATCAAATGGAAAACCAAATCGGTAGAGTCCTGCAATGGAGTCATCAGAAGGAACCCGAACAAGCAAAAGCAAAGATGAAATCATCAGGAGGAACCTGGATAGGATTCGCATTCAGTTGTTACTCCTCTACCCTCAAACCTATCCAAGTACAGCCGAGTGAGCCTTATTCAAAATAAAAAAAATAAAAAAAGAACCCAGATCAAAAAAAATGAATAATTCTGACTGCAAGACCAGCATCCGATCAAGTTGAAATATTAAAACATGTATTCCCATAACGATGAGATCATAATTTTGTAAGTTTTACGTCGATCGATTAAGCGGTTTCCAGAAAAAACATTATTTAATATTTTTCTTCAATCCAATATGACTGCCAAATCATGTGACCTATCAATTATTCCTAAACAAACTTTTACACCCATGGCTTGGGAAATATTTGGGTGAAGTTTCCCCTCAATCTGTCCAGCTGTTCTGCAGAAGAATATTTTTTATGTTTCGGGTAAATCCAAATGGCTGCCAACCCATGTGACTTATGATGTCATATGTGGGAATCTTTGGTCCTCATGGTAAGGCAGTCATGCATGTAAAGTTTCACCTCGATCTGTTCAGCCACTTCAGAGAAGATTTTGTTTTTTTAAACAATAGAGCTGCCGAATCACGTGACCGATGACGTCATCAATTTTTTTTTCCTGTGGACCATTTTATCCCGAGATGACCCTCAAAAATTTCATACTGGTCAAATGTAGCTTTCTACACATGCAATTATGACGTCATGACGAAGGCACCCATGACGTCATAAAATCACACTTATTCCTCATGAGGAGATTTGCCGTGTGCCAAGTTTCAATTTTTTCCTTGGTGCGGTTTCAGAGATACAGAGGTCCAAAGTTTTTCCGTTTTTCCAACATGGCTGCCACCCACATGACCTATGACATCATAATTATGATAAAGCATTCCGCAGAGTAGTCGCACCGATGGTGAAAATTTGTCTCAATCAGACAAGCGGTTGCAGAGAATACCACGAAAGTCTTTGCGGACAAACAAACAACAAACAAACAGACCCAAATGCAAAACCCTCTCCTTCGTGAGGGTAAGACAACAACACCCAGGTCCCGCTTCCAATGTCTATTGAAGGAATTCAAGTACATTTTATTTAAAAGTGATCAACCAACCATACCGTAAAAGGAAAGAAAAAAAAGAAACAGCAAGCCGGTACCGTTTCAAATTTATATTTGCACAAACACACTCAACTTTTCAAATGATGTGATTTAAAATCCAGTGAACTCAGTGGAGTCATCTGAAGAACCCTGCAGGTGAGGATGCTAAAGCGTCCCTCACCGGAGAGGCAGGAGAGGCGGCGAAGCAGGAGAGGCAGGCAAGGGTGCTGATTCTCCTGGGGTGGATGACGAGGGCATAAAAAATGGGTGATCGTGAGCTGTCTTGGCAGATTGCCGCAGATTTTGACGTAGCTCCTTGGATGGGAGCATCACGTCATCCAACCCCCTCTTGAACGTGAGGTAACGCTCCATCACGGGATCGGCGTCTGACAACCTTTCAATAATTGACCGCATGTTCTGCAGCATCTCACCCAGGAGTTTGACCGTGACGTTGGACCTTGACAACCTCCTCCTTCATCATCACTACCCGCTTCCTCCTCCTCCTCCCTCAGAACCCGATAATGGCTTCCACATCCTCCTTGGTGAGCTCTTCGGCATGCGATGCGATTACAGCATCCAACTCCTCAGCCTCTATGTCGTCAAAGCCCACTCACCTGCCGTGCCAACCCGACAATTTCATGCCTCTCCACCGTGTTGTTGGAAAGTCTCTGAAGTTCTTTTACTGCTGTGGACAGGTTGTGCCAGAGGCATTGATGGTAAAGGCTCTCACCTCCAGCAACTCTTTCATTGCGTCGATGCAGTGGGCTATGTGACTTACAACAATGCCCGACAGTGAGTCTGGGTCAGAGTACATCGTATCTCAAAATGCGCCAAAAAGTGCAGGTAGAATAGGTTTTGAAAGTGGAGATTACCCCTTGATCAATGGCTGGATCAGGGAGGTGGTGTGTTGGGGAAGCAGGAAGATCACCTTGCCGTTCGTGACCCACCTTCAGGTCCCTGAGGTGGCCAGAGCATTGTCGACGAGCAGGAGAACCTGAACCTTGAACGCTTTTTTTTTCTCCACCAAGTACCCTCCATCTGAATGACAAAACAGTTATGGAACCAGTCCACAAAATTGTGCCATCACCCACTCCTTCCTGTTGGCCCTCCAAAACATGGATAGCATGTACTTGCTCTTGCCCTTGAGAGCACATGGATTCAGGGAACGCTACAGCAGAATGGGCTTCGTCATAAGTCGGACTTTCTACGCACCCTTTACTTATCCACTCCTCTTTATCATAGCCACACCTGTACAGAGCCACTCTTCTTATCGCCACACCTTTACTTCACCACTACTCTCAAGCATAAGACATGCCTTTACTTAGCCACTCATCCTGATCATAGCCACACCTGTAAAGGGAAAGTTATACACAGCATTCCTCACTTATTATGTGATACACAGTATGACTAGCACTAGCAAGTTAGACTTGAACAGTTTCCAATGAAGTAAAATGTCCGTTCTTTCTGTTTTATCTAGATGAAGCATGCCGCAAGGCTGAGAGGGGACACAGTGCTTTGGACAGTTCAGACAGTGACAGTTTGGACAGATCCAGCGAGTCGGACACCTCCAGACATGGTATACTTATAAATTTATATCTTGCGAATGTGATCAAGTAATAATCATTTTCGACCTCGTGTTTCTAAAGAAATAAATATTGTGAAGTAATTTTATCCTAACTTTCAAATGCTTGTACGTACACATTTTCATTATTGTTATTTTTTAATATCACGTCACCCACTCCATATGGGAGTGGCAGGAAGGGTCATGGTATTATCCTGTCTGGGGGAAATAGATCTTGGCTCAGGCCTCAAGAAACACTCCATTCAAAACCATTGACAAGAAACAGCTGTCTTGGCACACCCTCCCTTTCAGTTTAGTGTTAAACAGCAGTAGTGACTGTTTAAAAAGGTAATCATACGTGTTTGTGCTTTCTAAAATAATATACTTTTAGTTCTGGTGGGGGTGCCCCACGAAACGCCACGATAAGCTATTTAAACACGGTGACATGGCGTTTGTCCAAGGAGGAAAATCCCCTTGGAGAGAGGGGATAATAGTAGTATTAAATTGTTTTGTAATAACATAATATTATGCTATTATCATTAGTGTTGTTATTACCTCTGCCACCAACGATGGATGGAGGTTGTGTTTCCACCCTGTCTGTTTGTCTGTTTTGTCTGTCAATAGGATATCTCAAAGAGTTGTGGACGGATTCAGACAAAATTTGGTGGAGTTTGGTGTTATGACAAGGACGAGATTATTCGATTTGATGAATATCCGGATCCAGATACTAACATTTTAAAAGTGATTCTTCACACATCGAGTGATGGGGCTAAACAGATATACAGCATGATATCTCCAAAAGTTATGGACAGATTCGGATGAAACTTGGTGATAAGTTGGGAGGTAATTGGCACACAAAATACACCATACAAAATTACACAAACACCACAAAACAACTTGTGTCGAGGGTCTGTAATCTCTGATTGATCTTTTCTTGTTTTATTTGTAAGCATTTTTTTATGAAACTGTAATCATGTAAACTCACAGTCAAAAAGGTTTCAAACTTTTAAACGTTTTCCCCTATGGATCAGGAACCACCAGGAACCTATCCCCCTTTTCCGTTGAAACAATGCGCACCATTCGCGGCTTCGCCATTCACGAGCATTTTCATGAATCAGGAACTGCCGGAGCCTATCCCCCTTTTTCCCATTGAAACAATGCACGACATTTGCGGTATTTTTCGCAATCTTTGCGGATAACAGAACTAAAATATGTGTGTATGATAAGAACAAGCCAATTCGATTTTTATTCAGGTCCAGATCCAGATCCTGCCCTTTGTGAGATACTTTGTGAGTAATGTTTGTAAAAATCGAATTGCTTGTTCTTATCATACACACATATTTAGTTCTGTTATCTGCAAAGATTGCGAAAAATACCGCAAATGTCGTGCATTGTTTCAATGGGAAAAAGGGGATAGGCTCCCAGCATTCCTGATTCATGAAAATGCCGTGAATGGCGAAGCCGCGAATGGTGCGCATTGTTTCAACGGAAAGGGGGATAGGTTCCTGGCTGGTTACTGATCCATAGGGGAAAACGTTTAAAAGTTTTAAACCTTTTTGACTGTGAGTTTACATGATTACAGTTTCATAAAAAATGCTTACAAATAAAACAAGAAAAGAGCAATCAGAGATTGCAGACCCTCGACACAACTTGTTTTGTGTGGTGTTTGTGTAATTTTGTATGGTGTATTTTGTGTGGTGTTTGTGTACTGGTGTGTTACGTAATTAATAAGATACATCATTTGAACTGTCACTTTATAACTGCTGGCAGTGATGACCGGGTACCAAGACGTCCCGTTTTGATGCAACCCCACTTTGATTGGACACCTGACCCTGACCCATGATGTTTTCTTATTATTATTCAATTGAATTGAGAATGAGATTAAAATTAATTCAATTCAAATCAAATGGAAAACCAAATCGGTAGAGTCCTGCAATGGAGTCATCAGAAGGAACCCGAACAAGCAAAAAGCAAAGATGAAATCATCAGGAGGAACCTGGATAGGATTCGCATTTCAGTTGTTACTCCTCTACCCTCAAACCTATCCAAGTACAGCCGAGTGAGCCTTATTCAAAATAAAATAAAATAAAAAAAGAACCCAGATCAAAAAAAATGAATAATTCTGACTGCAAGACCAAGCATCCGATCAAGTTGAAATTTAAAACATGTATTCCCCATAACGATGAGATCATAATTTTGAAGTTTTACGTCGATCGATTAAGCGGTTCCAGAAAAAACATTATTTAATATTTTTTCTTCAATCCAATATGACTGCCAAATCATGTGACCTATCAATTATTCCTAAACAAACTTTTACACCCATGGCTTGGGAAATATTTGGGTGAAGTTTCCCCTCAATCTGTCCAGCTGTTCTGCAGAAGAATATTTTTTTATGTTTTCGGGTAAATCCAAAATGGCTGCCAACCCATGTGACTTATGATGTCATATGTGTGAATCTTTTGGTCCTCATGGATAGGCAGTCATGCATGTAAAGTTTCACCTCGATCTGTTCAGCCACTTCAGAGAAGATTTTTGTTTTTTTAAACAATAGAGCTGCCGAATCACGTGACCGATGACGTCATCAATTTTTTTTTCCTGTGGACCATTTTATCCCGAGATGACCCTCAAAAATTTTCATACTGGTCAAATGTAGCTTTCTACACATGCAATTATGACGTCATGACGAAGGCACCCATGACGTCATAAAATCACACTTATTCCTCATGAGGAGTATTGCCGTGTGCCAAGTTTCAATTTTTTCCTTGGGCGGTTTCAGAGATACAGAGGTCCAAAGTTTTTCCGTTTTTCCAACATGGCTGCCACACACATGACCTATGACATCATAATTATGATTAAAGCATTCCGCATGAGTAGTCGCACCGATGGTGAAAATTTTGTCTCAATCAGACAAGCGGTTGCAGAGAATACCACGAAAGTTCTTTGCGGACAAACAAACAAACAAACAAACAGACCCAAATGCAAAACCCTCTCCTTCGGTGAGGGTAAGAACAACAACACCAGGTCCCGCTTCCAATGTCTATTGAAGGAATTCAAGTACATTTTATTAAAAGTGATCAACCAACCATACCGTAAAAGGAAAGAAAAAAAAAGAAACAGCAGCCGGTACCGTTTCAAATTTATATTTGCACAAACACACTCAACTTTTCAAATGATGATGATTTAAAATCCAGTGAACTCAGTGGAGTCATCTGAAGACCATGCAGGTGAGGATGCTAAAGCGTCACTCACCGGAGAGGCAGGAGAGGCGGCGAAGCAGGAGAGGCAGGCAAGGGTGCTGATTCTCCTGGGGTGGATGGACGAGGGCATAAAAAATGGGTGATCGTGAGCTGTCTGGCAGATTGCCGCAGATTTTGACGTAGCTCCTTGGATGGGAGCATCACGTCATCCAACCCCCTCTTGAACGTGAGGTAACGCTCCATCACTGGATCGGCGTCTGACAACCTTTCAATAATTGACCGCATGTTCTGCAGCATCTCACCCAGGAGTTTGACCGTGACGTTGGACCTTGACACCTCCTCCTCATCATCATCACTACCGCTTCCTCCTCCTCCTGCCTCCTCCTCAGAAACCTCGATAATGGCTTCCAACTCCTCCTTGGTGAGCTCTTCGGCATGCGATGCGATTACAGCATCCAACTCCTCAGCCTCTATGTCGTCAAAGCCCACTCACCTGCCGTGCCAACCCGACAATTTCATGCCTCTCCACCGTGTTGTTGGGAAAGTCTCTGAAGTTCTTTACTGCCTGTGGCCACAGGTTGTGCCAGCAGGCATTGATGGTAAAGGCTCTCACCTCGTCCAGCAACTCTTTCATTGCGTCGATGCAGTGGGCTATGTTGACTTTACAACAATGCCCGACAGTGAGCTCTGGGTCAGAGTACATCGTATCCAAAATGCGCCAAAAAGTGCAGTGGGTAGAATAGGTTTTGAAAGTGGAGATTACCCCTTGATCAATTGGCTGGATCAGGGAGGTGGTGTTGGGAAGCAGGAAGATCACCTTGCCGTTCGGGTGACCCACCTTCAGGTCCCTGAGGTGGCCAGGAGCATTGTCGACGAGCAGGAGAACCTTGAACCTTGAACGCTTTTTTTTTCCACCAAGTACCTCTCCATCTGAATGACAAAACAGTTATGGAACCAGTCCACAAAAATTGTTGCCATCACCCACTCCTTCCTGTTGGCCCTCCAAAACATGGGTAGCATGTACTTGCTCTTGCCCTTGAGAGCACATGGATTCAGGGAACGCTACAGCAGAATGGGCTTCGTCATAAGTCGCCTTTTGCATTTACGCAGAGAAGAAGAGATACCCAGTCCTTTGCGGCCTTGAATCCCAATGCTGTCCCCTCATGCTTCCAGATAAAAGTTTGTGTTGGCATCTCTTTCCAAAACAGGCTGATCTTGTCAGCATTGAACACCTGCTCTGGCAGGTACCCCTTCTCCTTTATGAGCTGTGCGGGTTGAGCAGGGAATGTTTCGGCCACCTTCTGGTCCGCTGAGGCATGCTCGCCTGCCAGTTTGACATTGCAGTGACTGTAGCGTTTCTTGAAGCGGTCCAACCATCCCCTGCTCGCTTGGAATGGACTGGGGTCGTTCGTACCCACATCGCTCATACCCGTGTCACTCCTGCTAGTGCCACCCATGCCAGCCAGATGCACGTATGTATGCATCACCTTTGCACGAATGAAAGGTCCACTTTAAGGCATGTTTTTCTGCACATTGTCCTCAATCCATACGCTGAGAGCCTTCTCCATCCTTTCGATGTGGACATCCCAGATGTGGATGACCACTTTGGTGATCGGTACAGCACTCACCGCAACAAATCTCGGATCGCCTTCTTGTTCTTCCATATGTAGCGAACTGTGGGTTTGTTTACTCCATACAGTCTGCCAACAGAGGCCACATTCTGTCCTCTCGACAGCCGGTCTCGCAGCTCCACTTTGTCACTCAGGCTCATCACTTTCTTCTAGTGTTTCTCATCCTGGTGTTTCACCTTCAGGGTGGTGCACCAATCTGTGCACCACCCATGGGAAGGAGGTTAAACCGCAGGACCCTTCTTCTGGAGATAGTTGTTCATAGACGTTAGAGATCGTACGGTGTCTTTCATAGTGAGTAGGCGAGTTATTGCCAGTACACTGATCAAATTACAAATTCCTGTCCAAATGACCTTAAGTCAATTGTCAGCAAGGTTACCCCAGTTCGTCAAAGTTTTCGGCCAAAAATGTTCCCTGGCTGACCCCACAAGATGGTGGGAATATATGGGGCTGTTGAAGAAGTTGTATGGATGGAGTATTAACATTAACCCTTTCCCTTTTTCCTTGTTCCTTTAACCTCTCGGTCCCCTTTCCCCATTCCCTTTTTCGCCCCATCCAGGCGCCGTTCTACGTCGAGGTGTCAACCTGCTGCGTTTTGCATGGGCCTTGTTGGCAGCGTTTGGTGATGGCCTGTCCCTCTGGTTGGCTTCTCTGTCCCGGGAGTATATGGACATCTCGGCGGTGCTGCAGAACGAGAGGCACTGCCTCGCCAAAGAGATCCACAAGGTATGTGCACTCGTTCGAGCTCCGGTGGACACGTGTAGGATTGAAACGGAAGTATTGTACAACAACTTGTTATCATGAATGGAGAACTAGTTTCACTCGTGAATGATCGTGTTGGTTAGTGTGTCGATTCTTTTCTATCTGCTGGGGAGGTGCAATGGCAGAGATGATGAACTGTTGGAAACCATTTTAAGAATATAGTGTACATTATGTTGTGCACTTCACATGTCTCACCCTTGTTTATATTTGATCATTAACACATCCCGTAAATGTTCCACACAGTCTCATTGTGCCACAACTCACTTTCCCATCCCTATCCTCACCTTCCCAAAACCCCCCAACATCTGCTTGCTTCCACCATGACACCTACGCAACAGTCTCACTGCCTTCGTTCGAAGTCTTTGCTCGACCGCAACTTGTCACACGATGAAGACGGCCAATATGATGATAGCATCGGTGGAAGGTAAGCAACGGTGAGGATAATGGAAATAGTTACCCGGGTTTTGTGTTGGTAATTGCAATTCTGTTCTCAAATACTAATGTTAACCATTATTTTCCATATTTTTATTTTCTTACACTTGAAAGCAAACCCATGAACTAAAACTCCCTATTGTTCCCTTTATTTGCATGACCTTTTAACCTTTTCATGTTTGTTCTCTCACTTTATTACCCCCTTTTTTCTTCTCTTTCTCCCTTCTCACCTTGTCTTCCTATATTTTGCTGCTAACCTACTAACCTACTAACCTATCACCCAAACTCCACTCTCATGTCATCATGGCGCTTGCACAGACAAAGCAATTCTTCTCTGCCTCCTGACATCAGTGGCATCCCCTGTACAGACCAATGCTACCGAATCAGACCTCCTCTTCATTGGAGCCGTAATCTTGACATGGACAGCTTACCAGATGAGGCGGGGAGCGTGTGCAGCAACAGGTGCCACATGCTGTGATTTAGCGTTCTTTGGACACCAAACAGTGCATTTCATTTAGTGATTTTAAAGGGTATTTCAAGGTTCACCTGCATTTTGTGTGAGAAAAATTGAAAGAAAATTAAGGTAATTAACTTAACTTTTTTTTATTTTTTCTTGTGTACAAAGTTGAGGGTCGTGGAAGAGTGAGAACATAAAATAGATCAGGACATACGAGCAACATAACAAACAGAGAAAGTCGGAACGGTAGAAAGAGAGAGGTGAGCACACCAACAGCAGGTTTGAGAGACAAAATGAAGGGAGACTTAGATAAATAAGGGATGTTGAGAATGAGGGATCGGGAATGACGTCCAGGTTGGACAATATGGATACAGAAGCAAACTGTCAGAAAGGAAAAACCGGAAATTTGGAAGGTGGGGGCTTGGGGAGAGTTAACAAGTGCAGAAAAGATCATGGTTTTGGATGGGGGATAATCTGAGATGATGGTGAACAGTTGGCTTGAACACCTGGAGGGAAGAATGAGATTGAAGAGAATGTGAAAGGTGGTTCCACAGGTGGGAAAAAAGAAGAACAAATGAGTGGAGGTGAACAGTGATCCTGGATTTAGGTAGCTTCACCAGAAGGGGGTTGATGGTGGACCGTGTCAGCCCAGCAAAACTTGGGGGTGGTGGGGGGGGAAGAGCACTGAAAGAGCAAGTAGTGCACAAAACCAGAAATGAGGCGGTAAAAGATAGAGACCACCAACTTGTCTGCCTTGTCAAACTGATGGGCCCATAGACAGCTTCACAGGAGATTCCAATGAGCTTGGGGGCCTTACTTTCCATGGCATCAAGCTGAATAAGATATGAGGCAGGGGAACCAGCCCAGAGGGGAGAGCAGTACTCCATCAAGCTGCGGATGAAGGCCTTGCAGGTGGATAAGAGTTCAGGTGTTCCAAGGAGGAATTTGCACAATAGAGGATGCCCAGTCGGTGGCTGGCTTTGGAAGCCAACTTTGAAATGTGGTTTTCCAAAGAAAGATCATGGCTGACAGTGAGACCCAGTAGTTTGAATGACTGACCATATTCGAGAGGATTGTTCAGAAAGTCGATCGGAGGGTTTGCCAGACAGTCCTTTCGGAGAGAGATCGTGAGAGTGTGAGATCTGTCAGGATTTAAAGACATATTCCAAGTGTTTGACCAGTTTGTGATTTTTGTTAGGTCTGAAGAGAGAAGAGAGAGAGAGAGAGAGAGAGAGAGAGAAGAGAGAGAGAGAGAGAGAGAGAGAGAGAGAGAGAGAGAGAGAGATGAGGCTGCAGCCTTACTGTCTAAAGAATGAGGGATGTCACGGCAGCGGGAGTCATCTCCAAATATATAAAGACATTTTGCCAGGCAGTCAGAGAGATGATTAATGAAGGTCAAAAATAGGACTAGGCCCAGAACACTGCCTTGGGGTACTCCAGCCTTGATAGGAAGAGAAGATGAGAGGATTACGTCGAGTGCCACAAGTTGGCGATGAGAGTGGAGGAAGTCAGTAACCTATTTGTAGAGTTTTCTTTTGATTCCATAGGCAGACACTTTGTACAACAGGGTGGGATGCCAGACTGTATTGAAAACTCGAGATATGTCTGGAACTATCACCTGATTCTCAAGCGATTTGCATGTAATGAAAAACACACACACACACACACACACACACCAAACAGGCAGTCCAAACACACACAAACACACTTCTGCATGAGAGACACGTATCATCGAACAGTGCAGCCAATCTGTCTGTCCAAACTGTTTTGCCATTTTTGGTCACCAGAAATGTGCCAAAATGCTGTTCACCAGCATGTGACACACTGTTTGCCACCATTTTTGAAAAATACCCAGAATACTTCGTGCAGCCGTGATGTCATTTCACCGAGGAGTTGCTACGTATTGCCAGTACCGCACTACAAACATTAATGTACTCTGTAACAAAAACTGCTGGTTAACCTTGAACCATCATCATCTATTCAAAACAACTTCCTCGAGTTGTTTCTCTTCGGCGCAAGTCACCGATAGCTGTGACCCCATTGACCTTATGAAGCTGGTCATCTAACTTTGTCGTCTAGTGAGTGCACGCAGGAAACGCTGGTACCATCTCGACAATCAACATTCGATACGGACAGCGAGCTGGAGGAGGATAAAGACCGCAGTGATTGTAAAAACGAGGATGAAGAGGTACAGTCGTTGGAGCAAAGTGAGCAACCTTCAGCACGGAGAAGGATGCATCACCAGACGTCGTTGGACCCTGACACAAGTGAGTCTGAGGAAGGCAAAGAAGAAAGAAAAGAAGAGGTGGAAGAATTTCAAGCATGTGACGTGAACAACGAGACCACGGCTGATGAGCTGTTGAAGAGGTGTGAACAATTGTTAACTGACTGCATTTTTTTCTCTCTCTCTTGCAGAATAACTGGTGAAGGCAATGCATGACACGTAACAGCTAGGATAAACCTCACCTACTCTCCTTGTGACTTTCCTCTCCCCCACCTCGCCAGGATGCCCGCAATCCGTGAGCTCGAAGAATCAGCAAAGTTTTATGGAAGCCAGCCTCGAGTTCTCAGGCTGCTGTACAGCATGTACGCAACACTCGCCGCCCGTTCAGAAATGCTTTGTTACTTCGTTATAATCCTCAACCACATCAACACCGCTACCGCATTGACACTCGTGCTGCCTGTCCTCATTTTCCTTTGGGCGATGCTGTCTATTCCACGGCCCAGCAAACACTTCTGGATGACGGCCATCGTGTACACCGAGGTAATGGCTTGGAATGTGCCATTGGTACAATTTTGTATTAACTAAGAATGAGGATTCGTACAAGAGAGTCGGATCGTATCCAGCTTTGATTAGCGACACGGATAATAATTCATAAGTTTTACAATTTGCAAGGTTTTAATTCATAAATTGTGATCGTATGATCCTGTATGGTAATTGTGTCCATTTATAGATTTTGGGTCATTGATTGCGAAGCTTTGTGTGTCACAACTGCAGGTTGTTGTGGTGATCAAGTTCCTCAACCAGTTTCCATTCATTATCTGGAACACCACAAAGGTGGCAAGGATACTGGGGGTCGAGCTGAAGATCGAATACGCAAACTATGACCTTGCTCAGCTGCTCGTTCTATTCTTCCATCGTTCTATCCTCAAGGTTTGGGATCTGAGCCGTTTGATTGTGGTTGATGTTGTTGATTAGCCCCAGTCAGTTCTGCTCGAGCAGGCCCAAGTCACGGAGATAGCTGATTGATCTCCCGGGAGAGACCCAGAGATCCCTCACGTCTAAGGTCTTGTGCTTTTACCTTCGTGAAGTCACGACCATGCAGTTTTCCATAATGTGTGTGTTGCGGCCTTTCCAGAGGTTGCAGGTGTCATCAGTGATGTCGTCTAGTCTATGTTTGTACTGTAATAGCTGTGGTGTCGTGCCAAATTTTGAGGTACAGGAGCCCTGCAAAAATGTCGTCCGCGACGTCGTTGCCAGATCGACCATCCCATAAAGTTTTAACATGACACTAACCATTTGAGTCTCCAAAATGAGTGCGAAATTAAACACATATTTTACCAGATAAATGAAAGCTTAACACTCACACCCACTTAATCTCACAATTCAGAATCCTCTTTCAAGAAAAAGCCAGGTCAGAAGCCTCTAACTGTTGTTTTTCAACAAAACTATGTATTTTTTCTTAAAATTAATTTTTTAATGTTTGATTTGGGCGATACACCATGAGGTGTAAGGGCTGGCAGGATGGCCTAGAGGTATGCACGCTCACCCCTAAGCTGTCTAGCCTGGGTTAAAATCCCGACCCAACTATAAACCATCATCCCGGAGTGTCACAGGCAGGGTGATTCATCAATGTACAAATGTGTTGTCCCTCAGATTGATGTTGAACTGGGCCTCCCATCTGCTGGCATGAGTTCTTTATTTGATATCTTTCACATTAGTTGGTGTCTTTCTTGGAGTGGACGAAAGAAGATAAAGCTTTGAGGCCGGATAAACATCCGAGAGTATTGAAGGAGATAGTAGAGCAGATAGGCACGATGCTACCATATTGTCACGTCTGAGGCTCCATTAACACAATATCATCAGCGCCGGGACCTTTCATCCTGAGAGGTCGTCCAAACGCTCTTTTACTTACACTGCATTCAGTAATTACTCTCCAACTTTACCATTCCCCAAGGATCATTCAAATGAGCCAAAACTGACGGCACACACACGCATGGAAAGCATATGGCTCGAACACGTTTACTTACCTTTTAACTAAAGGGTTTATTTTGTCAAGAAAAGTACAGGAAAAAAGGTAGACAAGACGCTATCATAAACGGAACAAACCAAGTGAGTCAAAAGACACAAAGATGAGAATGGGGATTTGCAAACTTATATACAATGATGAGAAATAAAAGTTTAAAACCTAAGCCACTCCAGGCGCCACAGATTACACTTGTACAACAAGCTAAGAATGCAGGCGGGACTTACCTTTGTCTACGATGCGCAGGGTGGACGCAGGACTCGATGCAACCCACTTTGGAAACCAGGTGCGAGACGAGAGCCAGTGACGAAATTCGGTCCAAAGACGAAGTAAACCAGCCACGAGCAGGACCAGCAATGAGTAGCTCTGAAGATAAAGAAAGCCAAAACAGAGCACGATCAAGTGTACCAGCTACGAGGAGCATTAGTGATGAGTCAGCCCTTGTGGACCTCTTTTTTTCCTTTCCAGATGAGGCTTCCTGATCTTCTTCCTCAAGGTGCTTCTTTGTACTCCATGCACGTGGCGTTCTCCTGTCTCTCCTCTATCTCTGAGGTCCTTCTCCTTTCTTCAATTACACGGGGTCATCCACGCTTGGGTCAATCCCAATCTTCTCCAGAGATAACCCCAATAAGGTCATCTCTCCCAACTCTTTTGTGTCCGACAACTCGTCCTCCTCCTCCTCCTCCTCTGCTGGTGGGCAGAGTTCTCCTCTGGGGTGCTACCCATGGGTGTAGCCCCGATAAAAAAATTAATGTACAATCTTTTCCTCCAGGCTCCACAGCCCACGACACCACCATGGCTGGCACACACACTGGCAAGAGAGCTCGTAATCACCTTTCGCACACATGTGACACGTGTACCTCTGTGTTTGAGAAGTTCACACCTAGCCCACCCACAAACCTTGCTCGCAAAACTGGCTGTGAAGTTGCATCCTGTGAAGACGTGCAATCCTGAAACAGTGCCATACAACTCTGATCCCATGTTTTCAGCAAGTTTCGATACATCTATGTACCGTCTGTAATTGTTTGTGCTGACGGCAGCATCAAGCCACAGGCGAGCAGGAAGGTTGTGTGCATGTGTGAGAAGAATGGCGAGAACATCTGTGCCTGAAGATTGGATGATTATATTTCCTTCTTGGCAAATTTCACACATGTGCTTTACACGCCATATGAGCTGAGTGTCAGCCTCTTCCTGGTCGCAGGCGAGGCTGGGTACCTCTTCCATCGCAACACCACCTTCCTTTACCTGATAACGGTGTGCCTCGTCATCCAGTTCCACAATCAATGTGTGCCCTTGGAACAGCTTGAGGTATGGTGATCTCTGCCATTCATGAACAATGAAGCGTAAGAGGGCTGTCTTGAATTTTCCTGAGTTAAGCGCAGCGTTGAAATTCTTTGGACACTTTTGGTCAGGACCAGAGATGATGAAGTCAATTTCTGTACACGCTGATCCTCTCATGTCCCACTCAATATCTTTGATTGATGAGATTTTGTATGCATCACATAAAAAGTCTACTCTCTTTGCGAAGTCCAACAACCTTTCAAGTACAACTTTTGTGATTCCTCCCAGTGTTTGCTGGTAAGTTCACAAAGGTACGTATGAGAAATTGCATCAACCGCACATGCATCTGGACTTTGTGGTTTGCCACTTTTCACCCTTTCCTCCAAATTATACATCAGTTTCGACATGTCCGTTTTGCTGAGTGACCCGTCCACTGTGCTTGAGTCAAAGGCATGGGCGTAAGAGGATAACTGAAAACCTATTCAAGATCCAAATCACTGGTCGTCGTGATGCACAGTAGCCATCCGAAGAGGTCTTGTGTAACCTGCAACTCTTTGTTTTTCTTGTCCTTCACAGTGAGCTTGAATTTAATCGCGTTTGACGAAAAAATTATTTCCCTTCCGACGAGGGATGGGTTTCTCAAATCTTGTCGGATCTACAAAATGTAGAAGCAAAAAAAGTATTTAATAACATCATATCCTCATCGTCCACCAATATGCGACTTTCAAAATGACGTACGAATGCAAACGAGGCCTTTTGTACATGTGCAGTGTGTGTGTGTGTGTGTGTTTCATTGACTCCGTTCTGCTCACCAGGCACGTTTAACCTGGCGTTGCTGGCGTGAAATCGGTGATGCAAATTGTATTTTAAAGATAGTTTTCGGCATTTAGACGAAAGAGTGGCAATTTCAAGATGGTTAACCATAATTGTTCTGTTCTTGAATGCAAATCGGATTCATGGAAATGTAGGAAGTATGATAAATATCCGTGAATGAGAGGAGTTGGGTTCCTATAATTTCCTGTTAATACAAGCTACCAGTGGCAGTGGATATAACACACGGACGGACGCTTCTCCTTTTACCAATATATGCAAAAATCTAATATTTCTCTCGTGGCCCCGGAACCAAACAATAATACACAGTGCCTGCCCTCCATAAGCATTAGAACAGTGAAGTCAAATTTGTTATTTGGATTTGAGATCAAAACATTAATATGAGGCAAGAGTACAGATGGTGAGATTTTATTTCTTGGTATTTCTATACATAGTGTACAGTATGTTTTACCATTGTAGAACAATAACACTTCTTATGTGAAGTCACCCCATTTTAGGTAAGCATAAGTATTGGAACAGAATAACTTAAGTAAATTAAAGTAGTATTATAGTATTTGGTTGCAAATCCCTTGCATGCAATAACTGCATCGAACCTGTGACCCATTGACATCACCATACTCTTGGTACCTTCCTTTGAGATGCTTTGCCAAGCCTTTACTGTAGCCATTTTCATTCCACTGGTTGTTTTTGGGGGGGGGTTTCTGACTTTTTTGGGGGGTATCTGACTGTGGCGGAGTGGCGACCCGTCCAGGATTGTGCCCAATAGCCAAGGAGACTGCTTAAGCAGCACCAACGCTCTGCACAGAATATGGTACCAATCTCCTCTCGTCCTCCTGACTTTAGTCTCCTCTTCAGTAAATGAAATGCATGTTCCATTGGATTTAAATCATGAGATTGACTGGGCCAGTCTAAAACCTTCCACTTATTTCCCCTGATTAACTCTCCTTGGTTGCGTTGGCAGTGTGTTTTTGGTCATTGTCTTGCTGGATGATGAAGTGCTGCCAAATGAGTTTGGAAGCATTTTCTTGTACATAGGCAGACAAAATGTTTCTGTATACTTCTGAATTCATTCTGCTGCTGCCATCATAAGTTGCATAATCAATAAGGATGAGCGAGCCAGTTCCAGAGGCAGCCATGCAAGCCCAAGCCGTGTCACTACCTCGACCATGCTTCACAGTTAAGATCGTATGCCTTAGATCAGATGCGGTTCCTTCCTTTCTCCACACTTTTGCGGTTCCATCGCTTTGGTAAATGTTTATCTTCATCTCATCTGTCCATAAAACTTTGTTCCAGAACTCGACTGGCTCACCTTTGTACTTCTTGGCAAATTCTAATCTGGCCTTTCTATTTTTGGTACTGTTGAGAGGTTGTCATCTTGCGATGTAGACTTTGTAATTCTTCTGTAGAAGTCTTCTGCAAACGATAGATTGTGATACTTTCACCCCTGCAATCTGGAGGTTGTTGGTGATGTCACCGACAGTTGTTTTAGGGCTTTTCTTCACAGCTCTAATGATTTTTCCGTCATCAACTGCAGTTGTTTTCCTTGGCCGACCTGGCCATTGTCTGTTGCGAAGTGCACTCGTGGTTTCTTTCTATTTCAAGGTGTTCCAAATTGTTGCATTTGCCATGCCCAGTTTTTGTGCTATGGTTCTAACTGAATTATTCTGTTCTTTCAGATTCCAAATTGCTTGGTTTTCTTTCAGAGACAGTTCTCTGGTCTTCATGTTGGTTTATGCCGACTGACTCGAAAGGCAGACTCTCAAAGCAAAAGCAAAGGCTAACACCAAGACGAGACATTCATAGCTCTTTTATGTGTGAACAATCAATGCAACAAGAAACACCTGAGCAAAAAGAAACACCTGTCAGTCATTTGTTCCAATACTTATGCTTACCTAAAATAGGGGCACTGAACATAAAAAGTGCTATTGTTCTACAATTGTCAAACATATTGAATACATAGAAATACCAAGAAATCAAAGCTGATCTTCTGTACTCTTGCCTCATCTTAATATTTTGATCTCAAATCCAAATTTCTTGAGTATATAGCAATACTAACAAATTTTACTTCACTGTTCCAAAACTTATGGAGGGCACCAAGTGTATATACAGTATTTTGTTACGGCCCTCACAGCCCATAAAACTCACTCCCCACCTCTCCTTCACCCAAACATGATGGGTTTTTTTTGTATACATTGTCGAGGCTCGTATGAGAGCTAACACACAATGTACAACAAGGGGGGCAGGAGACAAGAGGGGCAGGAGAGGGAAGGACAAAACAGTGGGGAACAGAGACATTAGGAAGACTTGGAAGGGGAGAGGGATGGGACGGGGAACACGGGTATACAAGATGGACATACAGGACTTTCAGGAAGGAAAGCAGGAAATTGAAGGAGGTGGGTTTGGGGTGATTAACGGGGGTAGAAAAGATCGACGATTTGGATGGGGACGATAAAGAGGTGGTGGTGAACAGCTGTTTTGAAGGCCTGAAGGGAAGAATGGGATTGAACAGAGTGAGGGAGTTTATTCCAAAGGCGGGAAAAAAGAGGAATGAAAGAGTGAAGGTGAGCAGTGATTTGTGATTTGGTAGTTTTATCAGAAGGGGGTTGTGGCGGGCTTGAGCGCCCTGCGGAAATATGGGGGGACATATCGCAGACAGAATGGGGGGGGGGCGAGACCGGAGAGGAGACGAGAAGACAAAAGATCACCGACCTGCCTGCGGTGAGAGAGTGAGAGACCCAAAGACTCAGCCTCATCATGGGAGATACCGATGATCCCAAATGCCTTGGTTTCCACAGCGTGAAGCGAGAAAGGTGAGAGGCAGGAGTACCAGCCCAGAGGGGAGAGCAGTACTCCATCAGGCTGCAGTCTAAAGCTTTGCATGTGGTCAGGAGCTCAGGTGGGCCGAGGAAGGACTTTGCACGACGGAAGATTCCCAGTCGGCCACTGGCTTTGGAGGCCAGGTTGGAAATGTGGCTTTCCCAGGAAATATCAT
>CM068965.1:87461420-87492785 GCA_035128595.1 Eptatretus atami | reverse complement strand
TTGGATACCATGGGAAGAGAGTTTGGTGAGCCATAGGAAGAGAGAAGAGAGGATACCATAGGAAGAGAGAAGAGGGTGCCAGACCATGTCAAAAGCACGTGATATGTCTAGGGATTGGCTGTGATTTCTTGTCCGGCATTGAGGACCTCCATCCATTGTTGGGAGAGCAGAAGCAGCAATCCAGGGTAGAGTGACCTGGTCTGAAACAAATTGATGATCGGAAATCAAGCCATTGGAGAAGAGGAAGGATTTGATGTCGAAAGCGATGATGGATTCCATAACGTTGCTGATGATTGGGAGAAGGCTGATTGGTCTGCAGTTGCGGGGATCTGTTTTTGCACCTTTTTTGCAGGGCGGTAATGTTTGCTGATTTCCAAGCAGATGGCAGATGACCTTGAGAAAATGAGAGGGTGAATAGAACAGAGAGAGGGTGAGCAAGAGCAGAGGAGCAGGTTTTTAGGACATGTGGGCTGATGCCGTCTGGACCGTTTGCAGAATCTGAGTCGAGGTTTGACAGAAGCTCTCCACCTTGTCAGGAGAAAAGAACACAGAGTCCAGGGACAGTTGGGTGCGACTGGGTAAGGTGGGTACGGAAAGTAATTGGTTTTGGACACAAGATTTTGATGCAAACACCGAGTTTAAGAATTCAGCCTTTTCACATGCGGTATCAGCAGTGCGTATATTTGAGGTAAGGGAGGGAATGGAGGGGAAACATACACCAGAAACAGATTTGATTTGATTAGACACCACCAGGATATGGAGAAGGGAGAGGGGTTTGAGAGTTCAGACTTGAGCTGAGAAAGATGTTGTTTTCTGGCTCTCCTGAGGGTAGATACACACTTGTTCCAAGCTTTATGGAAGGAACTGAGATTACCCTCAATTGGGTTTGCTTTCCATGAGGCAAAGGCAAGTTGTTTAAGGACAACTGCCTCGCCATGAGCTTCAGTGAACTATGGGCAGGAGGAAAGGTAGGACAACTGAAGACGAGAGGGGATAAATCTGTGCATGAGGGAGAGCAAGTTTCTTTGAAAGAATTCCCAGGATGAGTTGATGTTGGAGAAAGTAACGATGGGAGACCAGTCTAGAAGTATGATGGCTGCTTCGAGACCCTGCCAGTTGGCTTGAGTGAAATGCCAGACTCGACGGCACTGAGGTGGTTCTCTGATAACAGCCAGAGAGATGTCCACTTTGACAAGCACATGGTCAGAAGAACCGATTGGAGTGGAGGAAGAACAGCAGATATTATCAGGGAAAATTGTCAAAATCAGATCCAGAAGAGATAGAGTATCATTAGTTGAGATCCGGGTCGGGAACTTGACCGATTGAGTCAGTCCCAATGAGTCGCAGAAGTCTTTTGCTGATTAATAGTAAATATAATTTTAAATTTTAAACTTACCCCGTGCACTGATAAGTCCCAGATATGACCTTCCCAACAGTGTTAAGAACCAACCAAACCAGATACAGTGTCTCCCTCTGGGAAGTCTGCTTGTGTGTTGGTAATGATGGCATCGTCTTTCCAATTGCAGACTCCATTAAATAGATCACCAAGCCTGCCATGTTTACACAAGGTAATTCCACAAGGTTAAAAGTCCACTCGCTGGCAGCGATGGTCAAAGGTTCGGGCCTTCGGGCGACATCCTCAGGAGTTTGCAGCATGCGGAGTTGCAAGCTGTCAGCTTTTTATGCGAGTTCACAATGTTATCCAAGTCTTTTGTTGTGCAAAGGCACACCAGCCCTTACTCGCAGATCCATTTCCAAGTATTTTTGGCTTCTTTGTGAAGCTTTGTGAGCCGTTTTAGGTAACGTTCCTTATCTGGCAGGCACCATATACTTTATGGTGCCCTGAACACCACCATTTCTAGTGGTATTTGCACATGCGCGCCGAGCAATCTGGGGCAGATTGCATCATTTTGAAAGTCGCGTATTCTCCTGTGATATTCCTCAATGGGCCGACACTCCTCTTAGCTGTTTTCTTTCCCCTTCTATACTTAAAGAATATCTTGCTGTTATATGTAATATTCTTGGCTATGTCCGTTTCATATTCAGCCGAAAGCTGCAGCCGCTGGTCCATGTATGTGTGAAGTGTAATAGTTTACTGAGAGCAGTATAGGCCAGATGGAACCATTCACCGCACCTCGTGCAGCGGATGGATCCACTCTGGCCCTGTAACTAGTGATGCAAGTTTTACATGTTGGGAAAACGTATATTGTTGTCTCCGGCAAGAAGGAGGAAAAAGGAGAGGACTGCTGGAAGAATATTGCTCCCCAAAGAGGAAGAAACCTGTTTGGTGTGGATACGTGATGCCTTTATGAGTGTGATGTGTTGATTTGAGGGGTTCTTGTCAAAGATAAGGAGTGGGCCGG
Source organism: Eptatretus atami (assembly GCA_035128595.1). NCBI lineage: Eukaryota > Metazoa > Chordata > Myxini > Myxiniformes > Myxinidae > Eptatretus > Eptatretus atami. The sequence continues at coordinate 87,490,422 of CM068965.1, read as the reverse complement.
TCAATGGGGACTGATCGGTGCTCTGACTATGGCCGTGCTACCCTGACAAATCCGGGTAGCATGGAAGAGTGGGGAAGATTTGCCCCCAGTCTTGCATTGGGGGGTGCAACCACCATGAAGAGGCATCCCCAATAGTTGCAGCCATTTGGTTGGTGTCCCTGGTGTGCTATGATGTTTTAAAAGACAAGGCAACATAAGGAATAAAATGGATGAACAAGGAAATGGGGACACAAACTGTGCTGACGTATGTTTGGCTTCCTGTACGAGTGACCACATGGAAAATGAGAAGTTAAATCATAAAGAGACAAAATCAGGATTAAAATAAAAAGCATACAAACAGGAGAGTGAGGAAGGAACATGGTGGTAGTGGTGGTGATGGTGGTGAATGAGGTCCAAACTCTCGACAGAGCATTGGGGGGCTACACTAAGTCATTAATATTTCCGGGCCCAAGAAGCAATCCTGGACAGCACGCCACTATGTCAGCATACGGAGATGTCTGCTCTGGTCAGCCATGGGAATGGAACCCACACCAGTGAAAGCAAAGCAACAAGGCTTTACCCACTCCACCACCCAACCTTTCGAAGAAAGGACTGGAGAAGAAAACTCAGGGGAAAGTTGGGAAGTCGCAGCAGCAAGACCAGAACATGCATGGGACGATGTTGAGATTTCTACAGGTCCAGCAATAGTGACACATTTCTACAGGTCCAACAACCAGCTCTGTGAGTTGACTCGCGTGACCGGTGAGACCCGAGAGACAGGATCATTGTGGGAAACCAAAATGGCACGTTAAGAAGCGATATCCCAGCAGAAGGATAACAAACCATCTCCACCACTGCAGATTCCCAAGTGCAGTGATCCGGGGAGAAATTGCTGGACACCTCGTGCAACATTACCGAGGCACGGAAACCTCCGCAAGAATCTTAATACAAACTCAACCGATTAGCAAAAATATCTTTACATCATACGGTCGTAATATGGTGAGCTAATGACAGTTGGTATTAGTGAATGACAGTTGGACGTGTTTGAAGTGAATTGTATTGGCAGTGACGAGGGTTGAAAACACAAAATGAATGAAGCAGCGAAGGAATATATACAAAAATAATAATTTAAGGAAGGACATTGGTCTGTGATCGAAAAAGGTACTTGTCTGCTATAAAGAAACGGTGGGTTTTTTGGGGGTTAAAAAAATAATTTCATTCAATCATGTTTGCAGTGCAATGGCCTGTGGGACGAGTGCAAGCCCATCTCATTGTCGGGTCCGGCACTTGAGCCAACGGTGACGGAACCAGAAGATGTGCAGCCAGAGGAAGAAGTAAAGGTATGTTTTCACTTTATTATCACAGGTAGCTTTTTAATGAACTTGGAACATGGAGCGAGAGAGAGGGAGATTATTTGTAGGAAAACAGAAACTACATCTGGCCCCGGGTACAGACATCTTGAGTCCCGTTTCAGGATGTGATAAGGGCATATGAAAGAAGACATTTTATCCACATTCCACATGATGCCAACGTCACACGTGCCCTGCTCCTTAAACCATTTTCCCATTAAGTTGCGGTCAGCGGCTCGTGTAGTGGGTACACTTGGCCCAAGTCTGTCACTAACTGGCTAACCAGGCTTGACATTCCACTGAATGTGATAGGAAGTTGTAATTTGTTCATGGTGCCCGAGATAGCTCGCCAACTCTTCACGAAGGACACCTTGGGATCTATATCGTCCACCAACTAATGCTTGCAGACGGTCCCCAGTTCAAGGTCTATGTGAGGGACGGACACTTTGTGATGCAACGCCTTTCCCTCGAGTCTTTAGTCAGGTATGAAATCACTACCAAACTCGACAGGTTAGAGGTAGGTGCACGACCTCTACGCTACCCAGTCAGAATAACCCAATGCTATTCATCCTCTTAATTCATGAAAATGATTCAAGCTTGATTTGTCCGTGCATGTGTGGGTATCGATCTATTGGACCATGTCCACGAAAGCCAGTGACCTTTGTCGTGGGGGAGGGGGGTCAGGGGAAGTATGTAAAGGCAGGAATCTGTGAGACCCATGTGGGAAACTTGAAAGTTCCAGTGAAAACAGTTCAGTCTTTTGCATCTCCAGTGAAAACATTGACATGCTTCTCTGCTTTGCTTTATGGGTCTTCTCTCACAGATTTGATCTCTCTCATCCCATGTGGTAAAAAGCTCTTTCATTGGCACTGATTTGCCTCGTCCGTCTCTCTCTGCTCTCTCTGCTCTCTCTCTCGTCTCTCTCTCTCTCCCCTCCTTCTTTTCCTCCCTATTCTCTCTCTCTTCTCTCTCTCTCTCTCTCTCCCTCTCTCTCTCCCTCTCTCTTCCTCTCTCTCCCCTCTCTCTCCCTCTCTCTCCCTCTCTCTCCCTCTCTCTCTCTCTCTCCTCCCTTCTCTCCTCTCTCTCCCCTCTCTCTCCCTTCTTCTCCTCTCTCTCCCTCTCTCTCTCCTCTCTCTCTCCCTCTCTCTCTCTCTCTCCTCCCCTCTCTCTCTCCTCCCTCTCCTCATGTTGTTTGTTTTCATTTGACACTCTTTTTCTTATTCTCCTTTCCTTTGAGGCAACATTTGAAAAGTCATGCGTATATATGTACCTTTAGGCACTGGAGACATGGGGAATGCTGGATTCTGTGATTGCCTGGACGTGGTCGTTAGCCAATCATCTCGCTTGGTGAAATATTGATTCCATAGTGTGAAATATTGATTCCATAGTGTGAAATATTGATTCCATAGTGTGAAATATTGATGGACCTCCCATTTCAGTCAAGGTTTTGATAGATTAGCCTGTTCCTTTGTTTGTTGATAAGGTCTCATTGACTGATCCCGTTGCAATGATGTTGTCACAAATTGCGCTCGTATGTGAGCGTGTCTGTAGGGGGGAAGCCCGACAGTCAGCCGCAGATCTTCTGGACAACCACCCAAGGTCCACTGGCCTGACACACGTTCCCCTGGCTGCTCCTCCCCTCTTTACCACCTGACTCCACATTCCGAAGATGACGAGGAAAGCGAAAGAGACGACAAAGAAAAGCGGCAAAAAGACGTGGAGGAAATTTCTCCCACCTCACCCGGTAGCGTTTCTTTTCTTGTTTTTTCTTCCCATATAACCAACCCATCCTCATTGCTATCCTGAAATATTCCTTACACGTTTCCAGGTTTGACAGAATCTCATTGGGAATCTTTCTCAACCTTAAGAACTCACGGAATGTTTTGGTAAAGAATTTGTTAGGTTGGTACGTTTATGGCGAATGTTCGTGAATGATCCGCTTTGTGTTGGGGAAAAATAGATTTGACATCGATTGATCGGAGAACCTCATATTTTGTGGCGTGGTACTGTCAGGTCCCGGTTTGTAACGGGGATGCGTTCCTGAAAAGCGCAACTAATATCAAAACGATGAAAATCAAAGCAATTTTTCCTCATCTTACTATAATTCACCGTCTGTCTGTCTGTCTGTCTGTTCCCAGGTACCGCAAAAACGGCTGAACCGGTCACAACCATTTTTTGGGTGTATAATCCTGGGACCCCTTGGAGTAAAATAGGCATAAATATAATAACATGACCCCCTTGACGGCTCCCGTAGGGAGCGGGTGCTTCTAATACAAATGAATGGACTAAGCGGGGGATGCGTTCCTCACATTGCTACTTCAGGTATTATATTTCACTCTTTACCTATGGTATTACCCTTGTTTTTGGTTAATGATAGTTATAGTCAAGTACATTTATGTAAAAATAAATAAATTTTAAAAAACGATTACCAGACATATTTAAATGAAAATAAACCTCTTGAGGAAGCGTTCGAAGTTGGGGGTACCTCTTCTTCTTCCTCCTCCATCAATGAACGTCGGCATTTTTGGAGGCAAAATTCATAACCCGGCGACATCAACTGCATGTTCATGAGCATCCATTCCACGAATAACATCTAATTTCACTTCTAAAGCCCCTGTCACACCTTGACGATTTAGCCAGCGTATGGCAACGTATCAAAATTGATCTAAAATGCTGGCGTACGCTGAATTTTTTTTTTCAGTTTTGGGCGTATAATAACGTGTTGACGTATGCATAACATATTTGTAAGTACACAGAACGTTTCGATAACTAATAGATAACTTATACCAACGAATGCTTAGCGTGTTGTCGGCGTTCACAACTTATGCCAACGATAGTCTAACTTATGCATAGCGCGCGGCAGAGTATCGCCGACGATCACGTGGCGTAGCCTATTAAAAGGCTGCCGCTCGACGATTCAAATCATAACCGCACGAGACATCGAAGTGTCAACATCACCGTCATGCCGAAGAAAAAAAAAACCAAAAAAAAAAAACCATGGAGTCTGGAACACTGACGGGTTTCTCCTGTGAAGCCCATTTTTAATACCAATTCCCTAAACGCTGCCAATACGCCATTATACGGTAGCTGTAAGTTAGAAACACGTTCACTAAATTGTGGTCGTCCAGAAGATGTCAAATACGTCTACATACGTCAATATGCGTTGGAGATACGTTACACATAGGTTCAAAGCACGTTACTCATAGGTTAGAAAATAGTTTCGGTTACGCTAGACATTACCTCGACGTATTTCGACTTATGAGTAACTTACAAGTAACGTGTGTCGACGTGTGTCAACGATCGCATAACGTGCCTACAACTTATGGCCAGCGTATGCGGAACGTGTGAGTCATTCGCTGGCATACGTCGAAAAATTTTGAGCATGCTTAAAATTTGTCGACGAGCTCGGCATACTACGACGTATGCCAGCGGGCTTCAGCGTGCTTCGGCGTGCTCTTAACGTATACAAAACTTACCCATAACGTATTCGACGTGTGCCAGCGTATTCGCCAAATTTTTCATACGTCGGCATACGCTGGCTAAAACGTCAAGGTGTGACAGCCCTTAAGGTAACACTTTTACAATGCCTCTGAGCCAATCCACAGTCCAGTGCATTTCTTTATGTGTGAAGCAAAGTACAATCGGTCCTTCGGTGATTTGCGCTCCCAATTGGGTACTTTAGCGATGTATTCTGGCAGCTTTATTGGTCTTGTAAGTTCTGAAAACACTCGAGATGAATAGGTATGGCTTTTGAAACAACGTAAGTGCGCATTGAGGTGACGCAAATCGGGTCGTGGTATTCATAACGTAACAACGTATTTGCGAAACGATGTAATAAGGGGCGAAGTAAACTGGGGTACGACTGTACATGATCAACATTATCTCATGAAATGACATGAAGCACACACACATATAGGGTGGACCAAAAGTCATTGAAGGTTTTCTTTTTTAAAAAAACTTTTATTTTAAATAAAAATAAATGAAATAAATTGAAAATGTTTTTTTTTGTTGTTTTTTTTTAAAGTTCAAATTCAATTGAAAAGTTCAATTCATGGAATTTGTTTTTTTAGATTAATTGTGAAAAATAATGTCCTGCAAATGACCCCCATTGGACTTCTTCGCAAAGTCTTGCTCTTTCCAAAACTTGATCCATTACAGAGGCCAAAAGTCTTTGATCGATCGCTGCAATTCCTTCGGAAATGTTTTTCATTTCCTCTCGTGTCTGTGGCTTGTTGACATATACGCCATCTTTAAGGTATCCACACAGAAAAACAATCTGTGGTTGTTAAATATGGTGAATGTGGAGTCCAATTAATGTTTCCAAATCTTGAAATTATGCGGTTACCAAAAACTGTCCAGAACAAGTCCGTTGTTGGCCTCGCAGTATGAGCCGCAGCTCCATCTTGCTAGAAACACATTTCTGATAAATTTTTCACTTCCGGAAACAAGAAATTTTCCAGCATTGACCTGTATCGCTCACCTGTCACAGACACTGTATTACCATCATCATCTTGGAAAAAAAAAAAGGTCTTCCACTGCGGGCTGAGTCATGAACAGACCCCTTTGACTTGAAACGAGCGATCAACTTCCGAATGGTGTTTCCCGATGGTTGGTCTCGAACAGTAAAATGATTGCGAAATTTTCTTTGACTTTGAATTATTGATTTCCCACTGGAGTAATAAAATTCAACAATTTTCACGCGCTGGTCATCGATAAATTTATTCGTAATGAATCTCCCTGGTCTTCTTTATCTGTAAAACAAGAAAAATTAAAAATTAATTTAAAATAAAATAGTTATTAAAAAAAGAAAAGAAAACCATCAGTGACTTTTGGCCCACTCTGTACATCCATCATACTTGCTTGAAACCCATGAGTTTTCTTTTGCAAAAGAGTAGATTTGTACTGTCTATTCCATGGAACGTGCGTCTGCGTGCAGTTGTCTTGGGTTGCACTCAGTACACAAATGTCAGTGTCTACAAATGCATGTACGAGTCGTGGTCGTACGACGCAGTTAAAAACTTGGTTCGTTTTGGGGAGTACCTGTGATTTCCACGTGTCTTTGCTCTTGGATTCAGGTGAAGGCTCTTCCTCACCCACGGCAATGGGTCGGACGACAGCCGACGTTGCCGCAAAAGGCTTTTAAAGCCTTTGAGTTGACTGACGCTGCGTCGCGTGTATTGTCACGTTTTCCATCCTTTGATGTCTGAAACCCAAGCCAGAAGTAACATTATATCTTTAATAAATACCATATATATTATAATTATTGAAGAGGAAGGAGCACACCCTGAGAGCTCTCCGAACATTCCGCAGTGGTCTGGAGGAGGGGTGGTACTGTTCTTACAGACCACATCAGCACTGAATTTCTATCTCAAACCGACAAGATCCACCAAATCCTCTCAACAATCTGACTCAACTCCCCTTGTTGGGTGTTTGGCCTCCTATGTGCATCAACGTGACCATGTATGTCCTGTTTGCTTTCTTCCGGTGTTTAAACCCTTTCAGTCGCCAGTGATGACGAACCCCCAGCTGGTCGGTGGGTGAACTGGAGAAATCGATTTGTGAACCTGCTCAGGAAAGCCATTTCCTTCATTATCCAGCTGTGAGTTTATTCTTGTGTTATTCCTGTTGTTCTTCTCTATCTTCATCTTCTGTTCTTCTCCATCGCTCTTTTGTGCCTCTTGTGTGATACATTCACAAAACTTGGTAAAGGAAGCCAACCGTTTCTTCTTTTTTTATCGTTATTTTGATTGTATTTAATTAAGGAGTGTTTCATGTAAGCTAATAATGCTATGTTTATTCCATGGAATTAACAAATCTATCATCCTTTACCTTCCACCACCCACTCCATCCCTGCCCTAGGCTGTTCAAGGTTTATAGTCCAATTCACCAATTCTTCTACAACACCGTCCACCCGGAGTATAGCACTGTGACTGACGTTTATGTACTCATGTTCCTGGCCGATGTCGTCGACTTCATTATTATTATATTCGGCTACTGGGCTTTTGGGGTGAGATCAGCATGTAATTAAGGAACAAAACTTGGGAATTTACAACCAAACAAATGCTCGCTTTGATATATTTGATATCTGCCATCTCCGTTTATTTTTCTCCCTTTGCCCTACTGTTGGTGTTCTGTCTGTCTCTTCTCTCTCTCTCTCTCTCCTCTCTCTCTCTCTCTCTCTCTCTCTCTCTCTTCTCTCTCTCTCTCTCTTCTTCTTCTTCTTCTTTCTGTCTTTCTCTTTCTGTCTTTTCTCTTCTGTCTTTCTCTTTCTGTCTCTCTTTCTGTCTCTCTTTCTGTCTCTCTGACTCTCTGATTCTTTCTTTTTACTCTCTGTCTCTCTGATTCTCTCTGTCTCTCTGTCTTTCTCTCTCTCTGTCTCTCTGTATATATTCTCTTTTCTCTGTCTCTCTGTTTCTCTTTCTCTTTCTTTTCCTCTTTCTCTCTTTCTTTCTCTTTTCTTTTCCTTTTCTTGTTCTTTGTCTTCTCTTTCTCTCTGTCTTCTCTTTTCTCTCTGTCTTTCTCTCTCTCTCTCTCTCTCTCTCTCTCTCTCTCTCCTCTCTCTCTCTCTGTCTCTCTTGTCTCTCTCTCTCTCTGTCTCTCTCTCTCTGTCTCTGTCTCTGTCTCTGTCTCTGTCTCTGTCTCTGTCTCTGTCTCTTGTCTGTCTCTCTCTCTCTCTCTCTCTCTCTCTCTCTCTCTCTCTCTCTCTCTCTCTCTCTCTCTCTCTCTCTCTCTCCCTCTCTCTCTCTCTCTCGTTCCTTGTACTGATGCGTCCTGATCCATTCTCTGTTAACTTTGTTTACCAAAAAATATATCCCTCAAGATGATCACGTGGCTTGCTTAGGCTAGGTCACATTTGCCACGGCGGCCGTGGGGTCTCCAAAATCTACGGCCACTAGCAATTATATGGCGGCGGCAGTATTTCCACGGTCACACAAATGTAGCAGTCACATATGTTTTATTTTTCGGGGAGCCGCACGGCGATTAGGCCTAAGTCACATTTGCCACGGCGGCGTGGGGTCTCCAAAATCTAGGCCACTAGCAATTATACGGCGGCCGCAGTATTTCCACGGTCACACAATGTAGCAGTCACATATGTTTTTATTTTTCGGGGAGCTGTACGGCGTATTTATAAATTGTGGAGACCAAAACGTGGGGTTGCCGTACGGTCTTTGATTTGATGTCGCACGGTGACCTTGGGCTTCCGCGGCGGCCATAGAATTTTCGAGGCAGACGCAAGGTGCCCGCAAGGCGACCGCGGGGGGCCCTAAGGCGAACGTGCGGCCAGACGGACGGTAACGAATGGGTTAATTATTTATTTTTTTTTTACCAGTTTTTTTTTTCGGCTTGTCAAATTGCTACGGCGAACGTAGAAATGAAAAAAGTTATAACTCCAAGTTATAATTCCCGGCGACCTTACGACCTGTAAAAGATAGCCAAACGGCGTAGGGCCACCCTGAGCCACCGCCAGAAATCTGCGGCCGCTGCACGTTTCTGTCAATTCAGAGGGCGTACGGCCGCCGTATCCTCGCCGTAGAGCAAATGTGACTTTGGCCTTAGCGTAATTTTCGTATTTTCCTCCTCATGTGAATCCAGGTTCAAATTGCATGTATTATGTTAATTTGTACATTGTATATCGGTTTCCTTGTCATTCATGTAAAAGACTGAAATGTCTCTGATATCTTGTTATTCATGTAAACGTGCATTGCTATCACACAATGTCTTTGCGAGAGACTGTATGTCCGAGCTGCTCCATGACCTTTTAAAGGCCCAGTCACACTTTGACGTTTTAGCCAGCGATGGCAACGTATTAAAATGTATGTAAAACGCTGGCTTACGTTGAACTTTTGATGTTTTTTTTAAAGATTCGGACGTATTCATAACGACTTGGTCTTATGCATAACGTATTAGTAATGGACACAGAACGTTTCGTTGTGTTGTAGATAACTATTACCAACGAATGCTGAACCTGTTGTCGGCGTTCAAACTATGCCCAACGATAGTCTAACTCATGCATAGCACGCTGCACGCATCGCCGACGATCACGTGGCGTAGCCTATTAAAAGGCTGCCGCACAACGATTCAAATCATAACCGCCGCAGAAATGGAAGTTCAACATCGCAGTCACACCTTGGCGATCTTGCCAGCGTATGCCGACCTCTGAAAAATGCGTCTAAAACGCTGGCGCACGTCGAATACGGTATGGGTAAGTTTGGTATGCGTGAATAGAACGCTAAAGTACGCTATCATACGTCCTATTAAGTGGAGTACGTCTTGTAATTTTAAGCATGTTGAAAATTTTACGACGTACTTGCCGTATGACACACGCTCCGCATGCGATGGGAATAAGTTGTACGCACGATATGCGATCGTTGACACACATCGACACACGTTACTTGTAAGTTACTCATAAGTCGAAAAACGTCGAGGTAATGTTTAGCGTACCCGAAACTTATTTCTAAGCTATGAGTTACGTGTTGTACTAAGTTACGCGATCGTTGACACACGTTACTTGTAAGTTACTCATAAGTTGAAACACGTCGAGGTAATGTTTAGCGTACCCGAAACTTATTTCTAAGCTATGAGTTACGTGTTGTACTAACGTTACGCGATCGTTGACACACATCGACACACGTTACTGTAAGTTACTCATAAGTCGAAACACGTCAAGGTAATGGTTAGCGTCAGTGTTCCAGACTCCCGGTTTTTTTTTCTCGGTATGACGGTGTTCAGTGGACAGTGCGGTTATGATTTAAATCGTTGAGCGGCAGTCTATTAATTATATTATATTACAACCGCACTAGAAATCGAAGTGTCAACATCACCATCATACCGAAGGAAGGAAGAAAAAAAAATTAAAAAAAATAAAACCAGGGAGTCTGGAACACTGACGCTAACCATTACCTTGACGTGTTTCGACTTATGAGCACCTTCCAAGTAACGTGTGTCGATGTGTGTCAACGATCGCGTAACGTTAGTACAACACGTAACTCATAGCTTAGAAATAAGTTTCGGGTACGCTAAACATTACCTCGACGTGTTTCGACTTATGAGTAACTTACAAGTAACGTGTGTCAACGATCGCGTGACGTGCCTACAACTTATGGCGAGCGTTATGTGGAACGTGTGAGTCATACGCTGGCATAAGTCGTAAAATTTCAAGCATGGAAAGCTTTGAGGACAATCGAAAAGTACACGTTTAAAGCCAGCGTGCAACGACGTATGGCAGTGTTTTTCAGCGTGCTCTCAATGTTATCAAAACTTACCCATAACGTATTCGACGTGTACCAGCGTTTTAGACAATTTTTACAAAATCGGCATACGTTGGCTAAAACGTCAAGGTGTGACTGGGCCTTTAGACACCGTAGATAAGGAAATATTGAGACGAGTATGTTGTCGCTTTGCTCTGAGCTCCTTGAAAGTTCATTTACTTGTCCAGTCATTAATGAAGTATCTCATGTCCATATCCACCATATGCCTTGTCAATAGAGATTGTGTTGTAATTTATAATCATTTTCACTTCCATCACTTCATCACCAATTTTATCTTTAGTAACCATTATATGCAAAAGTGCAATTTCCATTCTCAAAACACTCAGGGTCCTGATCCTGCAGCCCGTAAACTCATAAAATGCAAGTTTAACTGATGATGGTGTGCCAGTAAATGCTTTGGGGGTTGTGGGGAGGGGGGGGCTAAGGGAGTGGTGGGGGTGACGAACATTGTGATTACTGATGGATTGCTCTTTTCCATTTCAGAAACACTCGGTGGACACAAACATAACAAACACGATATCCAAAAACCGCGTTCCCAAGGCCTTCCTCGTGATGCTTTTGATCCAGTTTTCAACAATGGTCATCGATCGTGCACTTTACCTGCGGAAGACTGTCATGGGAAAGTGCATTTTCCAGGTGGTGCTAGTCATTGGAATTCACATTTGGATGTTCTTCATCCTGCCCGGTGTCACTGAAATGTAAGAATGTTGATCAAGTTCAAGCCTCTCAAGCACACTGTCTCTCACTCTCTCTTTCTATCCATCTCCCTCTCTATCTCTCTGTCTCCCTTTCTTCCTTTGTGTCTCTCTCTCTCTCTCTCTCTCTCTCTCTCTCTCTCTCTCTCTCTCTCTCTCCCCAATTTTACTCCTCTTGCTGCCCCTGTGTTTCTCCACTGTTTCGTTGGTTTCAGGCTGAAACTATAGATTTACATCTCCTGTTCTCCCATAAAATATACTGCAATCCAACAATCGATCCAATCTTCACTTTCCTCCCACGTTGCAGCAAGAATTAGTAAACACAAGATGCCTTATTTTGATGCAAACTACACTTGTTGAAACTTGAACACCTGATTTTCCTGCTCTTCTATTACTCCTATGTCCACCAAACCTTCCCTCTCTTTCCTCTCACTCCCAACTCACCTTCCATCTATTTCTCCCCAACCTCGTTCCCTTTCTCAAACATTTTAACCTCCGCCACCGAAGATGGATGGAGGTTATGTTTTCACCTGTCTGTTTGTTCGCTTGTTTGTGAAAAGGATATCGCACAAAGTTGTGGACGGATTCGGACAAAACTTGGTGAGCCGGTTGGGTATATAACAAGGAGGAATTGATTCGATTTTGCTGAAGATCCGGATCTGGATCAGAGAATTATTTAAGTGATTCTTCACCATTGAGACATAGGGCCAAAAACTATATAAAGCGGGATATCGCACAAAGTTGTGGACGGATTCGGACAAAACTTGGTGAGCTGGTTGGGTATGTAACAAGGAGGAATTCATGATATATTTTGGTGAAGATCCGAATCCGGGTCCAATAATTTTTTTAAAGTGATTTTTCACCATTGATTGATCGGGCGAAAACAATACACACAGCATGATGTTTCAAAAACGTTGTGGACGGTTTCAGATGAAACTTGGTGGGCGAGTCGGTTCGATGACAAGAACAAGCCAATTAAATTTTAATTCAGGTCCGAATCCAGATCCGGCCTATCAGCGGGATACAAAACGTCAACTAATCAGCTTGGTAGAGGTATGCGCTCTACCGAGTGCCCTTCTAGTTTTTATTGTTTTATTTTTATAACTTTAACCCCGACCCCACCCATTACCCCCAAACCTTTGTGTATGTAATTGTCTTCTAGCTGTTCCTTAAAAGCTGTTCCAATATGTAGGAATGCAGTAATGCTTAATTTTCATGGAATTCTTTCAAGTTATAAAAATTTTGAGTAGTCATTGACCTTCCCACTATAAAATGCAGTAAACTTGTGTTGAAAAGGAATTTTAAGTTAGGCTGTCTGAAAAGAATAATCTATCTCTAATTCCAGCAATCTGTGTGTGTGTGTCTGTCTGTCTGTCTGTCTGTCTGTCTGTCTGTCTGTTTGTATGTGTGTCTGTATGCGACCGCCGTTTCTCGACGACCGCCGGTCCGATCTGATTGAAACTTGCCAGGAATATTGCTGGGGACCCGCGGATGTGCCTTTTCGAGGTTTGATATCAATCGGACAAGCGGTTCCTAAGTTATGGCCATTTATCTGTCGACCAATGACAAGACACGGTGCTATGACATCACGAATGACGTCACAATTAATGTTTATTTATTTATTTATTTTTTCCCCACGATTGACGTCACAATTCTTCTTCTTCGTTTGGTATGACGTCACAATCGACGCTGGGGACCTGAGTATGTGCCTTTTCAAGGTTTGATATTAATCGGACAAGCGGTGCCCAAGTTATGGCCATTTATTTACCAAACCAATGACAGGACACGGTGCTATGACGTCACGAATGACGTCACAATTAATGTTTATTTATTTATTTGTTTTTTTGTGAATACATTTGTGAATACATTTACAGAGAGAGGGGCGAGAGAGGAGGGGGGAGGATGTCAGCAGATGGAATCCTCAATCCTTCTTTGTCTTGCTTTTCTCAATTTTGTTTTTAACTATTTAATTCACCCTCACCCCAGAATGCATACATCACTACAACAGCACTTGGTGGAGCACATACCTCCACCAGGCTGAACGGTTTACGTTTTGCGTCCCACCGATCAGCTGGATCTCGATCCAGACCTGAAACAAAATCGAATCACTTTGTTCTTATCACACACCCAATCTGTCCACCAAGTTTCATCCGAACCCATCCACAACGTTTAGAGATATCCTGCTCACAGACAGACAAACAGGGGTGAAAACGTAACCTCCCTCCACCTTCGGTCATGGAGATAATAAATTGATAGCCCGTTTTGTTTTGCGATTAACAACTGTTGTTCAATATCACCATTTGGTACTTCATCATCATCATCCGCCATTTGTTCTAATGTCGATTTAAACTATTTATTTTGCAACTTCACAAAACCCCATCGATATGAGACTTTCAAAATGACATGTTTGCTGCGAGGATGCGAACGAGAACGAGGCCTTTCGTGCACACGCTGTGTGTGCTTCCAGTGACGGTTCGGCTCACAATGCACTTTTAACCTGCCTTTGCGAACACGAAATGTGTGACTCAAATTGTCTTTTAAACATAATTTTCAGCATTTAGATGAAAGAGTGGCAATTTCAAAATGGTTAACCATTGCTGTTGTGCTCCCGAATGCAAATCTGACTCACGGAAATCGAGGAAATACGAGAAATATCAGTGGATGAGAGGTGTCGGGTTGGTATCATTTCCTGTTCGTACAAGCGAGCAGTGGCAGTGTATATAACACAAATACATACAAGCAAACACACACACATGGAAGGATGCTTCTCCTTTTACCAATTGACCAATAGATGCAAAAATCTAGTATAATTTCTCTTGAGGCCCAGGAATCAAACAAACCATATATTCTCATAGAAAAGGCTGAGAAAGTTTTCCAAGACTTTGATTGTGCAGAGGTACAGCCCTTTCTCTCAGGTGACGGCACGTTCCGGCGAGGCCACGATCGTGGCCGTTGGCACGTTCCAGTGAGGCTATAATCGTGGCCAACAGTACTCAAATGGTTAATGACATTGGTGGATTTCTCGTTCATCCTTATTTTAATAATGAGCTCTTTCAAGACTTGCAGGTTCGGTTCAATATTTTCACACTCCTCTCTGAGCTGTACAGCTTGGATTTGAATCCAGACCCAGCTGTAAGCTGACATCCTGGTGTTTCCCACACAGCAGGAGGAATAAATGTGTGTGCTGTCCCTCAGATGGACGTTAAATTGGCCGTTCCATCTGCTGACATTAGTTGGTGGATGTTGAAGACCTCACGTTGCCTTTTCCTGAAAGTAGGCAAGTTATTGCAGATGCTCTTTCTGAACAAATTACTTCCAAATTCCTGTCCCAACTGACTGCTGGAAAGCCAACGACAACCCGCCCGGTACAACTTTGCCCAGAAACTGTTTTGTCAGCACCGATGCTCTGTAAAGAATATGGTATATTGATGATGGTGAATTTGTCTTTTAGTGGTTCCCACCATCAACTGTAATGCGAATTTATTTGGAGAAACTCGTTCTGTGCTGTTTTTTAAACACCTTTCTGAACCTCACCATCAACCTGTTCTCATCCTTTACCCGCAGACCGTTCAACAAAAATACAGTGGCACAGGTGTGGTACGTCTCAAAATGCATCTACTTCGGCCTGTCGGCATACCAGATCCGCTGTGGCTACCCGACCCGCATCCTCGGGAACTTCCTAACCAAGCGTTACAACTACATCAACCTATTTCTCTTCCAGGGGTTGGTTTATTTGACTTGATTTTGAGGCTTCGTGGTGAAATTGTGTTGACTCATAAACCGAAGACTCCTTTAATGTGACAAATGTTTCTTCACAGTGCCATTTTGAGCTTCATTTTTAACTTGCTGCTGTCTCCAGGTAGATTTCAAAGGTAACATAGCTTTTATCATCAAAATGATTACATATACTAGCAGGCTCTCCTGTGGGAGTACCCTTCTCAGCCCACCTTCGGTGGACAATATGCTGTGGCACGTCCTACTGTATTAAACAAGGCAATTCTCTGTATGCATATTTGTACGTACATCTGAAAATCCAAGAAAAAACACAGGACTGCCCCGATCTCCATGAAAATTTGCATACGTGTTGGTAGTACGCAGGGTCAGGTTATGGGCAAAAACACCCCACCCCTGGGTAAAATCACAAACTGGTGCAGGCTGCACCGTGCAGCACATGGAACATGTCTTTCAAACCTGAAAAATCTCACACTCTCACTGTGTCTCTCCGAAAGGAGGAGGAGGAGATCGGGACCATACTCTGAGTATGAGTGTTGGTGTTGCCGAAGCAGTCTCCTTGGCTATTGGGCACAATCCTGGACGGGTCGCCACTCCGACACAGTATACCAGCGAGCTGGTACTCATTTTGCCGACCTCGGAAGGATAACAGGCCGAGTTAACCCCACCTGGTGTTAATTCAACAGTTGAGCGGGATTTGAACTCAGGACCCTAGGATCCAAAGCCCGCCACCCTAACCATTAAGCCAACACCAGGCATCCGAAAAGACCGTTTGGAAAACCCCCCCATCGACTTTCTCAACAATCCTCTGGAAGAAGTCCTTTTTTTCAAGCTTCTGGGTCTCACTATCTGCCATGATCTCTCCTGGGAAAGCCACATATCCAACCTGGCCTCCAAAGCCGGTCACCGACTGGGAATCCTCCATCGTGCAAAGTCCTTCCACGGCCCACCTAAGCTCCTGACCACATACAAAGCTTTTGTCCACAGCCTGATGGAGTACTGCTCTCCCCTCTGGTTGGTGCTCCTGCCTCTCACCTTTCCCGGATTCACGCAGTGGAAACCAAGGCATTTCGGATCATTGGTATCTCCCACGATGAGGCTGAGTCTTGGGCCTCTAACTCTCTCAGCACAGGCAGGTCGGTGGTGGTCTTGTCTTCTACCGTCTCCTCTCCGGTCTCGCCCTGTCCCCCCCCCCCACCGCTCTGTCTACAATTTGTCCCACCATAATTCTGCAGAGAGCTCAAGGTCCACCAACAACCCCCTTCTGGTAAAACTACCAAAATCACGAATCACTGCTCACTTCACTCTTTCATTCCTCTTTTTCCCGCCTTTGAATAAACTCCCTCACTCTGTTCAATCCCATTCTTCCCTTCAGGCCTTCAAAACAGCTGTTCACACCACCTCTTATTGTCCCCATTCAAATCCTCGATTCTTTCTACCCCCGTTAATCCACCCCAAACCCACCTCCTTCAAATTCCCTGCTTTCCTTCCTGAAAGTCCTTGATATATCCGTCTTGTATTCCCTGTGTTCCCGCCCCATCCCTCTCCCTTCCACAGATCTAATGTCTCTGTTCCCACTGTTTTTGTCCTTCCCATCCCGCCCCTCTTGTCTCATGCCCCCCTTGCTGTGCGTTGTGTGTTAGCTCTTATATGAGCCTCGACAAGGTATACAAAAAAAAAATTATAAAAAAATAACCACCCCCCCCCCCTTTCCCTCCCGATGAAGAAGACAACTTGCCATGATGATTTTTGTCATTTTTGATAGAAATTTTATTCATCACAATATATCATACTCCATATCATAATTTTGAGAAGGTTCCATTGTATTATGAAGACTGGAATGGCACTCGACAGAGCACATATTTCCGCCAGGCTCAACTATTTACATTTTGTATCCCACTGATAATGCCTGGTGTTGGTTTAATGGCTCGGGTGGTGGGCTTGGGATCTTAGGATCCTGAGTTCAAATGCCACTCAGCTGTTGAATTAATACCAGGTGGGGTTAACTCGGCCTGTCATCCTTAAGAGGTTGGCAAATGAGTGCCAGCATGCTGGTATACTGTGTCGGAGTGGCGACCCGTCCAGGATTGTACCCAATAGCCAAGGAGACTGCTTAAGCAGCACCAACGCTCTGCACAGAGTACGGTCCCGATCTCCTCCTCCTCCTTGGGATCCAAAGATCCTGATTTCAAATCCTGCTCAGCTGTTGAATTAATACCAGGTGGGGTTGACTCTGGCTGTCATCTTTCCAAGATCGGCAAAATGAGTGCCAGCTTGCTGGTATACTGTGTCAGAGCTGTGACCTGTCCAGGATTGTGCCCAAGAGTCCAGGAGACTGCTGAGACAGCACCGATGCTCTGCACAGAGTATGATCCCAATGGATGGATCGATGGATCCCATTGATAGGCTGGATCTGGATGTCCTATCCCGAAGAGAGGATGATCACCTGCCTCTGCTGTCATCTGAGCTCCAGCATTTGGACATCAGTATTGCAGCACTCTCTGAGGATTGGAGACTGGATAGTGGTGAGATCATGGTGGATGGTTACACCTACTATTGGCCTGGTTGCTCTGATTGTTACCATACCCAAGGAGTTGCTATAGCTGTGTCCAATAAGCTGACTCTCATGATAATTGAGGTAACACAGGTCAACAAGCAGATTATGAGTCTGTGGCCTCACAGACGCAGCACGGACACGGCACGGAAATGGACACAGCATGATACGGACACCACCCAGGCACACTCAGACACTGCCGACAAAATAGGTGAAGAATGCTTTGTCCCACCGTCGCAGGCTGACTCGGTGTCCTGTATGTTATGGCATCCTCCAATTTCATACTTTCCCGGGAAGCCAGTTGTGTCTATGGTTGTGTCCATGACTTGTCCTGTCCCACCGTCATGGCAGTATCCCACCGTCGTTTCTGTGGTCATGCCGTGTCGTGTCCGTGCCGTATCGGTGGTCATGCCGTGTCCGTACTGTTTCCGTGCTATGTCATGTCTGTGCCGTGTCCCACCATTGAGGTGGGTGGTGACTCTGCGAAATCAGTCGCCGGCAAGCCAACACAGGTGTTTGATTCACCACTCAAATCACCCGTGTACATGTGCTGGTAGCTCGGTAGAAATGGTGTAACAGTTTGGAGTGACGGCTGTTTCTTCCACTTAATCATGGGTAATGGCATCCTCTCTCAATCGTGGCAGCCATCTCTGTTGTTTCATAACAGTGCTCCTGTAAAATGTTACATAACGGTGCTCCTGTAAAATGTTACACAACGGTGCTCAAAAGCGAACGTTTTCTAGGCCCGATCCACACTTCGGTATTTCGGACAAACCTCGTCCAATTTCTGGCAAACTTTGGGTCTTTCAGCCATTGGTGTCGCATGAAACCATCTCAAGTCTGTATTACCACAACCACCAAGGATGCAGACTCGGCATATTTGGGGGAAGTCGAAATTATTCGCCGTTTGAGTTCAATCGTACTATGATGTAACCCGGAGACAATACGGACATGGCGGTCGACTCCCAGGTGTGACGTCATGGCTAATGGTGAAGAAGAAAATTTTGACTTTTAATTGCAAAATTACCTGTTTTATCAATGGCAAATCGGAAAAAGATGTTTCATAACTAATTTATAGGGTATGAGGGGAGAGATTACGTTGAGCTTGTCTGAGCATCTGGGTTCCCTTGAAAGTATATTCACTACCATTCATAGATGTTAGTTAGATGGCGAGTAGAACAGTGGATGTTAGTTATATAGCGAGTAGACAGTGGATGTTAGTTATATAGCGAGTAGACAGTGGATGTTAGTTATATAGCGAGTAGACAGTGGATGTTAGTTATATAGCGAGTAGACAGTGGATGTTAGTTATATATAGCGAGTAGACAGTGGATGTAGTTATATAGCGAGTAGACAGTGGATGTTAGTTATATAGCGGTAGACAGTGGATGTTATTATATGCGAGTAGACAGTGGATGTTAGTTATATAGCGAGTAGACAGTGGATGTTAGTATATAGCGAGTAGACAGTGGATGTTAGTATATAGCGAGTAGACAGTGGATGTTAGTTATATAGCGAGTAGACAGTGGATGTTAGTTATATAGGAGTAGACAGTGGATGTTAGTTAATTAGCGATAGACAGGTATGTTAGTTATATAGCGAGTAGACAGTGGATGTTAGTTATATAGCGAGTAGACAGTGGATGTTAGTTATATGCGAGTAGCAGTGGATGTTAGTTATATAGATGAGTAGACAGTGGATGTTAGTTTATAGTGAGTAGACAGTGGATGTATAGTTATATAGCGAGTAGACAGTGGATGTTAGTTATATAGCGAGTAGCAGTGGATGTTAGTTATATAGCGAGTAAAGACAGTGGATGTTAGTTATATAGTGAGTAGACAGTGGGATGTTAGTTATATAGCGAGTAGACAGTGGATGTTAGTTATATTAGGTAGTAACGTGGATGTTAGTTATATAGTGGTAGACAGTGATGTTAGTTATATTAGCGAGTAGACAGTGGATGTTAGTTATATAGGATGACTGGAATGTTAGTTATATAGCGAGTAAACAGTGGATGTTAGTTATATAGTGAGTAGACAGTGGATGTTAGTTTATAGCGAGTAGACAGGAATGTTAGTTAGATAGCGAGTAGACAGTGGATGTTAGTTATATAGCGAGTAGACAGTGGATGTTAGTATATCGGAGTAGACAGTGGATGTTAGTTATATAGAGAGTAGACAGTGGATGTTAGTTTATAGTGAGTAGACAGTGGATTTGTTATTATATAGCGAGTGACAGTGGATGTTAGTTATATAGCGAGTAGACAGTGGATGTTAGTTTATATAGCGAGTAGACAGTGGATGTTAGTTATATAGCGAGTAGACATGGATGTTAGTTATATCGGAGTAGACAGTGGATGTTAGTTATATAGCGAGTAGACAGTGGATGTTAGTTATATAGAGAGTAGACAGTGGATGTTAGTTAGATAGAAGTAGACCAGTGGATGTTAGTTATATAGCGAGTAGACAGTGGATGTTAGTTATATAGCGAGTAACATGGATGTTAGTTATATAGCGAGTAGACAGTGGATCTTAGTTATATAGCGAGTAGACAGTGGATGTTTAGAATAGTGAGTAGAAGTGGATGTTTAGTTATATCGTGATAGACAGTGGATGTTAGTTATATAGGCGAGTAGACAGTGGATGTTAGTTATATAGGAGTAGACAGTGGATGTAGTTAGAATGCAAGTAGAGACAGTGGATGTTAGTTATATAGCGAGTAGACAGTGGATGTTAGTTATATAGCGAGTAACAGTGGATGTTAGTTATATAGCGAGTAGACAGTGGATTTAGTTATATAGCGAGTAGACAGTGGATGTTAGTTGATAGCGAGTAGCAGTGGATGTTAGTTATATGTGAGTAGACAGTGGATGTTAGTTATATAGCGAGTAGACAGTGGATGTTAGTTATATAGCGAGTAAACAGTGCATGTTAGTTAGATAGCAAGTAGACAGTGGATGTTAGTTATATAGCGAGTAAACAGTGGATGTTAGTTATATTGCGAGTAGACAGTGGATGTAGTTATATAGTGGATAGACAGTGGATGTTAGTTATATAGCGAGTAGACAGTGGATGTTAGTTATATAGCGAGTAGACAGTGGATGTTAGTTATATGTGAGTAGCAGTGGATGTTAGTTATATAGCGAGTAGACAGTGGATGTTAGTTATATAGGGAGTAGACAGTGGATGTTAGTTAGATAGGAGTAGACAGTGGATGTTAGTTATATAGCGAGTAGACAGTGGATGTTAGTTATATAGCGAGTAGACATGGGGTTAGTTATATAGCGAGTAAACAGTGATGTTAGTTATATAGCGAGTAGACAGTGGATTTTAGTTATATAGCGAGTAACAGTGGATGTTAGTTAATAGCGAGTAGACAGTGGATGTAGTTATATCAGTGAGTAGACAGTGGATGTTAGTTATATAGCGAGTAGACAGTGGATGTTAGTTATATGGCGAGTAAACAGTGCATGTTAGTTAGATAGCAAGGTAGACAGTGGATGTTAGTTATATAGCGAGTAAACAGTGCATGTTAGTAGATAGCGAGTAGCAGTGGATGAGTAGATATGCAGTAGACAGTGGATGTAGTTAGATAGCGAGTAGACAGTGGATGTTAGTTATATAGCGAGTAGACAGGATGTTAGTTAGATATGCGTAGTAGACAGTGGATGTTAGTTATATCGCGGTAGACAGTGGATGTTAGTTAGATAGCGAGTAGACGTGGATGTTAGTTATATCGCGGGTAAGACAGTGGATGTTAGTTAGATAGCGAGTAGACAGTGGATGTTAGTTATATAGCGTGTAAACAGTGGATGTTAGTTTATATAGCGAGTAGACAGTGGATGTTAGTTAGATAGCGAGTAGACAGTGGATGTTAGTTATAATAGCGAGTAGACAGTGGATGTTAGTTATATAGTGGAGTGCCAGTGGATGTTAGTTAGATAGCGAGTAGACAGTGGATGTTAGTTATATAGCGAGTAGACAGTGGATGTTAGTTATATAGCGGAATAGACAGTGGATGTTAGTTATATAGCGAGTAGACAGTGGTGTAGTTATATAGCGAGTAGACAGTGGATGTTGTTATATAGCGAGTAGACAGTGGATGTTAGTTATATAGCGAATAGACAGTGGATGTTAGTTATATAGCGAGTAGACGAGGTGTTTTATGATAGCGAGTAGACAGTGGATAGTTAGTTATATAGCGGAGTAGACAGTGGATGTTAGTTATATAGTGAGTAGACAGTGGATGTTAGTTATATAGCGAGTAGACAGTGGATGTTAGTTATATATGTGAGTAGACAGTGGATGTTAGTTATATAGCGAGTAGACAGTGGATGTTAGTTATATAGCGAGTAGACAGTGGATGTTAGTTATATAGTGAGTAGACAGTGGATGTAGTTATATAAGGAGTAGACAGTGTGTTAGTTATATAGCGAGTAGACAGGATGTGTGTGTATAGATAGCGAGTAGACAGTGGATTTAGTTATATAAGCGAGTAGAAGTGGATGTTAGTAATAGCGAGTAGACAGTGATGTTAGTTATAAGAGAGTAGACAGTGGATTGTTAGTTATATAGTGAGTAGACAGTGGATGTTAGTTATATAGCGAGTAGACAGTGGATGTTAGTTATATGGCGAGTAACAGTGGATGTTAGTTATATAGCGAGTAAACAGTGGATGTTAGTTATATAGGAGTAGACAGTGGATGTTAGTTATATAGCGAGTAGACAGTGATGTTAGTTATTAGTGAGTAGACAGTGGATGTTAGTTATAGTGAGTAGACAGTGGATGTTAGTTATATAGCGAGTAGACAGTGGATGTTAGTTATTAGCGAATAGACAGTGGATGTTAGTTATATAGCGAGTAACAGTGGATGTTAGTTATATAGGAGTAGACAGTGGATGTTAGTTATATAGCGAGTAGAGGATGTTAGTTAGATAGCGAGTAGACAGTGGATGTTAGTTATATAGCGAGTAGACAGTGGATGTTAGGTATATATCGCGAGTAGACAGTGGATGTTAGTTTATAGCGAGTAGACAGTGGATGTTAGTTATATAGTGAGTAGACAGTGGATGTTAGTATATAGCGAGTAGACAGTGGATGTTAGTTATATAGCGAGTAGACAGTGGATGTTAGTTATATAGCGAGTAGCAGTGGATGTTAGTTATATAGCGAGTAGACAGTGGATGTTAGTTATATCGTGAGTAGACAGTGGATGTTAGTTATATAGCGAGTAGACAGTGATGTTAGTTATATAGAGAGTAGACAGTGGATGTTAGTTAGATAGCAAGTAGACAGTGGATGTTAGTTATATAGCGAGTAGACAGTGGATGTTAGTTATAGCGAGTAACATTGGATGTTAGTTATATAGCGAGTAGACAGTGGATCTTAGTTATATAGCGAGTAGACAGTGGATGTTAGTTAGATAGTGAGTAGACAGTGGATGTTAGTTATATCGTGAGTAGACAGTGGATGTTAGTTATATAGGAGTAGACAGTGGATGTTAGTTATATAGAGAGTAGACGTGGATGTTAGTTAGATAGCAAGTAGACAGGGATGTTAGTTATATAGCGAGTAGACAGTGATGTTAGTTATATAGCGAGTAACAGTGGATGTTAGTTATATAGCGAGTAGACAGTGGATTTAGTTATATAGCGAGTAGACAGTGGATGTTAGTTAGATAGCGAGTAGACGTGGATGTTAGTTATATCGTGAGTAGACAGTGGATGTTAGTTATATAGCGAGTAGACAGTGGATGTTAGTTATATAGCGAGTAAACGGATGTTAGTTTAGTAGAGTAGACAGTGGATGTTAGTTAATAGCGAGTAAACAGTGGATGTTAGTTAATAATTGCGAGTAGACAGTGGTGTTAGTATATAGTGAGTAAACAGTGGATGTTAGTTATATAGCGAGTAGACAGTGGATGTTAGTTATATAGCGAGTAGACAGTGGATTTAGTTTATATCGTGAGTAGACAGTGGATGTTAGTTATATAGCGAGTAGACAGTGATGTTAGTTATATAGGGAGTAGACAGTGGATGTTAGTTGATAGCAAGTAGACAGTGGAGTTGTAGTTATATAGCGAGTAGACAGTGGATTTAGTTATATAGCGAGTAGACAGTGGATGTTAGTATATAGCGAGTAAACAGTGGATGTTAGTTATATAGCGAGTAGACAGTGGATCTTAGTTATATAGCGAGTAGACAGTGGATGTTAGTTAGATAGCGAGTAGACAGTGGATGTTAGTTATATGGTGAGTAGACAGTGGATGTTGGTTATATAGCGAGTAGACATGGATGTTAGTTATATAGCGAGTAAACAGTGCATGTTAGTTAGATAGCAAGTAGACAGTGGATGTTAGTTATATAGCGAGTAACAGTGCTGTTAGTTAGATAGCGAGTAGACAGTGGTGTTAGATAGCGAGTAGACGTGATGTTTGATAGCGAGTAGACAGTGGATGTTAGTTATATAGCGAGTAGACAGGATGTTAGTTAGATAGCGAGTAGACAGTGGATGTTAGTTATATGCGGTAGACAGTGGATGTTAGTTATGATAGCGAGTAGACAGTGGATGTTAGTATATCGCGGGTAGACAGTGGATGTTAGTTAGATAGCGAGTAGACAGTGGATGTTAGTTATATAGCGTGTAAAAGTGGATGTTAGTTATATAGCGAGTCGACAGTGGATGTTAGTTAGATAGCGAGTAGACAGTGGATGTTAGTTATATAGCGAGTAGACATGGATGTAGTTATATAGTGAGCTGCCAGTGGATGTTAGTTAGATAGCGAGTAGACAGTGTTAGTTATATAGCGAGTAGAAGGATGTTAGTTATATGCGATAGACAGTGGATGTTAGTTATATAGCGAGTAGACAGTGGATGTTAGTTATATAGCGAGTAGACAGTGGATGTTGTTATATAGCGAGTAGACAGTGGATGTTAGTTATATAGCGAATAGACAGTGGATGTTAGTTATATAGCGAGTAGACAGAGGATGTTAGTATATAGCGAGTTAGACAGTGATGTTAGTTATTATAGCGAGTAGACAGTGGATGTTAGTTATATACGTGAGTAGACAGTGATGTTAGTTATAATAGCGAGTAGACAGTGGATGTTAGTTATATAGTGAGTAGACAGTGGATGTTAGTTATATAGCGAGTAGACAGTGGATGTTAGTTATATAGCGAGTAGACAGTGGATGTTAGTTATATAGTGAGTAGACATGATGTTGTTATAAGTGAGTAGACAGTGATATGTTAGTTTATAGCGAGTAAAAAGTGGATGTTAGTTATATAGCGAGTAGCAGTGATGTTAGTTATATGTGAGTAGACAGTGGATGTTATTAGTAGCGAGTAACAGTGGATGTTGTTATATCGCGAGTAGACAGTGGATGTTATTATATAGCGAGTAGACAGTGGATATTAGTTATATAGCGAGTAGACAGTGGATGTTAGTTAGATAGCGAGTAGACAGTGATGTTAGTAATATGCGAGTAGACAGTGATGTTAGTTAGATAGCGAGTAGACAGGTGGATGTAGTAGATAGTGTGGACAGTGGATGTAGTTAATAGCGAGTAGACAGTGGATGTTAGTTGATAGCGAGTAGACAGTGGATGTTAGTATATAGCGAGTAGACAGATGTTAGTGATAGCGAGTAGACAGTGATGTTAGTTATAGGAGTAGACAGTGGATGTTAGTTATATAGCGAGTAGACAGTGGATGTTAGTTATATAGCGAGTAGACAGTGGATGTAGTTATATAGCGAGTAGACAGTGGATGTTAGTTAGATAGCGAGTAGACAGTGGATGTTAGTTAGATAGCGATAGACAGTGGATGTTAGTTATATAGCGAGTAGACAGTGGATGTTAGTTATATAGCGAGTAGACTGGAGTGTTAGTTATATAGCGAGTAGACAGTGGATGTTAGTTAATAGCGCAGTAGACAGTGGATGTTAGTTATATAGCGAGTAGACAGTGGATGTTAGTTATATAGCGAGTAGACAGTGGATGTTAGTTAGATAGTGAGTGACAGTGGATATTAGTTATATAGCGAGTAAACAGTGCATGTTAGTTAGATAGCGAGTAGACAGTGGATGTTAGTTATATAGCGAGTAGACAGTGGATGTTAGTTATATAGCGAGTAGACAGTGGATGTTAGTTATATAGCGAGTAACAGTGGATGTTAGTTAGATAGCGAGTAGACAGTGGATGTTAGTTATATAGTGAGTAGACAGTGGATGTTAGTTATATGCGGTAGACAGTGATGTTAGTTAGATAGGGTAGACAGTGGATGTTAGTTAATAGCGAGTAGACAGGATGTTAGTTATATAGCGAGTAGACAGTGGATGTTAGTTATATAGCGAGTAGACAGTGGATGTTATTTATAATCGTGAGTAGACAGTGGATGTTAGTTAGATAGCAGTAGACAGTGGATGTTAGTTATATAGCGAGTAGACAGTGATGTTAGTTATATAGCGAGTAGACAGTGGTGTTAGTTATATAGCGAGTAGACAGTGGATGTTATTATATACGAGTAGACAGTGGATGTTAGTTATATAGCGAGTAGACAGTGGATGTTAGTTATATAGCGAGTAACAGTGGATGTTAGTATAAGCGCGAGTAGACAGTGGATGTTAGTTATAGTCGAGTAGACAGTGGATGTTGTTAGATAGCGAGTAGACAGTGGATGTTAGTTATATCGCGAGTAGACAGTGGATGTTAGTTATGATGCGAGTAGACAATGATAATTACAAGGATAGACGGAAGTTGTGTTTCCTCGAGAGATTTCAAGTGATGTGTTTAATGGCGACTTGTACTTCTGCCGGTCATTTGTCAATGACCCCACACTGTGGACCATGACTCCTAGGTTTCGCCTCATACCGTTCCTCATCGAGCTGAGAGCCGTCATGGACTGGGTTTGGACAGACACCACGTTGAGCCTGTCCAACTGGATGTGTGTGGAAGATATTTACGCGAACGTCTTCATTCTCAAGTGCTGGCGGGAATCTGAAAAGGTGAATTTAACGATTCTTCTGAAAAAGTAGGAAATTGTGTGCCAGTGGTGATTGTCACTTTGCCATGGTCCATGGTGGCCCTCCACTGCTGCTAATGAGGACCGGTGTCAAGTCGGGTTGCATCGAACGTGATTAAATTTATTTTTGTTCATCATTCGGTTCAACTGTTTGCAGATATTTTTGATTGTCAACCTTCACATTGATTTGCACTGTTAGAGAACGGACAATCACCGATGAAACCAATTCTGTTGTGCTCTTTACCCTTCTCCTCAACAGCGCTATCCACAGCCCAAGGGACAGAAGAAGAAGAAGAGCGTGAAATACGGTATGGGCGGTATGATCGTCTTCCTGCTCATTTGCATCGTCTGGTTCCCACTGCTCTTCATGTCTTATGTGCGATCCGTTGCTGGGAATACAAACATTCCCATCTTCGCCACAATTACCATTTCTCTTGGTCACTACCAGGTAAGGTGCCACCCTCGTTGGATTGAATGCATAGTTTTAATGATGTGATTACAAGCAGATTCTCCAAGAGCTTTGTACATTTGTGAAAGCTAATTCTATTTGGGTAACACTTTCATAAAGCTCCAGAACAATGTTAGAACACGGTCTACCTGTCTTCCCGCAGCCCATATTCACGGCGCAGTCAACCAACATAAAGACGCTAACGCAAAGTGAGTACAACGACCTGAAGGAAAAGTTCAAACCACAGGTGAGTCAAAAGGTGGCTTTGCCAATTGGTTAGATGTTCACTCAACTTGCAAAGTGAACGATTATCTGATTTATGGGGCAAACAAACAGATTTTTTGTATTTTGTATTTTATGGTGGGTTATAGTTCGTTTGAACGTTTGTTTGAACAAGGCAAGAGGGAAGCACAGAAAGAGGTGCGTGAGACAACCTCAAAAAGAGGTTTGCCATGTTCGAACTTCTGAAAGGCCTTGGGATACTGATATCCCATCCATGACAGATCATGAAGCATGTTTGCACATGTTTGCAGAATAAGGAAAACTCTTTATTTCGAGCTTCCCGAGCTGAAGAGAAGATCGAGGACTTTGAGCACGAAGACATTGCCAACGTCTCATTCAACGAGCACTCGATCGCACTGTGGACCGTGAGTCCTCCGAACCGGGCCGAGATGGTCCGTAAGATGAAGAACAACACGCAAATCTCTATTTTCTTCTCCTGGAAGCTACAGAGGTTGGCACTCTTAACATCCAGACATCTTGTGGGCTCTTCCTACGCTAAACTTTCAATCTCACATGATAAACTTTCAATCTCACATGATAAACTTTCGATCTTTGCTGATGTTTTTATGAATCAATATATATTTACCCTCATACTTTAATGGGGCTGGCAGGATGGCATAGAGGTACGCACACTCGCCTTACGCCATCTAGCCTGGGTTTGAATCCCGATCCAGCTATAAACCCCCATCCCAGTGATTCACAGACAGGGCGATTCATCAATGTGTGTGCCGTCCCCCGGACGGACGTTAAACGAGCGTCCCATCTGCTGGCGTTAATTGGTAGATGTTAAATATCCTACGGTCTCCTTCACGAAGAGTAGGCGACCTATCACCAGCATCTTGAACAAATTACAAATTCATGCCCTGACTTCCTGTATCGGAGTGAACTGATTAGGATTGTAGTCTCGTAACTGTGTCGGCAGCACCAACTCTCTGCATAGGGCATGGTACATGATGATATTTTTGTACATGATCTCACATTTATGTATTGTAATGGTGTAGAAAATGTGAAGGATTCCATGAGCAAGACGAAGATTCACCCTCGTGAGTCTGACTATCCCCCGCACCCCTGCCATCCACCCTTTTACTAACCCATCCTCCCTCCTCTATTTTACACCTGTAAGCTGTAACATCATGAATAACTATAACTGTGTTCTTAAATACATCACTGCTCAACATGGCCGATTAAACCTTGTGGCCTCTGGCTGTGTTATATAGAACGAGATAGAGAGGAATTGTGCATTGTATCTTCCCAACTAAAGTGCTGAAGGAAGATGTTAGACAGAACAAATGTAAGAAAATGTTATCTTTACGAAATAGGTTCAGCAAATAAGGGCCTTAATAAGGCGATTGGACTGGGTTCTGTAAAGAATGCTGGTGGACAAACTTTATTGAAGAAGGAAAAGAGATTTTGAGTAAATGGAAACAATAGTTTGAAATCCTGCTGAACAGTCAGGAGCTAACTGAATGAGGAACATTCCCAACAGAACAAGAGCAAGCAGCTGATGAAAGTCCAGAAAAAGAGATGACTATGGAGGAGGTGAAGAAACCCATAAAACGAACGAGAAGTGATGATCGGCACCTGGAGTAGATAACATAAAGGAAGAAACATATACCGTGGTTTGCAAAAGTATTCACCTCCCTCCAAAGTTTTCACATCTTGATGCCACCT
>CM068965.1:87440271-87456811 GCA_035128595.1 Eptatretus atami | reverse complement strand
AGGCATCTGCCTGGGGGATGGCCAGACGGAGGCCCCAGGACTACTGGTGGAAAGTGGACGCATTGAAGCGCTGCTCTGGCGCATGCTGCCATACCTGACCTGACCTGACCTGACAATCCCCATCAAACTTGGCAGAACTTGAGCAATTTTCACCTGAAGAATGGGCAAAGATTTCACCATTTCACCGTGCAAATCTGGTAGAGACCTACCCAAAAAAACTCGTAGCAGTCATTGCTGTAAAAGGTGTTTCCACCAAGTACTGACCTAAGGAGCTAAATATTTTTTCAACCAGTGAATTTTGATTCGTACATGATTTTTTACAGGTATTCCTGACATGTAATCTCCTTCAACTATAACAGTGTTTAGTTTGATGTCTTCAGTTATTAATAAAAAAGTTCATTCGGAAAAATTGTTTCTACGTAATTCATAATTCATCTAAATGTGGCATTATTGGGAAGGGGTGAATACTTTTGCATGCCACTGTATATATGGAGGAGATAGTGTAAGTAAATTTTCTGCAGTGATTGATGCAATTAACATGGATGAGGTCAAGAAGACCAAAGGTCTGGAGCGTGATGTATAAGGTACCACCATGAGTCCACGAGAGGGTGGAGAAACTGGCTGGTAAGATAGCCTAAAGGCAGCTCACTCACCTTGGAACTGTCTAGTTGAATCTCGACCCAGCTATAGACCCTCAACCCCCCCTCCCCACCCCCTCTCTCCCACTAATTGGTTCTAAGCCGTTTTTCCCAATGGGTAATTTAATAAATCTGCTTGTGTGTCCAAGTCATTCACATATTCAGGATCAAAATCGACCAACTGCATGAAATTGCCAGCAGGAGTTTCCACCCAAAAGGGAGTAACACGTTCCCATGAAATGAAATGAAGGTTGATGCTTCGGTAACTCATCAATAACCAATTAACATGTTTCCGTACACATTGTCCTTTCCTACCTTGCACCCTGTATCCAAGGAACTACTCCAATTTTAATGATAAGCATCAGGAATTTGCCAGTGGAGGAAGTCTTAAAATTCTCAATGCGGATTCCTCCGTCCAACATCAGCTTGCACGTCTTCTGACAGATCCCAACTCGGAACCAATGTGAGTTACTAATGCTTCGGAGACAGGAACGGCATACCATTTAACTTGTGATCACAGTTTTTCCTCGTATCAACTCACTTCAATGACCGTGCTTTTGCTCGTTAAAGCTTCTCACCTCTCGACTACATCCTCTGCCTCCTTAACAACAGGAGTCTGGATCGAGCTTTTCCCCGGTACCTCCATGCCATGTCTGATTTACAAGCTGCTCCCGCCGAAGAGTTCAATCCCAAAGGTAAAAAGCTCTTTGTAATCATTAAAATCATAGTTATAATCGATAATAAGAACCGTTTCTTCAGCCCTGATGCTTAGGCTTCGGTTGCCCGACCTTCCAATGACCATAAATCCCACCCCTCCCCTTCCTTCCTCATTCAGATGACCCAGAGAAACATTATATCAACCTTAGCTTCCAGCTGAACAGAGCAAACCAAACGAACTCTCCTGAATGGTGGAGTGTGCAAGGTAAGTTGGATAGGTCATGACATGCACGAGTTTATTTTGAATCTGTTCTGAACTCTTCATCTTTCTTTCTTTATTTTTCAAAACGTGTTCCCTTCAACCCCCTTTTGCTGAAATGAGAAATACCTTCATCAGTGATCACAAAACTATAAAAGCATAAATATCTCATTTTAATAATTGAAAGTTCAGAAATCCACCTGGAGGCATGTCCATCGCATCGACCTGTCCATGTGGCCTAAAAGTGTTACACCAGTGAGAGAAGGCTGGCACGTTCCACTTCACTCAGTGCACCCAACCAATTTGATAAGCCCACGTGAGTGGAGACGGTCATGAGATAACAAGCAATATTAGGGCTGGCTTCGGGCTGGCAGGATAGCTGAGAGGTACATGCAACCACCTTTTATCCAGGGGTTAAATCCCTACTCGGCTACACTGTAAATCGTCATCCCAGTGTTTCACGGGCAGGCTCATTCATCAATGTGTGTGCCGAGCCTCGGATGGACGTTAAACCGGGTATCCTGTTGGCTGGCATTAGTTGGTGGATGTTAAAGATGCCACGGTGTCCTTCGTGAAGAATCGGCGAGCTATCACCACTCCCTGAACAAATTACAAATTCATGTCCAAATCAGGTCGTCGAACGTCTGGCCTGGTATACCAGTTCGAGAAAGATTTGGGCCAAGAATTTCTTTGATCGTTCTCACAAGAAGGCAGGAATAATTGGGGCTGTTAAAGTAGTAGTTAGAGTAGTCGTAGTGTTTGAGGTTAGCTTTGACGTGTAGGTCACAGGCATTTGCTGATGACTTCACCCTCTGCCGTGATATCCCTCATTCTTCAGATAGGCAGATAGCAGCCTCTTCCTTCTCTTCAGACCTTAACAAAATTACAAACTGGTAAAACAATTGGAATATGTCTTTTAATCCTGAGAAATCTCTCTGTCTCTGTCTCTGTCTCTGTCTCTGTCTCCAAAAGAACCGTATAGCAAACCCTTCCATCTACTTTCTTAACGATCCTCAAGCACACCTGAAACCTTATCCACCTACAAGGCCTTCATCCACAGCTCTATGGAGTACTGCTCTCCCCTCTGAGCTGGTTCCCCTGCCTCACATCTTGCTCAATTTGATGCCGTGGAAACAAACGCCTTCATTATTATTGGAATCTCCCATGATGAAGCTGAGTCTATGGACCGATCACTTCGCCATCACAGACAGGTCGGTGATCTCTCTGTCTTCTACCGCCTCCTTTCTGGTCTTGCACCCTCTGCTCTTTCCGTGCTGTCCCTCCAGGTTTCTGCAGGGCACACATGGCCCACCATCAATCCCCTTCTGGTGAAACTACCTTCAATCCAGGATCACTGCTCACCTCCACTCATTTGGTTCTCTCGTTTTCTCGCCTGTGGAACCAACTTCCACATCCTCTTAAATTCCATTCTTCCCTCCAGGGTCATCAAGACAGCAGGTCACCACCATCTCAGATTGTCCCCATTCCAAAACCATGTTATTTTTCTACCCCCGTTAACCACCCACCCACCCCACCTGACCACCACCTCCTCCCTCCCAGAGGCCAACTCTTTTCAAATTCCCAATTTTTCCTTCCTGAGAGCCTACAGATCTATCCATCTTGTCCACACGTCCTCCCCACGCCCTTTATTTGTCCAAGTCTCCCTCCATGTTATCCTTCAACCCTATTGCTGGTGTCCTCCCTTCTCTTTCTGCTGTTGCGCCTTGATCTGCACTGTGTTTTCGCTCTTCTTCGAGTTTGACTTTGCATATATCTTTATTATTTTTACAGAATCGCAAATTCAGACTTGGGAAGTGTAAACTATTAATTTTAGCACCAGGGAGGAATGGCATCTGTGATTGATGTTGAGCTTGTTTTCATCACCAGAAATTACCCACAGTTCCAAGAAGGACCTTTCAATCATCGTTTTCAACGATAAAGTTGCTCCAGAGGGCCTCGACTTCTTAAGCAACTATGGGTAAGCCTTAAATATATAACGTTTTGTTGTAAATAAATTTTAAAACATCTAACCCTGTGCTGTAACTGTAAAACCATCACTGGTCATGGTGCAGTACTTCTGTCCAACTCTACCTGTGTAATCCACCAAAGTCCCCCCACTCCACCACCATAACACCTTCATAATACTCCCTGAATGAGCTCCACATTAAAACTTCTCTCCAACCTCCATTACCGTAGCATCACCGGTCTATACGTGTCTGTCGTCCTGGTTATTGGCAAGTTTGTGCGGGAATTCTTCAGCGGGATCTCTCATTCGATCATGTTCGAGGAGCTACCCAACGTCGACCGCATCCTTAAGCTATGTACAGACATTTTCCTGGTCCGTGAGACCGGTGAATTGGAGCTGGAGGAAGAGCTGTTTGCAAAACTCATCTTTCTCTACCGCTCTCCCGAAACCATCATCAAGTGGAGCCGGGAGAAGACCTCATAATTGTGGCTGGACCCCAAATTCTCCAACGTCAATGATTTTTCCATCCTCCACCCTTTTCATTTAATGTGGGATTGCTCCTCCTTTTATATCTGTGCCTTTATACTTGTTGCCCTTCGATGCATTTCTACGCCATCCTCTCATTCGTCAACCCATGACTCGTTCACACATCTTTGGCCTCATTCCATCTCCACATTCCAAGTGAAGTGAGATTTTCGAAACGACGTAAGAGAGCTGATGAGGCCTTTCACACAAGTGCTGTTTGTGCATTTGAGCAACTCACTTCTGCTAGCCGAGCACTTTAAACCTGCCATTGCCAACGCGACATCTGAAATTCAAATCGTCTTTTATATTTTCTGCATTTAGACAAAAGAGTGGCAATTTCAAAGTGGTTTAACACCCCCCCCTCCCTCGCACCCCAACATGATCAGCGGTAAATATCATCATTTTAAAAGTTGATTTTAAACAAACCCTGTCCAATCACAAGCCCCAGACATGACCCGCTACGTGGCGTCTCCCTCCAACTCTTTTGTTGTGCGGAAGCACACCGCCCCCGCCCCCAAACCCCCAACACCCCAGCTTTCTCTCACGTACCTTTCCAAGTATTTTCGGTTTGTTTTAGCCTTGTGAGCCATTTTAGTGAACAATCATTTCCCACACGCGCACGAGAGCAGTTCACATACCTCAAAGATCACGATTTCTCGGGGTTTCTGCTCATGCGCGCCGAGCATTGTGGGGCGGATTACGCCATTCTGAAAGTCCCGTGTTACGGATTACTTGCTTGCCTCTGCAAATTATTTTTAATAATAAAAACAGGTGTCATGAGACCTTAAAGGGAAGGGAATTCAAAAAAGGTGAAGGCAATGCTGTCTTTATGTGTTTTTTTTTTACTTCTATCAGGTTAGATATCTGCAGTACGACATGATGGTGCACAGGTAACGCATTGACTTGCAAGCTCTCACCTGTGTTCGATTCCCGACCTAACTTTATACTGTCACATCGTGGGTGCTTCGTAGGCAGGGCGTTATGTCACAAAATGTGCCGTCCCTCGGATGGCCATTAAGCCGGGTGTTCCATCCACTAACATCAGCCGGTGGACGTTAAAGGTCCTACGGTGTCTTTGCTGAAGAGTAGGCGAGTTATCACCGGCACCCTGAACAAATTACAAACCCCTGCCTTGACCAACTTCAGTCGAATGTCAGGCCTGGCCAACCAGTTTGTTCAAGACTTGGAGCAAATACCTCCACCTCGGCGGATCCCACCAGAAGGTCGGGATACTCATCACTGTTAACTTAATAGTAGTATCATTAGTGGTAGTGGTAGTTTATGTCCCACCAGAAGGTCGGGATACTCATCACTGTTAACTTAATAGTAGTATCATTAGTGGTAGTGGTAGTTTGTGTCCCACCAGGACACGTTGCTTTCTGTTTCTGGAGATGCTGATTGTCTCAATGAAGAATTCCACAGTGTTTGTGTGTCTGCGTATGTCACGGTGTTTGTGTGTGTGTGTGTGTGTGTGTGTGTGTATTATACGATGTTTGTGCATGCTTCTATTCCACAGTGTTTGTATGTTTGCGTATGCCACGGTGTTTATGTGTCTGCGTATACCATGGTGTTTGTACTGCATGTGTGTATTATTCGGTGTTTGTGCATGCGTGTTTTATGCAGAGTTTGTACATGCGTCTAGTCCACAGTGTTTGTGTGTCTTCGTATGCCACAGTGTTTGTGTGTGTTCGTATGACACGGTGTTTATGTGTCTGCTTATGCCACAGTGTTTATGTGTCTGCATATACCACGGTGTTTGTACTGCATGTGTGTATTATTCGGTGTTTGTGCATGCGCGTTTTATACAGAGTTTGTGTGTCTTCGTATGCCACGGTGTTTATGTGTCTGCGTATGCCACGGTGTTTATGTGTCTGGGTATGCCGCAGTGTTTATGTGTCTGCGTATACCACGGTGTTTGTACTGCATGTGTGTATTATTCGTTGTTTGTGCATGCCACGTTTTATACAGTGTTTGTGTGTCTTCGTATGCCACAGTGTTGTGTGTCTTTGTATGCCACAGTGTTTATGTGTCTGCGTATGCCACGGTGTTTATGTGTCTGCGTATGCCACAGTGTTTATTGTCTGCGTATACCACGGTGTTTGTACTGCATGTGTGTATTATTCGTGTTTTGTGCATGCACGTTTTATACAGTGTTTGTGTGTCTTCGTATGCCACAGTGTTTGTGTGTCTTTGTATGCACGGTGTTTATGTGTCTGCGTATGCCACGGTGTTTATGTGTCTGCGTATGCCACAGTGTTTATGTGTCTGCGTATACCACGGTGTTTGTACTGCATGTGTGTATTATTCGTTGTTTGTGCATGCGTTTTATACAGTGTTTGTGTGTCTTCGTATGCCACAGTGTTTGTGTGTCTTTGTATGCCACGGTGTTTATGTGTCTGCGTATGCCACAGTGTTTATGTGTCTGCGTATACCACGGTGTTGGTACTGCATGTGTGTATTATTCGGTGTTTGTGCATGTGCGTTTTATACAGAGTTTGTGTGTCTTCATATGCCACGGTGTTTATGTGTCTGCGTATGCACGGTGTTTATGTGTCTGCGTATGCCACGGTGTTTATGTGTCTGCGTATCCACGGTGTTTATGTGTCTGCGTATGCCACGGTGTTTATGTGTCTGCGTATGCCACAGTGTTTATGTGTCTGCGTATGCACGGTGTTTATGTGTCTGCGTATACCACGGTGTTTGTACTGCATGTGTGTTATTATTCGTTGTTTGTGCATGCGCGTTTTATACAGTGTTTGTGTGTCTTCGTATGCCACGGTGTTTATGTGTCTGCGTATGCCACGGTGTTTATGTGTCTGCGTATACCACGGTGTTTGTACTGCGTGTGTGTATTATTCAGTGTTTGTGTATGCGTGTTTTATGCAGATTTGTACATGCATCTAGTCCACAGTATTTGTGTGTCTGCGTTGCCATGGTGTTTATGTGTCTGTGTATACCACGATGTTTGTGCGTGTGTGTATTATTTGGTGTTTGTGCATGCGTGTTTTATACAGAGTTTGTGCGTGCTTGTATTCCACAGTGTTTGTGTGTCTGCTTATGCATGATATTTGTACGTGTGTGTATTCCATAGTGTTTGTGCATGCACGTATTCCACAGTGTTTGTGCGTGCACGTATTCCACAGTGTTTGTCCGTGTGAGTATGCCACGGTGTTTGTGCATGCGTGTATGCCACGGTGTTTGTGCGTGCGTGTATGCCACGGTGTTTGTGCGTGCGTGTATGCACGGTGTTTGTGCGTGCGTGTATTATACAGTGTTTGTGCATGCGTGTATTATACGGTGTTTGTGCGTGCATGTATTATACGGTGTTTGTGCGTGCATGTATTATACGGTGTTTGTGCGTGCGTGTATTATACGGTGTTTGTGCATGCATGTATTATACGGTGTTTGTGCTTGCGTGTATTATACGGTGTTTGTGCTTGCGTGTATTATACGGTGTATGTGCGTGCGTGTATTATACGGTGTTTGTGCATGCGTGTATTATACAGTGTTTGTGCGTGCGTGTATTATACGGTGTTTGTGCGTGCGTGTATTATACAGTGTTGTGCGTGTATATAACAGTGTTTGTGCGTGTGTGAATTCCACAGTGTTTGTGCGTGCGTGTATTCTATGATGTTTGTGTGTGCGTGTATTCTGTGTATTCTACAATGTTTGTGCGTGCGTGTATTATACAGTGTTTGTGCGTGCGTGTATTATACAGTGTTTGTGCGTGCGTGTATTATACGGTGTTTGTGCGTGTATTATACAGTGTTTGTGCATGTGTGAATTCCCAGTGTTGTCGTGCGTGTATTCTATGATGTTTGTGTGTGCGTGTATTCTGTGTATTCTACAATGTTTGTGCGTGCGTGTATTCCATATTGTTTGTGTGCATGCAGCTGGTGACTTCAAAAACAAATAAGAGAACTATAGAGGTTAATCAGTTGATCCATTTTTTAAGTCGGTGCGGGGCTGCGGGCGTTCTTTCTTTACCTTGGAGAAAGTAGGAGATGAAAGCCATTTTGAGTCACTCCTCATTCATTCCCTTACAGACGACATATGTTGTGCTGATCAGTGTTGAGAGGCTCAAACCCGGCACCAAGAACGTTGTGTTGATAAGTGTTCTATACGTTATCACTTTCCATAAGATGAGACGTCAAGGGTTGGCTTCATGGATAATGACGTCCTAGTATTCATTTTCGATTAACAGACCGTGGTCCATGTTTTGAGGTCCACAGCTTGACCTCGGCTTCAGTTGGGACTCTTGATCAGTTGATATGACGAGCGAGGCGAAGATGAAAATGAAGTGCACTGTGACCCTTCCTGCATGGGATGCTCGATGCCATTCAGTAAGGAACTGGATAATGCCATGACTTCAAGGTCACTTTAGTCTTGTTCCAGAAACATTCCTGGACCAAAGTTCAAATAGGTCTTTCAAAAAAAAACTTTCATTGTTTATTTATCACAAATTCATCCAAAAGCAGTTTTGGGTATCTCGTGTGAAATGCAAAAATAATGTTTCATAACCCAATAAAAAAAAACTTTGGAAACGTATTATTGGTTTGTTTTCCCTCCTTGATCTTCTATATAATTGTGGTGAAAGTCGATTGAGAGAACCAAAGGTATTTCCCCCCAATTGGGCCAAAATATGTTTACATTTAATAAGCTACCCTACAGTTTTGTCATGTTCGAGATATGAGAGACCCAACGTGCTCATCCATGGATAAACATTTTCATCGGATCGGCTGTGACGTCATTGCGTTGAGCACACGTCATCTTGCCGTTTTGGTTTCAATCGTCCACACTTCACATGATTGACCTTTATATGATGGATTTTAAAACGAGCACACAAGTGGTTTTTCCTGATGTCAATGTAGTGCAAGTACCGCAGTAATAATACAGAAATGCATGTATTTAATGTGTACAGGGCTGGCAGGATGGCCGAGAGGTACGCACACTCGTCTCGAAGCTGTCTAGCCTGGGTTTGAATCCTGAACCAACTATAAACTGTCATCCCAGTGTTTCACAGGTAGGCAGGGTGATTCATCAATGTGTGTGCCGTCCTTCGAATCGACAAACTGGGCGAGCCGTCTGTCTGCATTAGTTTGTGGATGTTAAACGTGACGAGGTGTCTTTCAAGAAGAGTCGGCGAGCTATCTCCCGCACCCAGAACAAATTCTAAATTATTTTTTCTAACCTACAGGGGATGCCGCATTTGAAAGAAGAGGCAGACTGTTGTACGAAACAAAACCGCTTATTTTACATGATAAACCTTGTTCTTTTATAAACAATAGCATGGTTATGCCACCGATTTAATCCTTCATTTTAAAAGTTTGGTCGACAGCTGTAGTATAACCACATGTCCAATATGCCATAACCACATGTACAAAATGGAAAAACCACACTTTCAATCTGCTAGAACCACTTTTATAACTGGAACGGCACTCGGTGGAGCACATCTCTCCACCGGGCTAAACAGTTCACGTTCTGTATCCCACCGATAGGCTGGATCTGAACCAAAATCTAATCCGCTTGGTCTTGTCACCTACCCAACTCATCCACCAAGTGTCATCATAACTCGTCCACAACTTTTTGAAATATCATGTTATATCGTTTTTGACCCCATCTCTCAATGGTGAGGAATCACTTTGAAATTTTAAAAAAATTCTCAGATCTGGATCCGGATCTCCACCAAAATTGAATCCCATTCAATTTTGTTCGGCTATCCGTCCAGGTCGGTGTTAACCTGACTGAACACAACAACTGGGTCAGGAGTGGGATATTACCGAACCGGGTCGACACGACAATACATTTACAAGTATACCATGATCAACAGTGTCAAATGCTGCCGAAAGGTCGAATCTGTGAGGGGGTCTGCGTATACTGTTGGAAAGTTGTTGGATGTTGGAAAGACCACAGCTGTGATCCTTCCAACATCCAACTCATTCAAAATATCATTAGATAAGTTGACAAGTAGGGTTTTTACACTGTGGTTTGTACGATAGGCAGACTGCCGATTGTCAAATAAGTCGTTTTCCTGAAGGCATGCAGACAATCTCGAGAAGGCAACACGGTCAAGAACTTCAGACAGGTAAGGAAGGTTAGAAATTGGGCGATAGTTCTGGAGAGATTCAGGATCAAGCGATGGCTTCTTGAGCAGAGGGTATATATGGGCCAACTTTCGTGCTCTTGGAACTTCTCCACTCTGAAAACTTAAGTTGATGATTTCAGCAATATATGCAGAAATGACAACAGCACATTCTTTGAAAAGCTTTGTCGGAATGGGATGAGGCTCACATGATTTTGCTGGAATACTGTGGATGAGTGACTCAATTTTGTCTGGAGTGGTAGGTTCAAATACTTGAAGTCCAGATGATGTTTCTGGTGAAAATGTGGAGACAACGGGGGAGAGATACTTCCAGGTACCTATCTAATTCTAATTTAAACATAAATCTACTGTTTCTGCTACCACTACCTTTCCAGGGAGACCATTTCATGCATTAATTACTCTCTGAGTAAAAGTCCCCTGCCTTACTACCATCTTAAATCTCCTCTTCTTTACTCTCAGGCTATGGCCCCTGGTCCTATCACTGTCCACTCTGTTGAATAATTCATCTTCACTTATTTTATCTATACCCTTCATTATCTTAAACATTTCTATCATATCTCCTCATAACCTCCTCCTTTCTAGAGTATAAAGCCCTGTATCCTTCAGCCGCTCCTCATAGCTAAGTCGAGCTAGGCCCGGAATCAATCGAGTATCCTTGCGCTGAACCCTCTCTATGACATCTATGTCCTTCCTGAGTTGTGGTGACCAAAACTGCACACAATATTCTCGATGTGGACCTCACTAAATTCCTGTACAATGTTAACACCACCTCCTTTGATTTATAAATGATCCCCCTCCGAATACAACCTTAAACCCTATTTGCTTTACCTATAGCTGCCTGGCACCGTGCTGACTGCTTACCTCCCGTATCTATTACCACCCCCAGATCCTTCTCCTGTATGACACGCTCCAAAATTACCCCTTACATCCTGTAATCTCTATTTTCATTGTTCTTTCCCATCCCCAACACCTTACACTTGTTCAGGTTAAACTCCATCTGCCAATCTTTTGCCAAATCTATGCAAGTATCAATCCTTTCCTGAATCTGATCACCACTCCCTCTACTATCCACTTTACCTCCGAGCTTTGTGTCATCTGCAAATTTGGAAAGCCTACTGTTCACCCCACTATCCAAATCATTGATGCAAATAATGAATAACAAGTAAAGAAAACATAAAATGTCATTGCTGTTGTTTTAATAACTTTGCTGTCTTGAGTTAAAGAGCTAGCCCATATTTATGTACAACTAAAATGGCTGCCAGTCTACCAGTCAGCCATCTTTGATCAGATCACAAAATAAAGTGAGGTGCATGTGTGTATGCCATCATGTGTTGTGCTTGTGCCATGTTTGAACAAAATCGGACCATGCA
Organism: Eptatretus atami; assembly: GCA_035128595.1. NCBI lineage: Eukaryota > Metazoa > Chordata > Myxini > Myxiniformes > Myxinidae > Eptatretus > Eptatretus atami. The sequence continues at coordinate 87,445,293 of CM068965.1, read as the reverse complement.
TGTCGGAGAAATGGTTGGAGACACATTTAAGTAAGAAAATGGCCGCCATTTGGCCATCTTGGATCTGATCTCGAAAACAAACGAGGTGCATATGTAAGCCACCATTCATTATCTGTCTGCCAAGTTTGAACAAGATTGGTAAATGCATGCCTGAGAAATGGTTGAGGACGTGTTCGACACCGAGTTTTTGGTTTTTTTTAAACAATTAAAATGGCTGCCAATTGGCCATCTTGGATCTGATCAATTTTTAAAATGATGTGCATATGTGCACCATCATGAGTTGTCTTTTTGCCAAATATGCATAAAATCGGCCCATACACGTCCGAGATATGGTTGCAGACAGACGCACGCATACACACACGCACGGACACAAAAATCGAGACCAAATCCATAAACCCCCATTTCGGACCAGGTCCAATGGGAGATAATAATAATAATGGTGGTATCGTATGGCAACCAGAAGGGTACTCGGTGGAGCGCATACCTCTGCCAAGCTGATAAGTTTACGTTTTGTATCCCAGTAAGAGGTCAGATCTGAATTCAGTCCTCAACTAAAATTTAATCAGCTTGCTCTTGTTGAGATATCCAGATCACAAACAAACAGACAGACAGACAGACAGGTGTGAACACATAACCTCCATCCACTTTCGGTGGTGAAGGTAATTATAATAACGAATGTATTGTTGGGGGAGTGCTGGCTTCGCAGAACCACAAGTCAATGGCACCCAACATATAGCAGTCCTGAGACAGTTATTTCATTAGTATTCGTTCAGTTAGCCCTTCCATTATGTCTCTTTGGTATATGGGACAAGATTTGTTGCGTAAGGCTTTTAGTTAGGTCTTTAATTCCATTTGCTATTCCTTCACCTATTTCACTTTATTTCACCCACAAACTCTCCTTCACGCATGCATGCCCACCACAGACCGAACAGTGATGTCAATAGAGAGCCTCATTAGCATACGTTCCCCATTTCCCATTCAAACTGCGTGCCATTCACCAATTGACATTTCACCTCAGACCCTCACCATACTCACCAAGACGCTACAACCTTCGCACAAATCACCACAACGCCTCTTAAAAATTCCCACTGTAACCTACGCTTGACTTCCTCACCACAAATGCCTCCTCACTACAAATGCTTCAGCCTCTTCACCACAACCAATTCAACCACTTCCAAAGCTTCAAAGTCCTTACCATGAACTCCATAGCGCTTCTCCAACCTCACTACAAAAGCGATGAAGTGCTACAACCACCGTCAGTTCCCCGGACGCTCACCACAGTCCTTTAGGATGCTGAAGGACATTATGAGTCAGAACATATTGGAGTGTAGCTCGAAGCGCAAATATGCGTTGGGACCCGTCCAAAGTCGTCTGGTTAGCCCTGGCGCTCCGTGAAATAACGACACTCGGTTGGAGCCCAGCGCACATTCATGGCTGGAAAGCGCTCCCAGAAAGCCGTGCCCCATGTAAATCCCGGAGCTCTGTTGCATGGCCGAGTTTGGGAGCAAATGAGGCCATTTCAGCTCCAGAGTCTGGCGGGGCAGGGCTGCTTCTCGGGGTGGCGTCTGCACACCGAACGCTCGAATACGCCTCCAGGGCATTTTGATCCGCTTTTTGGCTCCTCCTTCGCCCAGGCTCAATAAAATAATTGCAGAGGTCATCAAGTCAGTCACTGAGCCAAAGGAGAGAGTCAGTCACTGAGCCCGAGCCGAGCGAGGAGTCACCGAGATGGAGCCGAGTGAACAGTTACCGAATCATTGCCGGGTCATCACACGCACTCCTTCACGCTTCTTCTGCATCATATTTGCACCTATACGCCTGGTGTTTTGGGTGGTAGGCTTGGGATCCTGGGATCCTGAGTTAAAATCACACTTGGCTGTTGAATTCATACCAGGTGGGATTGACTTTGCCTGTCATCCTTCTGAGGTTGGTAAAATGAGTGCCAGCTTGCTGGTATCCTGTGTCGAAGTGGCGACCCCTCCAGGATTGTGTCCAATAGCTAAGAAGACTGCTTAGGCAGCACCAATGCTCTGCACAGAGTATGGTCCCAATGGATGGATGGATACTTTTACATGCCCTCGCTCGATAAATAAATTGCTCTCATTATAAATGTACCCAGCTTGTTCCATCTTTTCCTCCATTGGTCCAGTGTAGTTCGCACGTCAGTTTAGCCAGGAAGTTCCACCCCATTAATTGGTTCTTATTAGCCAGTGCGTACTTGGCAGTTCCGCTCAGCTGCACCTGATACGGTAAGTTCAACGAAAGTACGCATTGAAGGCATGTGACACCCCTTGATAAGGCCGTCCACAGGTAAGGTATCACGTGGAGTGGTGTAACCCTGCCAGGATTGGCAGTGGCAATCGGCGTTTGTGGTTGCTTCGCAACCCGCCGGTGTGCGGAGTTATCTGCAATGGTGTATGGAGAAAAGTATGTGCAGCAATAATCAAAAGGGTTTTATTCAGCAATATGTACAGCAGGAAAAGCAAGGATTTGTGAGGTGTGGCAAAATAAATGCAATTATTTACAACAGAGAAGACAAAGGGCAGAGCTAAACCAATGTAATAAACTTACACATTCTTATCTTGTGCACACATTACAGGCGCCAGCCAGCATGCTGGTATACTGTGTCGGAGTGGCGACCCGTCCACGATTGTGCCCACTTACCAAGGAGACTGCTTAAGAAGCACCAACGCTCTGCACAGAGTATGGTCCCAATGGATGGATGGATGGATCAGACACACACCCAAGGAAATTAGAGAGCAAGAAAGAGGAGAGGCATTTGAGGGGTTTTCGACCTCTTTCAATACCTGACACGACAGACAGACCCACACTTCCCAGTCGCTTAGGTGGAAGGGGGGAGGGGGGAGAAAACTTGGGGTATCTATGTTTCGTGAGTGGGAGGTGCGAATGTGATGCAGATGAGTTGCACAAGAGGAAAAGTAAAGGAGTGCGTGTCTGTAATTACTCTTTTAGTTAGTAATTTGTCTACAGCAGACGAGACAGTAGATGGGAGAGACAGAACATGTGAGAGGATAGCTTAACGTGCCATGTGAGAGAATCTGTAAGTGTCAATTGCAATGAAAATTGGCTGCAGAACGCAGCGAAAGCCGAGCGCCGATGACCTGGTGATGACCCACTCCTCAGCAATGATTCGGTGACTGCTCGCTTGGCTCGGACTCGGTGAGTCCTCGCTCGGCTCGGGCTTGGTGACTGACTACAATGGTTCAGTGAGTGACGCTCTTGGCTCTGGCTCGGTGAGTGACTGCAATGGCTCGGTGTGTGACGCTGTCCTTCTCTGGCTCGGTGACTACTCTGTGTCTCTGTCGCTATGTTCTACAGCCCGGGCGAAGGATGCCACCCCAAGAAGTAGCCTCTTCCCATCAGACTCCGGAGCCGAAAATGGCCCCATTTTCTCCCAGGCTTGGCCACGCAACAGAGCTCCAGAATTTACATGCAGTGCGCATTTTTGGGAGTGCTCTCCAGCCATGAAAATGCGCTGAGCCCCAATCAAGTGTCATTATTTAGAGGAGCGCCAGGACTACCCAGACATCATTGAATGAGCCCCAGCACACATTTGCACTTCGATCTACACGCCAATGTGCTCTGACTCATAAGCATCCACAATGTCCTCCATTCCCTGGCATTCCCAAGGACTGGGGTGAGCATCCGGGGAACTAACTTTGGTTGCGGCGCTTTGTAACGGTTGTAGTGAGGTGGGGGAAGCGTTATGGTGTTCGTGATAAGGACGTTGAAGCGTTGTGAGCGACTGAAGCATTTGTAGCAAGGAGGAATTTGTGGTGAAGAGGTCGAGCGTAGGATTTTTGGGGGATTTTAGGAGGCGTTGTGATGATTATGGTGAGAGTTATGGCATCATGGTGAGCATGGTGAGGGTCTGAGGCAAAACGTCCTTTGGTGAATGGTGCGCAGTTTGAATGGGGAAATGGCACGCGCATGCCAATGAGGCCCTCGAGTAACGGAACCTGTTCGGTCTGTGGCGTGCATGCATGTGGTGGAGAGGTCGTGTGTGATGTTAGATAAAGTAGATGTATGGCAAATGGAATCGCAAATGGAATTAAAGACCTAACTAAAAGCCCTTGCAATGCATCTCGTCTTATATACCCACTAGACATAATGGAAGGGCTAACTGAACGAATACTAATGACATAACTGTCTTGGAATCGCTAAATGTCAGGTGCTATTGCCTTGGGGGAGTGCTGGCTCTGCAGAGCTGCAAGAATGGTATTCACCCACTCGGTGGATCCCATGACATTATATTATAGTACCAGCAAATACCACACATAGCTTTGCTGAGGGAAAGACTGAGATGAGGGAAAGGGGGGGTGGGAGACGAGATATAGGAGGTTGGGAAAAAGAAGGGAGGGGGAGTGAGGAGGGATGGGAGAAGGGAAGGCAGCATGAGGTGAGAGGAAGGGAAGGCAGACGTGTGGTGGAGCATTAATTACGATTCATACTGTCTCATCAAAATTCGTCTGCATCAAATAACAGTGAAGATGGAAACAATATAATGTCTGAAATCTATTTTTTACCGGTCATACTATAAATATCACCCAGAGACAAACACTGCCCAAACACAAAATCACATCATGCTTTAATCAAAAAATTATCAAGATTAACCAAATCACAACTATACAAGAAAAATGTAAAACGTATCCTTGTAAGAGATGTCGCACCTCCTTTCATACAAAGACGATTAAATCAACATTCGAAATATTGTAGTAATCATAAATCAACCGTAATCAATTTACCCAAAGCAGGTTCAACATATCATTCATAGATTTTAACAAATCTATAAACATCCGTTTGTGATATATGCTGATTTTGAAAGTATCCTTGAAAAGATAGATACTGTTTTCCAGATGCCTCAGAGGGTTTGTAGACATTGGAAAAAGACTGTATAAGACTAAGAGAAATAATGGTTAAAACCTATAAACAAATGTCATTAACAAAGGGAAAGAAAAAGGAATTTAGAAAGAACAGTATCTGTCATACTTGTGAGGAGAA
>CM068965.1:87406348-87417737 GCA_035128595.1 Eptatretus atami | reverse complement strand
AAGAGAAGAGATTAACATTAAGATTGTTTATCAGATTATTGAAAACTGGGTTCAATTCTAAGCGTTTCTCCTCATTTTAGGACACGGTGACCAATCATGCTACAAGCCCTATAGCACGCAAGTTTTGTTCAAAAGGTCAGTTTTTCTTGTGTAAATGATCCAGTCACTAGATTATGTAAATCAGGCAAACAAAATTCTTCATGATGAATAAACTGACTGTTGGCAGCATTTGAAAACTAAAATTTTGTTGAACTGCATGTTACAACTCGACTTACTTTTGAGAGTACTTATGTTAAAAAGTATTTTAAGTGGCAACATTTTTGATGTCAGATTTCTGAAAAGCCTCACTAATAGACACCTATTTGTGGTGAATTTTGCAGAACTCTGTTTGAAAACTCTGGATTAAGAGCCTCCAAAAATGCTTCACGTACAAATGCTGGCAACTTCGCGAAGTCCTGCCAGAATTGAAACAACCTGGGTGTTTGTAGGGGCCGATATCTGGACATAACTTGGAATTTTGGGCTATAACTTGGCAAACCTTCCTCGTATATGTTAGGTAGCTTTGAGAATTTATTCAGGAAAATCTGAGGGGGGTCAGCCGAGATTCATTTTGTTTTGGCTGTTTGACGACGAATGACCCGCCAAGGGAAATTGTTTAAATTTTATTTTTTTAATGTTAGGGGGGGGGGGGGGAGAACACTTGACTGGCACACAATTTGGTTTCAACAAATAAAAATAAAAACCTCAAAACAATTCGCAAAGGTGGGTAACTTGTGCCGCGAGTGTCGTGTTAATTGTCATTGAAAACGACCGCGTTGTTTGCGCTCGATTTGCTTGGTCCCGCAAACAGTTGCCGTTTTTAACTGCTCGGAAGTTTAAGCTTTGAAGGAAGGTATCTGTATTATTACGAAGACGACGTTGCGTTTACATTGCATAACTTTCACATCCGTGGCGTCATAGTCCTTGTGTTCAATTTCATTTTATTTTTATATCCAAAATCAAAGATTGCATTTTTACTTGCCATGAAACGCAGCCTCGCTGATCCAGCACGAGATTTCACACCGTTTGTACAGCTTTAATTGTGTGCTGACTAAAGGAGTCGTGACATCTTAAACTAAGCCAATGATGTATATCATTAAATAATCAAGCCATGGTGTTGCTAGTGGTTAGGGTGGGCGGCGAGGGATCGCTAGGTCTGAGTTCAAGCTCGTTAGTGGTGAGGGTGGGCGGTTTGGGGATCCGAGGGTCCTCGAGTTCAAGTCCTCGTAGTGGTGAGGGTGCTGTTTGGATCCGAGGGTCGCTGAGTTTCAAGCCTCCTTAGTGTAGGGTGGCGGTTTGGATCCTAGGGTCCCTGAGTTCAAGCCCCTTGGTCCGCTGAATTAAAAACTACTCACAGGGAGGTTTGACTCAGACCTGTCATCCTTGCGAGTCCGGAAAATGAGCACCAGTGTATCTGTAAGGGGACACTGCATCAGCGGCATATCCGCCGTCCCAACCATATGAATGCAACCCAGCCAGCCACAGGCTGAGCACTCCGATATGAGAGAGAGATTAAATAATCACTGCTGCTTCCCAAACCAAGGAAATATATGATAAAATAATTGAAACAAGACAACCAAGAAACCCCCTCCCCACAGACTAACCCACCAATAAATCTTCTCAATGCATGAAGGGTCCGTGGTACTGGTGGGGATGTTTTTTATTCCGCAAACTCGGCGAGTATCTGGAGCACAATGCTGGTGAAATAGGAACAGCTGTACATCTAAAAACCCACGAGATCCTGGGTTTCGTGTTGGAATCACGGAAAGTTACGGTTTTACTTTGTATACTTAAACACTGCATGGATGTCATGTTCTATGACTGTGCTTTTTATTTTGGTTATTTGTTGGAAAACATTTTGTGTTGATGCCCACCAATGGGGGATGCATCTGGGTTGGGTAGGTGATGGCAACCACAGAACATGCCAGTCAGGGTTTGGGTTTTTGATGGCACCATGGGGATACATCTGGGTTGGGTTTGGTGATGGCAACCACAGACACGCATCAGGGTTGGGTTATTGATGGCAACCATGGGGATACATCTGGGTTAGGTAGGTGATGGTAACCATGGGGATACATCTGGGTTAGGTAGGTGATGGTAACCATGGGGATACATCTGGGTTAGGTAGCTGATGTTAACGATGGAGACTCGTCAGGGTTGGGTTGGTAATGGTACCCCATGGAGACCTGTTTGGGTTGGGTTGGTGATGGCAACCACAGACACGCATCAGGGTTGGGTTATTGATGGCAACTGTGGGGATACATCTGGGTTAGGTAGGTAATGGTACCCATGGAGACTCGTCAGGGTTGGGTTGGTAATGGTAACCATGGACACCCTTCTGGGTTGGTTTGGTGATGGCATCCAACGAGAAGTGCCGGGGTTGCATTGGTGATGTTGAGCACAGGTATTTGATCTCTCCGTTAAGTTGATACTTGTGATTTCCAAGTTAAATGAGTGGATACATGTTTAGGTACTGATTGAGTTCTTATCAATGGAAGGTGTATGTGCAAGCCTTGTCATGAAGATGTGAATGAGAAACAAATTTTGTTTATATTTGAAGGAATAGTTCAAATGTGTAAATGTTGGTGAGTAATCATCGACACTGATGAATACTTACGTGTAATATTAAGTACCTTCCTAGAATAGGCAATACTTGCATTTAATATTTTTCTCTCGTTTACTTTATGAAGGAAATCAAGAGTGTCTTCCTGTTTCAGGAGCGGGTGAGTCGGGGAAAAGCACCATCGTAAAACAGATGAGGATTTTACACGTCAACGGCTTCAACACAGAGTAAGATACCTCAACCACTTCCATCCACTATGACACTGTGCAACACCGACCTGCACAGCCTCCACCACCTACATCACCTCCATCCACAGTACACAATACTGACATGCACAGGTTCCACCGCCTCCATCTATTACCCAACACCTACATTCACGGTCTCCACCACCTACATCACCTCCACTACCTCCATCCAATACACAACACCGACCTGCATGGTCTCCTCCACCTACATCAACTCCATCTATTATACAACACAGACCTGCATATCCTCCACCACCTCCATCCATGACGCAACACCATTGTGCACAGCCTCCGCCACCTCCATCACCTTCACCACCTCCATCCATTGCACGACACCGACGTACATGGGTCCATCACCTCCACTCGCTCATTCATTTTCTTAAGATCAAGGTGGTTGGAAAGAGCGGTCGCAAAGTTGCGTGATATCGGGGACCGTGTTGGTGTTGCTTGCACGAGCCAGGTCAGAGGGGGGAGGTGTGGGACATTTGATCTGTTGAGAGTCTTGAATGGGTTGAAGGGTCACTATGTACATCTTCTTCTAATACATAAAGCTCTTTCTAACCACTCACTCGCTCACTCACTCACTCAGAAACATGTTTCGTACCTTCTAGGTGGGCTAGAAAGTTGACATTTTTCATGTCGCTGTAACTTGAAGCCACAATTCCAGGAAATATCACAAAACTGTCAGTAAACGGAAATATCCGTAATCAAAAGTCAGCCGGTGGAGCATCCCTCTTCATCTCGAATGGTCACGTGACCAAAGACAACGGCATCTTGCACGATCGCTCCCCAAGGTGTCTCTCATTTTACGGTAGTATGATTGGAGAAGTGTGTGTGGGTTTCTGTCATTTACCGATGGTGTACAGTGATAGGAAGGCATGAACGATCGTAAACAGGCATTCCTTCTTCGTTACATCATGTATTAAGAGTGTCGCATGACTAATACTGAACTGTATTTTATTGCGTTTATCCTCTGGTCGGGAAATGAACCCTGATCAGACATAAAATCGCTATCTCTCTTGCAGCCTATTATGTAATCATTGCCAATCTAAATTCGATCAACGTATCAAAAGGGAAAGATGCAAATTTAACATGACGTGTCAAATTGGTTGTTAATGATGTGAAACTTGGGAACATTTACAAGAATATCACAATCATTGATTGTTTTCCACTTGGGCTTCGAAGTTCCACCGGTTCATGTTTGCCTTCGACTTGCAATCATAAACTCCATCTCTTGGATCTGCCTAGCAACTCCAGCTCTTCCACAAGCCTTGACTATGTCTACAAAAATTATTTACAATGTAAATTAGAACGACATTCGGTCGAGCGTACACCTCCGCCAGGGTGAACACTTTAGGTTTCCTATCTCACCGATAGGTCGGATATGGATCCGCGCCTTAACCAAAAGCTAATCCGCTTATTCTTGTCACCCACCCAACTCATCTACCTAGTTTTACATAATTTCCGCAAAACTTTTTAAATATCTGATATATATATCGTTTGCCTCATCTGTCAATTTGAGAAATCGCTCAAAAAAAAAAAAAAATTCATCGGATCTGGACCCGCATCTTCACCAAAATCAAATCAATTCATCCTTGTCACACACCCAACCGGTCCACCATGTTTCGTCCAATTCCGTCCATAATTCTTTGAGATATCCTGCTCATAGACAGACAACAAACAGACCAGGGTGGAAACAACCTCCGTCCACCTTCGGTGGCTCTTCAATCGTTTTATTTTATAACTTTTGACGTTTTTTACAATAAAAATTAATTCACTGTAAACTGTTAAATAGAGAACGCATTCTGATAATTAATTCATCCTTCATTTTCTTAAGTTATTTAGCTCCTTGAAGCATGTAACCACAACCCACTTCATCAAATACATAAAGCTTATATTTGTTACATTCACCCCAACTTCAGCTTGCGGCACACAGGATTCACCCCAATTTCAGCTTGCGGCACACAGGATTCACCCCAGCTTCAGCTTGCGGCACACAGGATTCACCCCAGCTTCAGCTTGGCGGCACACAGGATCACCCAGCTTCAGCTTGCGGCACAACGGATTCACCCAGCTTCAGTGCGGCCATTAGGATTCACCGCAGCTTCAGCTTGCGGGCATGTAGGATTTCACCCCAGCTCAGCTTGCGGCATACACAGGATTCACCCCAGCTTCAGCTGTGCGGCATGTGGTTCACCCAAGCTTCAGCTTGCCGGCATGTAGGATTCACCCCAGCTTCAGTTGCGGCATGTAGGATTCCACCCCAGCTTCAGCTTGCGGCATGTAGGATTCACCCCAGCTTCAGCTTGCGGCATGTAGGATTCACCTCAGCTTCAGCTTGTGGCATGTAGGATTCACTCCAGCTTCAGCTTGTGGCACACAGGATTCACCCCAGCTTCAGCTTGCGGCATGTAGGATTCACCCCAGCTTCAGCTTCAGCTTACGGCACAGGATTCACCCCAGCTTCGGCTAGCTGCATGTAGGATTCACCCCATCTTCGGCTTGTGGCACGTAGGATTCACCCCAGCTTCAGCTTCAGTTTGCGGCACACAGGATTCACCCCAGCTTTGGCTAGCTGCACGTAGGATTCACCCCAGCTTTGGCTAGCTGCACGTAGGATTCACCCCAGCTTTGGCTAGCTGCACATAGGATTCACCCCATCTTCGGCTTTCAGCACGTAGGATTCACCCCAGCTTCAGCTTGCGGCACGTAGGATTCACCCCAGCTGTCCAGCTTGCAGCACACAGGGTTTTCATCTACCGCAGCTTTCGGCCATTCGGCACGTAGGAGTTCACCCCATGCTTCGGTCTTTACGGCTAAGGCAGTAGGATTGCACCCACAGTCTTTTGGCTTGCGGCAAGCGTAGGATTCACCCGCAGCTTTTTCGACTTGTGGGCACGTAAGGATTCGGCATCCGGCAGCTTCGGCGATTGCGGCACATTAGGAATCACACCCAGCTTTCGGCGTTGCGGCACATAGGAAGTCACTCCCAGCTTCGATTGCGCCTAGGGCACCACTGGCTCGCACTAGGATTCACCCAGCGATCGACTTGAGGTACACAGATGATTCATCCCCATCTTTTAGCTTGGCTTACGAGGATTCAGCCCCCAGCTTCGGCTTGCGTACGTAGGATTCACCCCAAGGCCCGGCTTGCGGCACACAGGATTCACCCCAGAAAACTTCGGCTTTGCGGCACGTAGGGATTCACCCCAGCTTCGGCTTGTCCGGCACATAGGATTCAGACCCCGCTTTCGGGGCTTGCGGCACATCGGATTCACCCCAGCTTCGACTTTGCGGCACCATAGGATTCACCAGCACTGCACTGACAGCTATCGACTCTTGCGGCACATAGAGTTCACGCTCAGCTTCGACTTGCGATACAAGCACGACGACTGTGAGCACGGTTAGTCACATCCAGCTATCAGCTTGCGGCATATTAACGATTCACACCCAGCAGCTCGACTTGCGGCACACAGGCATTCGACTCCAGCTTCGGCTTGTGGCACATAGGATTCACGCCCATCTTCGGCTTGCAGCACATATTGATTCACCCCAGCATCGACTTGCGGCACACAGGATTCACTCCATGCTTCGCGTGTGCGGCACATAGATTACCCCAGCTTCGGCTGTGTGGCACGTGTACGATTCAGCCCCAGCTTCGGCTTGTGGCACGTACGATTCACCGCCAGCTTCGGCTTGTGGGCACGTACGATTCACCCCAGCTTCGGGCTTGTGGCACGTACGATTCACCCCAGCTTCGGCTTGTGGCACGTCGATTCACCGCCAGCTTCGGCTTGCGGCACCAGGATTCCTACCCGCAGCCGTTCGGCCGTTGGCGGCACGTAGGATTTTCACCCCAGCTTCAGCTTGCGGCACGTAGGATTCACCCCAGCTTCGGCTTGCGGCACGTAGGATTCACCCCAGCTTCGGCTTGCAATTTGCAAGCATGCCTCATTTGTATTAAATGGAATTTCCCTTTTTTCACCTACTTACCAATCTACCGTTCATCGATGCATGGCTCCATGTCTACCCATTGTACAAACTCGCTGAGTGTAACAGGTACTCTGTGTGACCTGCTAAAGAAACAAATAATCATAACCAACACACGTTGAACAAGTCCAAGATACGATAACAAACTAAAACTACCTTGCATATTACGAACTTGACAAACACCACTTTGTGAACAAAGACCAAGCTGCTCTGACATTTGTCACTTAATTACAAAACGCACATCCGTGCTTCACCCTCCACATCCCTTTAGACATCATGCGCGACCTGGTGCTCTATCCAGTATAATCAGACAAAAACAAAATGGATAAAAAGGAAGAGGGTTTATTAATTCAAGATTTAATTGCAGCACAACGAGCCAGCCATCGTACCCGACCGGAGACCTCACCGAAGTACCACGGGGATCTTGAGCAAGGATGGAACCACATTTTATGCGTTGGAGATCTTTTCCCTTCCAGCTGATCCTTGTTCCCTCTATAGTGCTTGCAATCCCTCCACATCCTTTGTCCTCCGTCTCATTACTCGGGGACATGTCCTTTTACATTTGAGTTAGCAGATTCCACCTGCATTACACTTCCTCTTGGTTTGGACTCGCTAAACACACAAACAGCAAGTTTTTGAAGGAAATTGGAACGTCTAATCACCGTACTTGGTTTTAAATTCCCTTTTTCATTTTCTAGTTCAGTAATTGACTGAGCTTATCACATCTGTGTTATCACTAACTCGACCATTCAAGCCAAAGATGTTATTAAAGCTAAAAAGTAAACAGTTAAACCTGCTCCCTCTGTCCTCCTCTCAAATCCCTACCCCTTTTTGCTGTTTCTGTGAGCGACAGGTTGGTTGGATGTTTCATTACCAGAATCTTCCCCGTGTCCGCCCCGCCCCATATCCACCCCATCCCATTATTATCTCCTCGCGTCCTTTGTCTTGTGAGCGTACATTATTATCTCCCAATGTCTTTTTCCAGCACGTGATTTCCTTTGTGAGCCTGACTGCACAATGAATTGCATCCTCTTCACTTCCTCTCCTCCTCTCATGATGAATTTTCTCATTCTTCCTCCTGCCCTCCTCCCTCGCGTTCATGTGATCAATAGATGGCCTCTGGTGAACCAGTTATCATAAGTAAACGTATTACAGTTCTATCATTTGAGACTGGTCGGTTAGCAAAGATAATTTGACGCTGGAGGTGAGAATTTTAATGATGGTTACTGTTTTTGCAAACTTTTTTTTCAGGGAGAAGCGACAAAAGATTCAAGATATCAAGCGGAACATTAGAGATGCAGTCGTGGTACGTCGGTCACCTGGTTTATGTCCTAAAGACGTCGATGTCTGCCGGTGTTCTCGATCACCCTTACCCGTCATTTATTTACTCCTTCCTTCCTTGCACCGTTGTGGTGCTCCTTGCTGGGCTCCCTGTAAATCGCCAACTGCTGCTTCTTCCTCACTTTCCATAGAACATAACCACTGCCATGGCGACCCTGACGCCACCAGTCCCTCTGGCCAACCCGGCGAACCAGGCGCACGTGGAGTACATGCAGAGCACGGCCACTCGGCAGGACTTTGACTTTCTTCGGGTGAGTACGGATACCTCCAGAGTTCGCCAAACCTGCATTTGCTTCCACACTGAGCGACGAGCGTCATCCAGTGAAAGCTCCGAATTGCTCGATCTGATCATTTCCCAATTATCTCGCTCGTCATCCTTGTCTGGAAAAGTCAATCGAACGCACCTTCGGCGCATCCACGTGTTTCATCCCCACAGGCAGCGATGTATTGCTTGGTGACGTCACGTGCACGCATGCCCCCACGTACCTGTGCGACGCTATTGGCCGTTTGTTCTTCAGAGTTCCTTTTTCAGTTTTCCTGAAAGCATGACTTTATATAATGTTTCAGTCTGGTGCATCTGGTACACGTTGGCCCTTCATAATCAAACTCGATGTGATACGAGGCCTGTGGCCTCACACTTCATTCACTTGTGCTTCTTGGTGGTGGTTGTTTTGAGGTTATTCAATCGAAAGGGTTGATGCATGTTTAGTTTGCTTCATTTTGTTAACGTATTGAAATAACCAGCACATACCGTGATGCACAAACTCGAACATTTGTAAATCAGGCTCGTGAAGGTCGGGGGGGTCCGGTGGGCGGAGGGTGGAATAGGGGGGGTGGGATTTCCCTGGCTCTGATTTATTTATTTTATTTGTTTTTAATCCCTCGCGCTGCACTTGAAATTGTCATCCCCAGTGGGGATAAATTTATGCTCTCCCCCGTTGCTATCATCAAAATATTTTGTATTAATGATGATTGAATGAGTGAAGTTGTAACGTCTGATATTTAATAATGATAAAATATACGCTGCATCCTTTTTGAGCACGAACTACTTTTCAAAAGCTTGTTCTAACCACACAAACGGTGTAACATCAGGACGACGTGGTGAACATGGTTTTATAAAATGTAATGGAGTTTCATTTCACTGAATCCGGATAAAACTGTTGGGGTGGATAAAGTGAATCGGATGGGATTCCACTTATCCGTGATCATCGTGTCACAAAACTGTACGTGACGAAGCGCAACAAATTAACCGATGAACATCGATGACGTCATCATCATTACGTTGCTGTGTTTCAATACCACATTAAAAATAAATAAATATGTTATTATTCGATCAAACTTTACTTCAAGTGGTAATAAGTTTCGAATCTGGACATGGTAGCAGGCTAAGAGGTGCGTTCGCAAGAGTGCGGTGTTCATGACTTTGGTTTTTTTTTTTTTTCAGTGTGAGAATTGTATTAATTATATATTACTGAAACGCAAAAGAAACTACCACTTGTTTGAAATTGTATAAAATTGTAACAGTTCAAATAAAACAATATACCATACATTTGCCTAATTGCTAATTGAAACATTGGCATTTTATTGATGACATGTCAAGTTTTTGACCAAGATACACCTGCAATGTCAGTCCCCTTTCTGCAATAACTGCAGTGTCAGTCCCCTTTCAATAGTGTGTGTGGCCACCATTGTTTTGGATACAGGCAAGTGCATCGTCGGCGCATACTGCCTACCAGTCTTTGGATGGATGCTGCTGGATTCTGTCCCACTCAGTCCTCAATGTCTGAAGCCATCTGACTTAGGACCATCTGCCTGTCCTGCCTTGCAGTGGTGACTCTTGGCCTCCCTGATCGAGGTCTGTCATCTGCAGAGTTGTGGAGGGTGTCTGTCCACCAGGCCGATATCGTCTGGTGTGAACAGCCAAGGCGACGTGCCACCTCACGGTAGCTCAATCCGCCTTGCAGTATGCCCAAGGCACACTGCCGTTGATCCCTTGACAATCGTGGCATGTTGATTGAAATGCCCATTTTGCACTGGCCTTTTTAAAGCCAATATCAAGACATCACGTGCAGCTCATTAAAATCATCTCGTACCCCTTGGCTAATCACTGACAGTCAAAACGGCTGTTCAACAGCTGTGCTATGAAGTGACCATTGAAGGTTCAAGTGACCATCTGTGACCGTTTTGTCCGACAGTGAGGACACTATTGTCCACAAATAAGTTCACACATTTACTACACGCAGTGTTATTGTTTATATTTGAAGGTTCAAAAGGTTGTAAGTTTCTTTTGCGTTTCAAATATATTTTGGTTATTTTTCTGAAATAAGGTCATCGAGTGGGTGCTGGTGTCTGGCCGTCTGTCAACATTTGACTAAAACATCTTCTCACAAACTACCCGACCGATTATGGACCAAATTTGGTATGATGCATCAGGACAGCAATTTCTCATGGGGTTGTGCTCCCCATCCAGATTTGTCCCCTTTAAATGGGGTGAAAGGGGTGTTTTACCCCAAATATTGGTATTTTATTCAAAAATCGTCTTCTCAGAAACCACCAGACAGATCCAGCCCAAACTTGCCACGAGGCATCGTGACCATGCCCTAACCTTAAGTTGTGCTCCTCCTGGCCGTATCTCCCCCGGAAAGGGGGCCTCGGCACCCCTCCCCTAATCCCTCATTCACTTAAACAGATTTTCCTCACAAACTACATGACCAATATGGATCAAATTTGGTACGATACACCAGAACAGTAAGGTCTCATGGGGTTGTGCTCCCATCTAGATCCGGCCCCGATAAGAGGCTGAAAAGGGGGGTTTTGCCTCACATTCAGGAAGTCTATTTTAAAATCTTCTCAGAAACCGACGACCCGATCCAGACCAAACTCTTCATCAAACGTAAGGACCATGCCGTTCACTTCAGTTGTGCTCCCCATGACCGTACCACTTCAGTAAGGGGAGGGGCATGACTACTTCAGGAAGGGGAGGGGCATGACTACTTCAGGAAGGGGAGGGGCATGACTACTTCAGGAAGGCATGGCCCCTTCCCACTAATTCCTCTTTTTCACCCCGCCTGTTGGGGAAATAACCGTCAGTCCCCCACGGGGCGATATTGTAATTGTAATGTGACTTTTCAGCTTCATGTCGCTGTTGTTATGTATAGCTTGTAAGTTGTAAAAGTCAGAAATAACAAAAAAACAAAAACAAAAACATGAT
>CM068965.1:87376686-87391912 GCA_035128595.1 Eptatretus atami | reverse complement strand
CTTAAGTTGGAATCAAAAGTCTTAATACTGTTTCCTTCAGCCAGATTTGAATGTGCAATCTCTGAGATACCTGGCCAGTGTGCATAGGCATGGTACCATCCCCATCTTATCACGTATAAGCTATAAGACCATCTGTAAAACTGATCCATTAGTGGATACTTCTCCGTATGTGCGGTCTGCTCTTGTTCAGTATTGTATACATATATATATATTTTTTTTTCTGTAATACCGATTTATCCCTTTCTCTCTTTCAGTTTCCTGGACAGGATAGATATAGTGAAACAATCAGATTACACTCCGACTGATCAGGTAACATTACGAGTGTGGTATGTTTGTTTAAATTGCCACTTTCCCTTTCTCTTACCCTTCGTTTTATTTATCTATTTATTCCATTTGTCATGCAAGCCCCCATGCAGCACGATTCCTCGTCCTTGAGTGTTCAAACCCATCTTCGTCGCGATCGTTTTATTTTGTCACGTTTCATATAACATTAAACCACCTCCAGAAATGTATCTCTTGTTCCCTTTGTTCCGCTTTTTTTTTTTTTGGGGGGGGAGAGTTGCTTCATGGTTTTTATTTATTTATTTTTGTCTAACCCACTTCCTCCTTCTCGCCGTTACCGCAGGACCTGCTGCGGTGTCGGGTGTTAACATCTGGCATTTTTGAAACTCGGTTTCAAGTTGACAAAGTGAACTTCCAGTAAGTAAAGTGACTTGCCTTGATAACTGTGCAGAAAGTGTGAAGACGCATCACTTTGGTGTATGAACAAAAGTTCGTGTTTGAGTCGTTAAGAGCATATATTGGCTTCAAATAATGAGATGTGCCTGGTGTAAAGTGAGTGGTTTACACCAGGCACATCTCATTTTCTTTTGGTTCCAGGCAGTGGTAGTCACTTCTTTTCTTTTTTTGTCCTGTCCAAAGCTCGTAGAGGTATCTCTGTGCAGGGGTTGAACGGTTTGTCCACTTGTCATGTTTCAACTAAATGCCAAAGCACATTTTTGGGGAGAAGGTGGGGGCAGTAGAAGGAGGTAGGGGGAGTACATGTGTACAGGTAATGGTCTAACTCAGGCTTGACCAAAGTGGTTATTGAAAGATCTGATTAATGAGCGCGACTACAACGAAGCATGTGCCGCCGATAGAGTGAAACCAAGATGGCTGAGTGAAAGCGGCAATGGAACGAACGTTGAGTGGGTGGTAGTTTGTGCATTGTTTTTCGCATTCTCTCCCTAGAAACCGAAACCACACTTTAACGTCATCGACCTAGTCTGGTCTACATACTAAGAGCAAATACCATTGATATTACTTATTCAACTCATGTCCTGGTCATCAATACATTGATGGAATTTGTCCTTCAAAGAATGAATGGCTTCTACTTTTCTTTTCTCGTTTATTGATTTGAAAGACATCAAGCAATTCTTTGGAAGGGTAACTCTGTAGCTTTGGCCTTGCAATTCCTTCCTGACCCTGTGTCCATTGTACTCTTCACACATTTACCCGCAGCATGTTTGATGTTGGAGGGCAGAGGGATGAGCGCCGGAAATGGATACAGTGTTTCAACGGTGAGCACGGTGGTGACTTGTCGTTATTCACGTATGAGGTAGTTGTGTGACTCCCGGAACGTGCGCACCTTCTGCCAAGCCAGGCCCTTGCTTTGCTTCCCCATCCCTGTACGCAGATGTCACGGCCATCATCTTTGTCGTGGCCTGCAGCAGCTACAACATGGTCCTTCGTGAAGATAGTGTCACCAATCGTCTCAGAGAAGCCATATACCTGTTCAAAAGCATTTGGAACAACAGGTGATCTCATGCTGAGCAGTAGGATTTCATTAATCTGACAGTTGAGTCGAAAACCCGTAGCGAACCCCTTTAACAGGAATGTAAATAACGGGTTTTGAGTCACAATGGTTCCTTCGTTTGAGTGGCAAGTACTTTCAACTGTTGTAATGTTGAGAGCCCACGTCGTCAACTTTAATGGAGCTGTTTGAGATCGGGATCTTAGTTTCGCACTTAGAATGGAGATGAGATACAAGGAGTGACCTTGTGAAGGAGAAAACCTGAAACATCTTACTTGCTCTCTGATTGCAGATGGCTTCGCACGATTTCCACCATCCTTTTCCTCAACAAGCAAGACCTTCTTGCCGAGAAAGTGCTGGCAGGAAAGTCCAAGATTGAGGACTACTTTCCCGAGTATGCCCGCTACACCACTCCAGATGATGGTAAGGCCCAGAATCGTGCATTGGGTTATATTATAAAATCAGTTTTTGTTTAAACCCCCCCCCCCCCCCACCAGGGCGCAATGCCATGAACAAGAAGTAGTTTGAAAACAACATACTGGGTTATTCCTTCTTCTTCTTCCCATTGTACCTTAAACAAAGTTGTTATTTCTGATCGCCAATCAGTGGAAACGTTTAAAATGGCTGGGGTTCCGTTTTATTCGTGCGGCGTCTGTGAGCTTTGTCATCTTAACCCTATCCTTTCATCTTGCACTGCAGCTAGCCCTGAGCCAGGAGAAGATCCCCGTGTTACTCGTGCCAAGTACTTCATCAGGGATGAGTTCTTGGTAAGGATGGACCTTTCAGTGGTTTATTGGATATACTTCCTTTAAAGGTATAACAAGTAATTTTAGCCCAAATGAGGACCTGTATGGCAGTACCCCAGGCTGTTGGATTATTGCTTAGTGCACTTGCTTTATTCATGCACGAGTTACTAATTAGTGCATCCGTAGGTACAGTGTAATCCAAGTATAAACGCCTCAGAGGCTTTAGAGGGACACTGTAAAGGCATTTTAAATGATGGACAAGGAGCTGCACATTGATGTATGGTACAAGTGGTAGCGATGCTAGCAGTAAGGCATTACTCACCACCACACACACCCCCGTCCCACCCCCCACATCCTTGCCAACCTAAGTCTAAAAAAAAAAGATTAAAAAAAAAAAATAAGACTCGTTGCCAAAAATTCCCCATGTCTGCTTATCGAAACTCGTATCCTGGGTCCCCTTTACCCATGATTTTCTTCTCTTATCTGCTTAACTTCACAGAGAATCAGCACAGCCAATGGAGAGACGAGCCATCACTGTTATCCACACTTCACGTGTGCGGTGGACACCGAAAACATTCGCCGGGTCTTCAACGATTGCCGAGACATCATCCAGCGGGTGCACCTGCGTACTTACGAGCTCCTGTGACCAGACCTCAGAGATGGGTGCAAGTAGTTCTGTTAATGCTGTCACGTCATCTGCATTTCCCTTCAAACCTTTGACTCTGACACCCCTCCGCTTCAGTGGCCTCGGCCCATCTCGCTTATTCTCCTTTCTCTTGCCTCCTCTATCTTTCGTCGAGCCAAATGGCCTTGCATTTTAGACCAGTAGAGATCCTTGTTCTGCAACAGACGCAGTGTACATCAGGCCTGTGTTTTTGTTTTTTTTGGCTCTTGGGAGCGAAGCTAGTTCCGAATGCGGTTCCATGAGGTGTACGAGGAGTCGTTTTTCTTGGCATTTCACATGCACAAGTCTTGAAGGAAAAGCTCACGGTGTGCCCAGGGGCACTGCTGGCACCAGCTTGATGTGCTTTGTGTTGGTAAAGCTGCCGTGTGAGCTGAAGTGAGTATTGTTGGTATAAATATTGTCAGAAATGACGCAGTATTCGTTTAACGATTTGCATGAAATAACCAATCAGTGTGTTTACTCGTTTTCTTCCTTTTTCTCTTATTTTTTTTTCTTTCTTTTTATTCTTCGCTCCTATCTTTTTTGTTTTGTTTTTGAAACCTTTCACTAACTTCTCAAGTATTCGTGAAGTTTGGCTGCCTTGTCTCCCTGGCAAATGCATCCATGCCAAACTGTGTTCGATGTCACATCATGCCCATTGCAACAAGGTGCAGGCCAACGTGCCCCCTCCTTCCATGATTACATTGAAAATCCTAACACGTCACCGATGTGTCAAGGTCAGTGTTGTGGTTTTGCACCGAGGCTCGGGTTAAGGAGATGGTTGTTCGAGTCGGATAAGAAGTGGAGTGTTGATGCATGTCGCTCTGAAGCTTTGCCAGTCTAATACCACGTGGTATTGGTAGTAGATGTTCGAATGTAGGGGCGTTCTGCTTTCCAGTCAGATACCATAACCACTGTGCCCATTGCCAACGCGTGAAGGTTCCCTTCCATCTTGGCCACTGTGACACAATGCGTACGTGACTAGGCCATGATCTTTTAACTGTATTGTTGAGTGTTGAGCCAGTAAATCCTTCGGGTTTTCGGGCCGATCAGATCTTGCCAAACCTTTTGCAATCCGGTGAGATTCTAGCCAAACCCTCAGGGCGGCCGGCATAGGGCAATGTCGCGCACCGCTGGGCCTCTTTTGCAGTTCGTGATAGTTTAACTTTAACCAGATATCTAGATTTGCAGGTCATGCAGTATTGTAATATCTGTATGGTTTGTGATGGTTTGTACGAGTCGTTTTTCAATACAAAAAATTGAGGGGGGGGGGGTGTTTTCCCCCCTCCCCTTGCTCAAGAGCGACAATTGCAGAAGAAGAGGAACGTGTATTGCGTTTTGCGGCTCGCTCGGCCAATTGAGAACGAGACCGATAGCTGCCGTGAAGCCGCATTGGCCACCGATCCGTCTTTGCCACTCGCTTTATCTTCCCATCATACGGGCCAGGTCTGCCGGACCTCGTCGATTTGTGTCGACGCCGATCAAAGGAAACTCATTCTCTTTTAACCCTGTCCCAGGCTTTTGAGGAATTAAACAGTCTCCTCCGATTTATTGAAGGAAAGTTGCAATAACACTTAGCTATTTAGCCCGTTCTCGTCGTAGTGAGTCGGTATAGCAGTTTAACTCTTTCCCCCTTCATTCCTCTTCCCTTTTTTCATTGATCAGGATATTTGAGGGACTTTTCATTAAAATGACTTTACGACTGAGTCTTGAGATGAATTGAGAGTTTTATGACCAGGCATTTGGGTTTGTGGATTGTAATTTAAAGATGCACATTTAAAAGCCTTCAAATAGACCTTTTAGGTTTTGGATGTTTTAGATTTGATTTCATTGCCTTTGGTAATTTATTAAGCTACATGTTGAAGGATTCTCAGCTTGGGTCAATGGGTTTAATGAGGTGGGCTGGTTTTGAGTCCGTGTTTTTAAATGTAGGCCGAGCGTTTTGAAGGGCGAACGACTTGGTTTAAAGGTTTGAATCGTTTTGTGCCCTATAGTTGAGTACATATGCTTGAGGTTGTTGGAACGCATGTGTTGCATCCTTTATTTTACTTTGCAGTCTCAGGAGGGTTATGTTAAATCGGGGATACGCGTGACCTACTGCGCTAGTCTTGAAGTGGATGGTGCCGATAATTCTCTCAAAGTGGGGCATTCAAAATGGCGTCCACGGAGACTGGAAATTCGCAGCCACCATTGCCAATTCCAAATTACCGTCTGAAGACTCGCTGGGTGCAAATGAATGTCGTCTCGTCAAATAAACCGAGCAACTGCAACAGCGATCGAGAAATGGTTGGTCGCGACTTGCCTGTGCCCATTGCTCTTGTGCGTCCACAGTCGACGAGAGATAGATGGAAGAGAAAGGCCCTAACGGAGAGGTGTAAGCCTGGTGTTGGCTTCGTGGTTAGTGTGGCTGGCTGGCTTGGGATCTCAGGGTCCTGAGTTTGAGCCCTGTTTCCTGCTGAATTAACACCAGGTGGGTTGACTCAGCCTGTCATCCTTCCGAGGTTGGCAAAATGAGTACCAGCTTACTGGTAACAAGGGGCATCAGCAGCACAGCCATGCCCCCAGGTGCAACCACAGGCTGCATTTTAATAAATAAATAACATGCCTGGCCAGCAGGATTTGGGCAGAATTCCCAATGGATTTGCTCGTCCAGTACCCTTGGCCTGTCTCTCCCTCTCTCTTTGTCTCTTTGTCTCTCCTCTCTCTTTGTCTCTCCCTCTCTCTTTGTCTCTCCTCTCTCTTTGTCTCTCCTCTCTCTTTGTCTTCCCTCTCTCTTTGTCTCTCCCTCTCTCTTTGTCTCTCCCTCTCTCTTTGTCTCTCCTCTCTCTTTGTCTCTCTCTCTCTCTCTCTCTCTCTCTCTCTCTCTTCTCTCTCTCTCTCCTCTCTCTCTCTCTCTCTCTCTCTCTCCTTCCCTTGGGCTGGAAAAATCACATACTCTTGCCTTCAGTTTTTATTTATTTTGAGGGTATCGTTTCCCTGTAACACCTGTTTGAGTTTTTTTTATTCTCAATTTTAATTTGAACCTGATGATTTGAAGTGCGAGTGTGTGTTGTGAAGCAAGTGCTCGGTTTGGGTTTTGATTCATGTGGTATTGCAATGCTGACATGTACAGATTGTGTAAAAAAAAAAAAAAAAGTATTATTTATTTTGTGCAACAACAGAGAGATAACCCCCATTTGTCGGACAGGGCTGATTTTGTGTAATTAAGCGAAGTTGTAAGTACATTTGGCTTTGTACAGCTTTCTTCCCCATCCCCAGCCCCTTCTCGTCGTCACCTTCTTCCCCGTTTAAGGCCCCGTTCCTCTCGTCTTCACGTCCCACCCATCATGCACACTTCAAAATGCTCCCCATTTCCCACCATCCGGCCGTTCGCCCCACGCCTACCTCCACAGCACGGCACATGGCTCTGTCCTCGCTGGGGAGGGCGAGCGAATCGGTCAAACGCTAAACACTACGACGAGCGTTCGGATGCAGGACCCGCTCGACCCCCGGATTTCCGGGCAAGACAACTCTGATTGAACCATTTAAAGTCACCGTGAGACATCTTCTCTTCTTTCATTATATATACAGAATATCAAATCTGTATTGTACGTACGGACAAGACAAAATGATCGATTGAGCATGGATTGTCGAAACTTTTTAGTTTTATTTTTCGTTTCCCCCCCCCCACACTTTAACCGCATATTTTAGTGTGTGAGGCAGTGACGGTGCTTTGTGTGATTCATTCACCCATCCGGTTTTGAAGAGGATTTAGGAAAACCGTGTTAATATATATGAAAGTTGTAACATAAATTAGCGTGAAATTATTATGATCATTATTATTGTTGTTATTACTATTAAAATGTTTTCTTTTCGTCTGTTCATTAATTTATGCAAGACTGTGTTGCAAAAAGTTTGTGAATTGAAGCAGGAGGTTGGGTATACTTGTAGCAATAAGCATCGAGCCAATTCTCTGGCTGTTTCTACTGGATGTTCTGTGTTGGTGATTGTCTGTAATCTGCTCACTTTGTACAACGCTCAAAGAAATTATATATCAAACAATGCTGTGCCATGCTGTCGTCTCTAACTCCTTCCTGTCCTCTCTTTCCCACAGCTAAACGTCTTCGTTAATGTCTCCGTGCTTTTGCTTGCCCGATCCGGCAACCTTCGGACAAAAATAAGGTCGTGGACCTGCCGTTCGGAGAGGTTCTGAGGCTGAAGGGTCGAAACCCTGATGGACGGTTCCCAGCCGATGATCTGGACGGGTTATTATAAGCTGACGGAATTTTCAGCTCTCCTTCTCATCGGCCTTAAAGAGCTGATACCGCATGACTGACACGTCCACCTTGCGTTGATAAACATGGCGTGCTTTTATGAACGTCAAGCAGTTTACGCCACAATGTATGTATATACTCCGTAATTACGTTTTAACTAAACGTGACCTCTTGGTGCAAGTTTATATGTATTCCAGCCAAGCGGTCACACCGCCGAGTAACAAAAGGGGTTCACGAGCGGTTTGCTAAATGGTCTGAACTTTTCACCGAAACAAAGCCAACCGTTGCAATCACGAACTGTGCCAGTTCTCGCAATGGGTGTGGGACGGCAACTCCCGTATCGGGTCTTGCAAACTTGAAGCAGCTTGTCCGGATAACTCGCACGGTGTACTCATCTGAGGATGATGAAATCGAAGGTATATTTACGGATTTAAAAAAAAAAGGGTTTGTGAAAGAATATTGCAATCATCACAGAAACGACACAAGCACATTGGTAAAAAGGCATTTACTTAACAACGGTGACAATACAATGTCCTGCAGCCATTGCAGCAACGATCCGAATGGATACGATGCAAAGTACAATGAAATAAAGAAACTTTTTAAATGGCAAGCACAAGGTAAATAAGAATGGAAGAGGAGTATAAAACAAAAAAATAAGAATGGAAGAGGAGGAGCCACAACAAAACCACCTCAATGAGCACCCTGAGGCAGCCATAGAGAGACTGAAGATAGCCAGCTTATCCACATTTTGACGTGTCCTCAACCTTGCCATCTTGGATGGAGAAGTATTTAAACATTTCTTGATCACAATCGGTTATATACTGATCACCTGTGGCGTACTGTGGCCATTCGAGATGCTGGACAGACTGGTACTCAAAGTGAAACGGAAGCTGCAAGTTTGGTCGACGTTTTAGGTTACTCCACCAGACTGCTAAACATGTAAAAGGCCACGACATGTCCAACTCGGTTTAATGTGACGTATTTGCATCTTCACCATCAATGACGTCGTCACAGACACTGTGCAGCAGAGCGATTCTCTGAAAGAGGGTTACATTTGTCTCGGCTAACTTTATAACACGCCATCCTGTGTATTTGTGCAACACTGCACAAAATGCTGTAAATGTTGTCACTTTGAACACCTGCCATGTTGTTCCTCGTGGCAGTTATGTGTGCACTTGGCAAACTTTACCCTCACTTGTGGAGTGTAATCTTTCCAGGCAGTAGTGCTGACTGGTGGTTATAAAATCAAAACGAGCGTACGTTCCGCAGACAGGTGAAGATGAAGGATTTTAAATGGTTATAAAATTTAAAAAACTCAATGTGATAGTGCTTTTTGGCCTGGTAGAAACAAGCTAACCTTTACCCTCGTTGGTAGGGGGATTTGATCTGATTATTTGTACTGATCAGGATGATCATATATCGTATTGGCTGCACCACGAGTCACTGCCTTGGTAACTACCTGATTATGAGATTAGTCCTGGTCCGGAGGTGACAAATAACCGATTGGCTTACTCGTGGTGACTAACCACGATGGCCTCACATCACTTGGCATTCTATGACTCCACCAAAGGGCTTGTCTCGGTGAGCGGCACCTGCCGTTTGCCTGGACGTCGAGACCCTGATGATGGAATTAGCTTGGACACGCGGCCCAACTGCAATCGCTGCAGCAAGCTGCCTTGACGGAGTTCTTCTGGGGTCCGAGGGGGTGGAATTTTCGGTTCCGTGTCTTGGCTGATTTTCTCGTGCTTCGAGTCTCCCGTGTGACCGGGCTGCCAGCTCTCCCCACGGATAGCTGCCTGATCATGAAGGCCGGGGAGGGAGGGGGATAATCCTATGTGTAATGATTGTAATTATTTACTTCATACTATACATTTAGCATTGAGAGTGAGAAAGGGACAACCTTGCTTGCCTTATGGGCATGCTCGTTGCAAGAAAATTATCATTCCCTCGCATATAGTCAGGACAAAAAAAAACTCACTAATGACCTTCAGCGTGGGGGTGACTTACCGACGTTACCTACTCTAGTCTATACCTGGTGCCAGTCCACACGCTGAATCACTATTGTTGCCATAAGGTACCCAGATGCTACCTATAAATAAAAAGGCAGGGCCCCCTGTGATCCCTCAAACCAAATAGGAAATAAGGTGAAGAAGTCATCCTTCTCCCCTATACCCATCCCCCCCGCCCCTCGTCCCCAGCGCTCCTCACCAGTAAGTAAAACAAAACGGAAATTGCCAGGCTTATGGATCCCAGGATGGTAGCCAGAGTCAGGTATCCAGGTGCACTCAACCTGGGGTAAGGATTTGCATTAGTTTACCAATTCAATCAGTACCCCGAACAACAATGCTTTTTTTTGAATATGTTATCGGTCATCTAAACATGCCACATGTTGAACATAAAAAGGAATAATTGATTAATTAACACACAAGGTGATTCTCAACTCACAAGGCCAGCAGCAAAGAACGGCAGATGTAGTTCCTGGTAATAGGTCCGAGTATGACGGTACAGGCCTGTGGGCACCCCTGTCCTCTGCGGGGTGACAAAAAGTTTACAATGATCGTGTCAATGTTAATCCAGTTCGGACGTTCGAGGTCGCGACCTCACCCAGGCCTTAGTGGAAACAGTGGGACCATATCTTGAAGATACGTCACCACTTGTAAAGTATCATTTGCACCCCTAACCTCGTGAAGTTTTCAGAAACTTTACCATTGGCTGATAAATTAGTTCGAGTTGATGTTATTGTTTATAAAAGTGAAGCACTAAATTGCCCAAAACTTGTGTTCATTTATACTTTTCCCCTTTCTTTGTCCTCCTGGCTGTAGTTTGGGTAAACTTGGATACAAGGTGATCAGAAGGTTGTGTAATAATGGCAGTAACAGGATAGCCTTTGAAGGAATTGAGATGATGAAGATGTGCTCGGCTGCTTTACACCAGAAAAGAGCAATATAGTGAAGGATACCGGCGAGGATGAAATCCTCCATTCATCTTCTTCCCTCTTGGATACTCGATCAGCATCACCAGCAGACCAGCTCCCCTGCACAATGTTAAGGTGTTTGGGCGTGACGTGTCGAGAAGAGATTACAAAAGTAACTGGAAAGGGGGAAAGACATTTGAGCAGGGAGTAACAAAGAAGTGGCATGGTGTGCAGAGGTTGGGGTGTGATTGTGCTTCAAAGGGACAGGAGGTGGGGTCAGGGTTGACATGAGGGCATAGTCGATATGAGAGCATGGTCAGGGCAGGAGACAAGGGTGTGGTCGGGGTGTACCAGCATGTACAAATGGAAGGATACAAGCTTGCAGCAGCAAACTGCCAGTTTGGAAACTGCGCTGCTGTTCCCACCACGCCGCCCAGAGTCAACACTGCACGTACACAAGTTCAACGTTCCATTCATAAACCACTCAATCATTCTGAATCCATTGATTACAATCTTACGAGCTCAACTTTTTGGATCATCCCTTTGAGATCACTTATTGAACCAGAGAGACGATGTAATGGCGTTAACTCACCCACTCCTGATAGCAGAGCATGTTCGTTCGCCCACATAGCCCACTCTGTGCGGCCCATTTTCTTCACTGCTGGCAAACCGGTAACTTGTCCCGGACAGGTGACTTGTCCCAAGCTTTGAGCATGGAGGATCATCAAAATGCATCAAAAAATGGAACTTTTTCTCCCAATTTATTTACCGCTTTACCGCTCCTCATTCCCCTTCATTGATTTCCTTAAACTCACATTTCCCTCCTCAGGGAGACCGAGTAAATACCACACTCACATCCCCTCCTCACGGAGACCGAGTAAATACCACACTCACATCCCTCCTCACGGAGACCGAGTAAATACCACACTCACATCCCCTCCTCACGGGAGACCGAGTAAATACCACACTCACATCCCTCCTCACGGAGACCGAGTAAATACACACTCACATCCCCTCCTCACGGAGACCGAGTAATACCACACTCACATCCCTCCTCAGGGAGACCGAGTAAATACCACACTCACATCCCCTCCTCACGGAGACCGAGTAAATACCACACTCACATCCCCTCCTCACGAGACCGAGTAAATACCACACTCACATCCCCTCTTCACGGAGATAGAGTAAATACCACACTCACATCCCCTCCTCACGGAGATAGAGTAAAATACCACACTCACATCCCTCCTCACGAGGACCGAGTAAATACCACACTCACATCCCTCCTCACGGAGATAGAGTAAATACCACACTCACATCCCCTCCTCAGGAGACCGAGTAAATACCACACTCACATCCCCTCCTCATGGAGACCGAGTAAATACCACACTCACATCCCCTCCTCACGGAGACCGAGTAAATACCACACTCACATCCCCTCCTCACCGGGACCGAGTAAATACCACACTCACATTCCCCCCTCATGAGACCGAGTAAATACCACACTCACATCCCGCCCTCACCGGACCAAGTAAATACCACACTCACATTCCCCCCTCACCGGACCAAGTAAATACCACACTCACATTCCCACCTCACCGGACCGAGTAAATACCACACTCACATTCTCCCTCACCGGGACCGAGTAAATACCACACTCACATTCTCCCTCACCGGGACCTAGTAAATACCACACTCACATTCTCCCCTCACCGGGACGAGTAAATACCACACTCACATTCTCCCCTCACCGGGACCTAGTAAATACCACACTCACTTCTCCCCTCACCGGGACCTAGTAAATACCACACTCACATTCCCCCTCACCGGGACCAAGTAAATACCACACTCACATTCCCCCCTCACCGGACCAAGTAAATACCACACTCACATCCCCCCTCACGGGACCAAGTAAATACCACACTCGCATTCCCCCCTCACCGGGACCAAGTAAATACCACACTCACATTCTCCCCTCACCGGGACCGAGTAAATACCTCACTCACATTCTCCCCTCACCGGGACCTAGTAAATACCACACTCACATTCTCCCTCACCGGGACCTAGTAAATACCACACTCACATTCTCCCTCAACGGGACCTAGTAAATACCACACTCACATTCTCCCCTCACCGGACCTAGTAAATACCACACTCACATTCCCCCCTCACCGGGACCAAGTAAATACCACACTCACATTCCCCCTCACCGGGACCGAGTAAATACCACACTCACATTCCCCCTCACCGGGACCAAGTAAATACCACACTCACATTCCCCCTCACCGGGACCGAGTAAATACCACACTCACATTCTCCCCTCACCGGACCTAGTAAATACCACACTCACATTCTCCCTCACCGGGACCTAGTAAATACCACACTCACATTCTACCCTCACCGGGACCAAGTAAATACCACACTCACATTCTCCCCTCACCGGGACTAGTAAATACCACACACACATTCTCCCCTCACCGGACCTAGTAAATACCACACTCACATTCTCCCCTCACCGGACCTAGTAAATACCACACTCACATTTACCCTCACCGGGACCAAGTAAATACCACACTCACATTTCCCCTCACGGACTAGTAAATACCACACACACATTCTCCCTCACCGGGACCTAGTAAATACCACACTCACATTCCCCCCTCACCGGGACCTAGTAATACCACCACACATTCTCCCCTCACCGGGACCTAGTAAATACCACACACACATTCCCCCTCACCGGACCGAGTAAATACCACACTCACATTCTCCCTCACCGGGACCTAGTAAATACCACACTCACATTCTCCCCTCACCGGGACCGAGTAAATACCACACTCACATTCTCCCCTCACGGGACCTAGTAAATACCACACTCACATCCCCCTCACCGGGACCTAGTAAATACCACACCACATTCTCCCCTCACCGGGACCTAGTAAATACCACACACACATTCCCCCCTCACCGGGACCGAGTAAATACCACACTCACATTCTCCCCTCACCGGGACCTAGTAAATACCACACTCACATTCTACCCTCACCGGACCTAGTAAATACCACACTCACATTCTCCCCTCACCGGGACCTAGTAAATACCACACACACAATTCTTCCCCTCACCGGGACCTAGTAAATACCACACTTACGTTCTCTTCACACTGGTTTGCGACGAAGCAGGATCTTTTTTCATGTAAAGGGAACGAGCTGTATCACAAGAATCATTCGTGGGAACTTCCCCTTGCCCCCACTTCCCCTCTCGATCCCCAATTCCTCTTTCTCTCACTCATTGCCATCCTGGGACTGTGAACAATTTCTTCATCGTGCTTAGTGAGCTGCAGTACCGCAGGACGCCGCATCTCGGAGCACCTCGTCTCAGCTCGTCCTCCCTCAAACCCATTCGGTTCCCCGCTCTCCCCATGAACCACGTGTTCCTGGACATTTTTATGACTAAGAACACCATTACAGGCACGCCGCACGCGGGTTGTGATCTTCAGTCCACAACGGAATGGATCATTAACGATGGACCGTAGACCGTTTGAGGAGGGTTTGGTGCAGACTCGTACTCGGGTTGACGTTTCGTGGACCTTCTCTAATCTGTCCTTTCACCACAAGAAGTCACGTGGTGCTTCGGGAGACCGTACTCGTCCTTAAGTCGTGTTTTCTGTTTGAAGAGGGATTGCGCCATCTTCAACATGTAGTTGCACCTTCGACGCAGGGTCCATTGGAGCGCGGGAGTGGGACGCGCTCTTCCCACCGACGCCATCCATGATGATCACATGGACCGAAATCGTTCTTGTACAATGGTCATCCATCCATGAGGTCCTCAGGAGCTGGTTAACCTCTCAGAAATCAACACAATTAAGCGATCGCACCAATTATTCCGGAAATGGAAGAAACTGATAGACGAAGGGCTCACGTCCGAAACGTCAGCTTCCCACGGCGGTTCACATCCCGATATCGATGTCATGTTGTTTTTATCCATTTTTCATATGAGGAACGGGTGCTGTTTACACGTCATGCTCGGGGGGAGGGGGTCCGAGGAGGACAGGTGTTTTGTTCGAAGAGAGGGGAGGGGGTCAGGCATCGAGGCCGGATGTACTGTACTCGGAGTGGAGACAACTTGCAATTTGAAGCAATTTTGTTTCCATCGAACGTGCCACCGACCGTTAGTTGGGCAGATTAAGCCGTTTTTGTGTCACAATTGACCAAAATGGTTATACAAGCACCAAACATTGCATTTCCACCCACTTTGGGTCATTTAGGGGAGAGTGGGGCAAGATGATCCCTGGGGCATGATGATCACCCCCCCTCTCACGACTCCAATAAAGCGCGCACTCAACGATAGATCGATTAACTACAATTCCACTGTGGAAGGCGCATGACGAGAAAAAACGCTGCGTTCGTTTTATCAGAAAAACATCATTTTCCTCCTGAAAAAAGAAAATTTTCGAATCATCGGTGAGTACGTATTATCTCTATGATAAGGTGTAGTAGGAATGTATCTGTAAATAGGTAGATACGTAGCTTTTATGCCCCATATTGCCGTGTATGTTTTTGCCTAGCTCATTGCTGTAATTTTATGAATGCGCCAGACGATTTGTAAAAATGGTGGCGGTGGGCATGAAGGGGGAGGGGATGATCACTTGGTTGTGGGGCAAGTTGATCAGGTGATCATCTTGCCCCACACCACGATCATCTTGTCCTGTTTTTATTCATTGTTTTCTTATGGTATTCATTCATTGTGTCTTGCAGAGTAAAGATGGATACACCCGTGAGAAATGCAATGGCCGCCGAGACGGAAGCCAGAAAACAACTAGAGCAGAAAAAGAGCGATGCCAAGGCCCGTAGAGCC
>CM068965.1:87359370-87375657 GCA_035128595.1 Eptatretus atami | reverse complement strand
AAAATAGATGAGGAAAAAAGCACGATAATTTCTTTACATTAGCGCGTGTAGAGGCAATCGACGACGATGGATATGAGGGAGTCTTTCTCCGCAAATTGCTTCTCATATGAACTTCAGTAGGGTGGATATACTGATTCTGGCTCACTTTTCCCATGTAAATGAATGGGGATTTTCAGCCGATTCACATTTTTTTTCCCCTAAAATTACACCCCCTTTTATCCAAGGTATATTTGTTTGTCTCCCCTTTTAACCTAGGGCATTCTATTCAAAATAACCAATGCGGACAAGATAAAGATTGGTTCAAGTAGCAACGTAGTAATGTGGTTTTGTTCAAGGTGATTCTGAAGAGATATCTGAACCTGTAAGCTAGGGACACTCATTTTCAAAATAAACAATGCATATTGTTTAGCTCACTCATTGACCTATAAAGATTTGTTCATTCTCATATTCCTTCAATAGTTTAATTTTCTTTGCACAATAATCCCCATCTAAATATATTAAAAACAAAAACATTTGAATCTTTATATTTTTTCAAGATACCCCTTTGTGCCATTACGAAATGATAAAAACTTCTCTTAATGATCTCATCTGACACCTCCTGAGCCTCAGATAAATTTTTGCATAAGCACCGCCCACTTTTCATAAGCCCCGCCCACTTTTCCTAAGCCCGCCCACTTTTCCTAAGCCCCGCCACTTTTTCATAAGCCCCACCCACTTTTCCTAAGCCCCGCCACCTTTTTCATAAGCCCCGCCCACTTTCTTGAGGTGTTTCATAAGCACGCCACTTTTGCTAAGCCCCGCCCATTTTTTAATAAGCCCCGCCACTTTTCGTGAGGTGTTTCCATAAGCCACGCCCACTTTTCATAAGCCCCGCCCCACTTTTCATGAGGTATTTTTCATAAGCCACGGCCCACTTTCCCTAAGCCCGCCCACTTTTCTTAGCCCCGCCTACTCTTACATCATTTCCAGTTCATCTCTGACTCACAAGAAATCACTAGAAAATTCTACAATGTTATGGTTTTGAAAATTTCGAACGAAGCATGCCTGGCTTGCCCAGGGAATTTCCACAGGAAAACCACGCCCACCAGTCTTTCTCTATAAAAGCCTCAGGCCCAGGCTCCATTTTAAACATATTTTTACTTACTGAGAATGGACTACTGTGCTGAGCTTGCCTGGAACTCTTGACTTGTATGGAACTAAACTTACAAGTTGAAGAATTGGATTCAAACCTATTATCTGTTGAGTAAGATCTAATTCCCTATTTCAGTTCCCTTTTAAACATGACTCATTTAATAATTAAATAACTTAATAATACATTATTATTTTCTCTCACAGGAAATTGTATCTGAAAATACCGATTTTGCCACAACTTGGGCGAAATTGATGACTTGGTTGAAGACCTTGTGAGCGACCAAGACCACAGAACGAGCGAGACCTTGGTGGGATGACTTTGGGGTTCCTTGGAGATTGACTACTTGTATGGAACTAAACTCCAACTTGATCAATTGGATTCAAAACTCATCTGTTGAGGTAAGATTTTATTTTCCTATTTTCAGTTTTGATTTAAGCCATAGACTCTTTAATAATTAAATCACTTAATTAAATACATTATTATTTTCTCTCACAGGAAATTGTATCTGAAATACGAAAATGAAAATTACTGCTTTTGCCACAACTTGGGGCGAAATTGTTGGCTTGGTGAAGAACCTCATGAGCGACCAAGACCCACAGAACGAGTTCGTCCTTGATGACCCAACCAAAGAGTTATACCTTGGAGCAGCAAAATCCTGAAAAAGAGTTTTACAGCAATAGTACTCATTTCGAGTTATCAAGACAATACCCACTGAACAAGTTATACCTTGATGAGCCAGAATACAAGTTTTACCTGGAGACCAGCAAAATCCTGAAAAGATTTTACAACAATAGTACTCATTGCGAGTTATCAGACAATACCCACTGAACAAGTTATACCTTGATGAGCCAGAATACAAGTTTTACTTGGAGACTCACAAATTTCAGACATTTTGAAAATGGAGTTTTCCTTGATGATCCACAGTTATACTATGTGAGATCTATCACTGAAACCCATCAAAATTGGAAAAATGGAGATTTCTTGATGATCCACAGTTTATACTATGTGAGATCTATCACTGAAACCATCAAAATTGGGAAAATGGAGATTTCCTTGATGATCCACAGTTATTACTATGTGAGATCTATCACTGAAACCATCAAAATTGAAAAAATGGAGTTTTCCTTGATGATCCACAGTTATACTATGTGAGATTATCACTGAAACCCATCAAAATTGGAAAATGGAGATTTCCTTGATGATCCACAGTTATACTATGTGAGATCTATCACTGAAACCCACAATATTTCTGGAAATTGTGATTCTACCTTGGAGTCTTGGATAGATGGTTATATTTTTGAGACTTGAAATGTGGGTTCTGGCTTGATAACTCACAATGTGATCACGTATCTTGGAAACTCAACAGGAATGTGGTTTATCTTGGAGACTTGGAAAGTTGGGTTTATTTTGGAGACTTGAAAAGCTACCACTCTTTGATCTAAACCTATCAAGAAAGTTCTGACTCCCCCTTTCTACATCATCAAACCTGAAAGCCTGAAAAGACAGAATTGGAAGAGAGAAAAAAACATATAAATATATTATTGTTAGTTCTGGGAAGAAAGTGCAGACTTACTCCCCCTTCTACATCATCAAACCTGAAAGCCTGAAAAGACAGAATTGGAAGAAGAGAAAAAACGAAAAAAAAAATATATATAGGTGGAAATCTCATTTTGAAAAAGACATTGTGTTGGGGGTTGGGACACACATACACACACGCACACGCACACAGACATACACAAATGCATACACACACACGCACACACACACACACGCATACGCACGCATACACACACACGCACACACACACACACGCCAACACACACGCATACACACAACGCCACACACGCACACGCATACACACGCATACACACACACGACACACACACGCACACGCACACACACACATCACAAACAAGTTAAGCCTTGACTATTCAGTTTGAGGATTCTGTTGTTTGGGGTTCAACAGATCATAGAAACGTCCCCCCTTGACACACATTATATACTGTTATACACTCGGACTTGGCCCTCTAGTGTCCACAAAGTGTATAAGTAGAGGGAGTGAAGGGCACCCATTGCTCCATGGGTATTATCTCTTAGTTTGTCTTTTTAATTCCGTGAATAAAATGACCTAAAATCTCTTCCCTTCCAATCATATATCTTATAAGTCCAAGGGAACGCGTACTTCATCAACAATTTTAAAAAGTTCGTTCGTCCATCGTTTATGAAAACCTTTTTCAAAATGAGATTTTCCACCTGTATATTCTTTACGATGTTTTATCACCAACTTTGAATTAGGTTTTCTGACATTAATCTCTTTTTATAATTTTATTTGTAAAATGTTTCTGATGGTTTCATTTTGTTGACGTATTGAATCGTGTTATTATATTTCCACAATATCGCTGAATAAAAGATGACCATTGTTGTGAACTCGAGTTTGTGTGAATTTTTATATATGTCTCTCTTTAAGACGATTAAATCGGTCCACAACAACGCCTCCCTTCATAAAGGTACTGTATAATGTAAATACTGTTATTTTTTAGAAAATTCTAAATGTCTTGTTTATAAAACTCTCTACCCTCATCAGTCCACCATTTTTTAGTTCTCTTTTGTGGTTATGCCGATATGCTTTACTTTTATTAAATATCTGTTGAAAGGTAAACTAAGAGTATTACCCTGTTTTGTTTTTTAAAGGGCAACAACCAGGCGTATCTACTCCTCAATCAATAACTGGTTAAAGCATACTTGTACCCCTTATCATTATTGGTTCAATCAAAGCAGCAGACACAGATATAATCAACCTTCCTTGAATAACTTCTTCTGCTGAAACTTTGTGATAATTGGTTATGTAATTCATCAGCTAATTGCTCTTCAAGTCTTAATGACATCATTAGAGCCCTATACGTTTTTTTTGAATTTCCAAGTCCAAGTTTCAATTTAGCACTGATTCATGCTCTTCACGATGGAACCGATGCAACCTTTTTTCTCTCAAGGTTGGATTTTGTATCGAGACAATTAATACAACATTTCTCTATCGGCTTTCATGCTTTTCTTTCTAAGTTGTGTCGTTATTCCATCAATCTATCGTGCTCATGCACACTTCATCACTCTATTGATAGGCTTATCCTAGGATTTAGGTATTGTCTGCCTCATCTAATCTTTTATCTAGTTGTGCCTGGACCAAGAAAGAATACCCTGGAAGATGTAATTCCCTGTATTCAGTAGTGTAAATTTACTTCCTTGATAAAAACTTTGTATATCTCCTCCGAGTTTGTGTTTGAGATAATTGATTTTTTTTTGAACCACACAACCGAACATATACCTTTTTGGGATAACCTGTTATTTTTAGCTTTTAATATAAAATATTTTTTAGGTATTAGTTTTTCTTTTTACATTTGAACAATAACTCATTTATTATGAGAAAATTCTTGCAGAGTGGCAAAAACCTTTTAGTTTCCAACATGCACATTTGAATCTTAATTTTTAAAACATAAAGAATCCTTAGAAATGCCTTCACTCTCTCCTCCATTTTATTTAGAAAAAAACTTAAATTAAAATGAATAGCTTGACCGATGTCAATAGTCTTGAAGAAAATTTGCAAATAGACTTGTCATCTTTTGTTTTCCTCCTCGGTGGTTGAGTTATTTTCTTAAATACCCCCAATCTTTTTTGAATCTCACTGGTTCTCCATATTCCGATATTTTATTTGTCTCGCTCTTTCCTTTCCCTCTCCTCTTTCTCCTTCTCTCTCTCTTCTCCTCTCCTCCTTCTCTCTGTCTTCTCTCTTTTCTCCCTCTCCTCTTCTCTTTCTTCTCCCTCTCTCCTCTCTTTCTTCTCTCTTTCCTCCCTTTCTCTCTGCTCCTCTCTCTCCTCTTCTCTCTCTTCAACTCCTTCCTCGTCCCTTACTATACTTGAATCGCTTACACCCGCATAGAATATCAAACATATATTCATCAGGATTTCTTGTTATTCCCTGCTAATCCAACATAATTTTTTTTACAACAGGAAACCAATAAAATGCTTCTTTGAAATTTCTAAAAGAGCTTTCGTTTTTTCTTAACTTTTATAATTTTTTCATTATTTAAACATTTTAAGTTAATTCCAAGTTGTTCGTTTATCAACATCAGCATAAAGCCAATCTTTTATTGAATAATACATCATTCTTATGTGTGTAGAACATATTTATTAAATACCGAATACCCTTCTTAGGTATGCTTTGGACACAGAAATGATTAATTTTCTTGAAGCTTCTGCCGTCATTTATGTATTAGAAATAATGTTAGAATAATATTATGACACGAAACACCTCCCATCTTTCGCAAGTTAAATCATTGTTTTCCCTACTTATTACATATAATCCTGGTTTTTTCTGTTGTTCATGAGAGATAAACAGGGCAAACCCATTATTAATTTACCCTTATTAAATTCTTTTAATTTGTTGTTACTAATCGTGGCTCACACAACACTCATTCTCTATACCAGTGGATAATATTCTTCGCTTACGAGATGATTCTAATGCTCCAGGTCTTCGAGGTTAATTTAAATGACCAATTATAACCTACTCATTCATATCATACCCCCATTGTTCTATCTCATACAAATGATACGCCACATTCTTTATAAAATATTATTTTAATTCGAATGTGAATCTGTATGACCTGGAGATAATATCAACACTTCTGGTATCTTTGGAATACACTGGGCCGTTTTATTTAAGGATATATATGTTGGTGATAAATCGCTTAATCTCACCAAGTCATTCGCGTCAGTCGGCTTGGATAATTTTTTAATTTAAATAAGCATTTTCATGTTAATATTTTTGTTTATATTATAATTTATGTCGTTCAGTCTGTGCCTTTGTGATTAATTTGATAAATCAATATCCAGTTCTTGAGATACACCAAAGATAAACCATCTTTACCAACATAAGTCATTTTATATAGATTAAATAATATCATAAATTTTTTATTTTTGTTGAGTTGAAAAACACATTATAGAATATTGACCACAAAACACTTAGAATTGAATTTTGGACTTGATAAATGTTGATGAAAACACATTCTGTAAGAATTTTATGACTTCAACAGGTGGTGGAAAGACCAAAACTATCAAATATAATATTTGTCTGACTATTAAAATACAAACCCAATGAGAACCGTTCCATTTAATATCTTCTAAGTTCATATAATATTCTTTGCTATGTTCGGCACATTTGTTAATTCATCTCTCATACAAATAACCACATTATGAATTTTAATTCTTAATATTGACAAGTTGTAAATTTGATGTTGTATTCTTTCCAAATTCTTTTAAACCACTCATCAATGCTTCATTATTTATTAGAAATATAATCCATTACCCCTTTAGTTAATTTTACACCTGCTTGTGCGATAGAAAAAGCATATCTCCAACGAACAATCTCGCTTTATCAGCAGACCTCAAGTTTTCAGCAAATCTACATTACACCACTTCCACTAATTTGTTTCTCCAACTCTTTGTTATGTCTTTCCAATTTCTTTTTGAGCCTGGAGTTAGCTTCCTTTCGTTGGCAGTTTCACCGCTGTTGAAATACCACCCTCAATGCTCCAACCGCAATTACCAGCAAATAAGGACATTAGAAATGGGAGAATCCTCCACCGTCTCTCTTATTGAATATTTTTTCAACATTGGTTTTGTCATTTTATTTTAAGTGAGCCAGTATCATTCAATTTTAACCTGTTCTCTTGTGAGCCAAAACATCAATTCTTACTGCCTCTCTTCTCTCTGAATTGTATTAACGTTATCTTAGCAAGGCTTTTTGATTTTGAACACAAAGATGTAGTTTTATGAAGATTGATTTGATAAACATACCCAGTTGGTACTTTGCCACTCATTTATTTAACTAAAAATTACGTGAGACTAATCATAACACCCATTATCTGTATTATATCTGCAATTCTGTTTCCTTCAAAAGCAAACAATATGTATAACTTCTTCACTATCTCCTCTTTCAATGTATAGGGAAGTATCCCTCGATTAGACTTTATAGTTTCCTTGAGCGTCAGGGTCAAACTGCATAGATTGTATACAAACTTTTAAATGCTTGTCATATCCAAAATAGGTTCTTTATTTCCATTACTTTCACACCTTTTGGTAAGACTTGTATGCTTCAGCAAAATCATTTTTTCCCATTAATTTCGCAATCTATTCGTGGATAAAAATGTTCCATCTAGAGAACACGAAGTTGTTTTCCCTAGCATTCACACTCAATGCATTATTCTTATCAGTCGCGTATCACCATCTGGCTTTTTAAATGATCCACAACGATATCGTGGCTTTCCTTCCAGAAACACCAAATTCCACGTGTAAGTGGTTTGGTTGAGTTTAACGTGTTGACATCTTCGTTTTGAGGTACATGTTACACCGAGTGGTTTCTTTGGTTAAGTCTTCTATTCAACATCTCTTCTGTTTTAAGATTAGGAGTATATTCACTGAATATACCAAATCATTTCATCAATTACAAATTTAATTCTGATCACCAAAGCACTAGCAACACCAAAAAGTAATCTATTTTCAATATCATTCTTTGTAGTTGAAATCTAATTTTAAGACGCATACAGAACTTTATCTGATCACAAAATCCAAATATACCTTTAAGAGGAACTGGCACAGTAAAACTATTACCTGCTTTGTATCATCATTATACATTCCTTTCCTTTGATTATATTCCAGGGTCTGTGTTTGTTCCCGTTGACATATCAGGAATAAAACCTTCGACAGCCGCCCTTTCCCATCCTATCACCGATATGAAAAGTGTAAATTTCATCATTTCTCAGATACAGCAGAGACATAATCAACCGCTTCAACTTCTTGTGTTCCAATGTACAAACGAACACTATCAATACATTTCCCTCAGGAAAAATCATTTACGAGTGTAGGCGTTTGTGTTATTCCCAGCCTTAGCTGAATGTAAATTTACACAACAAGAACTTTCGGATGATTCAAATAGGTTGTTGATTATTATTTCAAACTTTTTGTCACCATTTGTATTCCAGTCTGTCCAGTTATTGCATTTACCTTGAAGTAATCTCTTTTTTAAGTGGAGTTTGAGATAATATATAGTATCATCCAAATCATAGATACTATCAATTGCTTCCATACTTGTATTTTATTTAGGAAAAGATGTTAAAACTTTTGAAACCCTGATCCAAGTATTCGAATTATTTTCTGTCGTTCTTGGGGAGACAACTGAGTTTTGCCTTTCTTAATTTCTTTTTATTGCTTGTATTTATGAGATTCTTTTGGCTATCTTTTATACTCTTTATAGCACCTGTACATTTCCCCAGCAGAAGCAGTTGAACCAATTAGGTCTTATATGTTTAAGAATAGTTGAACCGATACCCCATTAGAGTATAAATTATCCCATCTCCTCGAAATTTGTCCGACACCCCTTGTCTCATAGGTTTATAGTATCCTCTTACCAAGATACATACCTTCGCCCTTGAAGTATGGGTGAAAGGAACATCCCATCCCCTGTAATTATTTTATTATTTTCCCAACTCGTGTTTCCTCACAACTAACCATCGTATTTATTTATTGGAAAAACTTCAGGCGTAGGTGAATTTCTGATGGATATAACTTCTCCATTAAAAGGAAATCATACGATTATCTGGTCGGTTATCTAAAATTTACTCTGTGTATGGTTTTCCTGAACACAGGGAGATAAACCAAATTTTTGGGTTCCATATTGAATTTATACCAATTGGGGTTGAGTATGCGCTGAATGAAATATTGTAATTTGTTTTTATTCCATCATTAGTAAGCCCATCAATCAAATCACAGTGAATAATACCGAATTATTCCTTGAGGATATTTGAATGACATTATCACTGGTTAAAACGTCCCATTAGTTTCATCTTTTTTGAGGAGAAACCCAATAACTCTCTAATGATTATTCAATTGTTAATCAACTTGTAGTTATTTTTAAGTTTAATCGTTGATTTGAAGTAATGTTTGTTTGATGTCTATGACAATATTTTTTGGTTCATCACCCTGTTCTTTCATTAAGACGAGCAATTTCGGAAGATATTAAGAAATCTCATATGGCTCCGGGGTGAGACTGTTATCGTTTTGTATCCATCCCGGATTATAAACTAAACTTGTCATTTTTATCGTTATATTAAATAAGGTATTTAAGTTTCCATGGACAATAAAGATGCCTCATATTCTGTTGTTTGTGTCCAAGTTGTAGTGGGTTATGGGATGAAGATGGTGTGGTCGCTTGTTGGTGAAATTGAAACTAAGGATTGTGCTTCTCATCCTATTTAATATGAGTATAAATGTCTTTATATTGATGTTTATTAATTATTTTCATGTTTCATCACTCGGTCTAAAATGGCTGATGCCTTCATTAAAACCATTGTTATTTCCGCTTTCTTACTGCTAACAACAATAACAGTCTATTAACTAATTGTGATGGGTCATTTGGAAGAAAACTAACACCTGAACCAAGGATACTTAAAAGCCTGAATATGTGTTTCTCCTTCTCATTCTTCCTAACTTTTACGCAGAAAGAATACCCTATTAATCAGAAGAGTTCAGCAGATATCAATATATAACTTTATCATCATTATGTTCTCAATTCAATGGTTATCAATAATACTTTGATTCATCCCTCACAGTTGAACTTGTCATTCATCTTTTGTGAGAAGAAACATTAATCTCGGAGTTAGTTTGACAGGGGTCGAGCAGAATTCAGAACCTTAATTCATCATTAAATATCAAACCTTTTCTTGAACAAATGAAAATTGCTGATTGTTCTGTTGGAATGAGCCCTGCTTGTTTTTGAATCCGTGATATTCATTGTTTTGAAGAGCATTCACAATATAATCAGGGGGTCATTCATTCTCTTCCAGTTGTTGGAATAATCTTCATCATCATATTTCTAATTCTTCCTATTGCTCTAATTCTTCTCCGTCATTTGACTGAAAACTCTTAACACTTGGAGCTTTTCGGAGTATATTTATTTGTAGGAACTGTGGAAACATCGATACATTTTTTGGAAGTTTTAAAAGTGGTTAATAAAAAATTCTCTTTGTTTTCTTTCAAATGCTTCTTCACCCGTTAGTTATTTGTCTGCGTTTCTTCTTTATGTCTTCCTGTTGTTTTGCACTTTTGAAACACAACTTTGATGTTCCCTAAATCTTCTTGCTCTTTTTCTTCGCATCCATTTATTTATGAAAAATATCATTTAATATCTTCATGCGTTGTTTCACAACAATATATTTATATTTTTCAGTCGTGTGTTTCATGTAATCCCAAAAGTCCTTTTTTACTATATAATGTAGAACATATGTCTCTCCAAAAAATTGTTATATCTGATTGAATTTAACTTGAATAAAATAAAAGTATTAAGCATTGTTTCTATGGAACGACGAGGAAGTTGAAAGTACGATTGACTAAAGATAAATACAATTACAAGAAGAATGTCTCCCTCTTGTGTAGTAGCTGTCCATTACGTTTGGTTCTCTCAATTAACACAATCATTCAAAGACTAACGAGGTTCTTTTTTGGATTATCCAATCTGGGGAGACGGTATATCATCCGTATTATCACTAAGAATACAAGTTATCGGTTTTGATTTCTTTTACATCTCTGTGTATCACCAAAATAGTTGTATTATATCTTCAATGTATAATCATTTAGGTTTTTTTTGAAGTTTAAATAAGCGATTAATATCTTCTTTTTGAAGTCCAGCATTAAACTTTGTGAGAGTAGTTGATATTCTGGTTGAAAACTCGACTTTGTGAAAATTATTAAATTATCTAATCAACGTTTGTAGTGAGGAAGCATCTTTTAAAGTAAGCAGGTTTTTCCACATCCACTTGAACCAACTTGAGGCATCTTAATGAATTTGGGAGATTTTTATGATTGTTATTTTATCTTATTTCAAATGGGTAAAAAATCATTCATTTATATATTGAGAAACAGGTTATTATTTATCATTGGCTTTTTTAGAAACTCTGTATTTTATCCTAAGTTCAGGTTTTAATTTCAAGATAATCCATTATTTATTTATGCACATATCTTGGTTTGATATTTCCCTGAAAAATCACATCTTGTAATATATAATAAAACAACAATCCTTTGAACATTATCTCTATACGTTTCAGTTTCTTCCCTTGTAAGGAAAGGTGTGTTATCACGCCTCATACTTTACATTCATTTCTCTAATCAATCTTGTAAAGGTAATCATTTTTGGTTGTAATCTAAAAGAATTATTTTCCTTTTTATATTTTTTCATTATATTTAATTAGAAAGATGATCACAGAATATACAGTGTTTTATAGGCTTTTGACTCTGTGTTTAATCCCGTCTTTCACACGCAGGACAATCTCAAATTTGTCATATGGAGAATCAGGGAAGTTCAAGAGGCTCAAATCGAGTAAACTATTCATATTTATAAGTAAAACTTTACTTAAACTGAAATTCATCTTCGATATCATCTCGATACTTTCAGAATCATCTATACTTTCATAACTATGTATTGAACACAACACTCTCGGTTATCATAACCATCGTTTGATGCAAACTCATCGGTATCATATCACTCTCCATAATCTTCCAAAATCTTCAAGTTGAATATTTACTCATATTTATTAGTAGAAAAAAACATTTACCATCGATATCTAATATGACTTTTTTCATTAACAGATTCAACTGCTACATTTTTTATATAAAGGTAAATTTAAATGATCCTTAACTACAATTGAACGAAATGTCATTCACGCTGATACGTTAACATCCTTTATTTCATCAGGATTTATATCTTTTGAGGTTGTTGAAAAAATACAAATTCTCCTTGCATATTACAGATGGTCTTATCTTTTCTTCTAAAGCTTCTCCAGAAGGTTTTTATTTTTGATAGCTTTTTCTTGTTTCATTGCTTTTTCTAGTTTTGAATTATTGCAGAAGGAGAGGAGAAACTTTGTTAGAGCTACTTTATTGATTTCTTCAGTATACTAAAGCCTTCCACTGAAGTAATTGAAGAACTCATATCATTCGCCATAAGTTGTTTTTATCAATAGTGTTAATAATTATCTTTGTTCAATTTTACATCCTTGACATATTTCTCAGTATCTTTAACAAATGAAGAGCATGATTGAAACTTGTCTTTTGTGTCTTGAAACATTGTATTTATTAAGTGAAAAAGTTGAGGATAAAATGGTTTTAAGTACAGATTCACCTGTTAATGAACGAAATTTTCATCAAGAAAATTTTAGTTTAAAGCAGAGATTCACCTTGTAAAATAAACGAAATTTTCATCAAGAAATTTTAGGTTTTAAGCAGAGATTCACCTGTAAAATCAACGAAATTTTCATCAGAAAATTTTTAGTTTATACACAGATAACTCACTGTAAAATAAAGAAATTTTCATCAAGAAATTTAGTTTAAGCAGAGATTCACCTGTAAAATCAAACGAAATTTTCATCAAGAAAATTTTAGTTTTAAGCACAGATTCACCTGTAAAATAAACGAAATTTTCATCAAGAAAATTTTAGTTTAAGCAGAGATTTCTACCTGTAAAATCAACAGAAATTTTTCATTCAAGAAAATTTTAGTTTAAGCACAGATTCCACCTGTAAATAAACGAAATTTTCATCAAGAAAAATTTTGTTAAGGCAGAGATTCACCTGATAAAATAACGAAATTTTCATCAAGAAAATTTGTTTCAGCAAAGTTTTATTATATAAATATGGTGAATACAACGTACTGCGATGTTGTAATCACAGAATATAAACATTATATAGAAAACACGCTCCGAACCAACAAACACACATTTATCTATTTCAATAAAATATCTCCTCTGAGTTGGAAAGAAAACATTGGTGGATATCTGCTCAAAGGATGTTTTGAAGAGTAGTTATAATAGAACATCTCAATC
Organism: Eptatretus atami; assembly: GCA_035128595.1. Lineage (NCBI taxonomy): Eukaryota > Metazoa > Chordata > Myxini > Myxiniformes > Myxinidae > Eptatretus > Eptatretus atami. The sequence goes on along the minus strand of CM068965.1, from coordinate 87,362,605 downwards.
ACAAAACACAAGACAAATGATGTTTAAAGTAAAGGGAGACTATCATATTGAAAACATGAGAGGGGCATTTAAAGGGCATATAAAAATAAGATTTTTCAATTTGAGAACCCGGTCGCATCTTCATATAGCTGAATCAATTGAAATAGGAAAACCTGATGGTTGAAAAAAGTTTATTAAAAAGACATTAAAGAAATGTGAAAACTTTAAAGTTTTATATGGGAGTGAAATGAATATGAAAAGACAAGTCATGAAAGAACAAACTCCTTATATGAGAACAGATGCTTCATTTTATAACATGCATTTCAAGATTTTTTGATAGTGGGTTTATGGAAGAACTATCAGACAAGAGGACGATGTTGAATAATACATTGGTAGAAGTGTGAATTCATATTAAAAAAATCATCTTTTTAGATATACACATTCTAAAAATCAAACCCTCTTAAAGCTTCTTCTTATATTGAATTACCCAAAGATAATTAAAAACTAAAGAAGGCATTGTTATATATTTAAGAAACAATGATAATAAAGTTTTTCTGGTCTGTTCTTGGCTCACTTACAATCCACCAAAATGTAATTCAAAAGAAGGTAAAACAATATATGAATATGAGAAGACCTGGATATTAAAGATTTTAATCCCAATGCCACTAACAGATATTCCTAATTGAGAAAAAAGATAATCTTTCTATTAATGTTATGGTATTAACGGATACAAACAAAGTTCAAATATTAAAAAATTTCAAACAACTATAAAATGAAGAAACATCACATTGATCTTTTATATTTTAGTGTTTTGAAAGAATTCACATTACACTATCATCAATAATTTATCAGATAATCTCTTCTCAGGTATTCAGACAGAAACAAAATATATTCCTTGTAAGCGATGTCTTAATTCATTTCATACAAAGAACGATAGAAAACATTCAAAATATTGTAGTAGATCATAAATCAGCTGTAATACAATGCCAAACCTGGTTTGAAAAGATTTTTCTTTTGAAGGATTATAAATAAATGCTATGATGCACCCATTTGTGATATACGCTGATTTTGAGTGTATCCTAAAAAGATAAATACTGCTTCTCCCTATCTCAAAAGAATCTATTACAAATTTATAAATTTATTCAAAAACATTTATTTTTTTTTTCTTTTGGTGGGCTTTCTGTTATTATATCAAATCAATCTGTTGGAGAAAACTATAATAAACTTGAACATTATCTGGAAAAAATGCTTCACAGAGTTTTGTAAAAACGATTAAGAAAAAGGATTGTATCAGACTAACTAAATTAATGAAGAAACAAACTAAACCGATGAAAGTTAACGCAAAGAAGAAAAATTAGAATTTAGAAAGAACAATATCTGTCAGTATTGTGAGGAGGAAATTTGAGGAGTCTAAAGTTAGCGGATCATTGTCATCTTACTGGGTAAATATAGAGTCCGCGCTTCATCCTGTTGTAATCTAATTATAAAATTAGCCTCTTTTATTCCAGTCTTTCTTCACAACAGCGCCAACTATGATACACATTCTATTTACTAATGAACTGTTAAAAACACCAGGGAATATTTCTGCCATAACAAACACAGTCAAAGTATATTTCATTTGCAAAAAGATTATTCACAAAAACCTATAACTCGTATTAGTTTCTAGATTCTTACAAGTTTATGGAACACACTAGCCAAACTAGCATCAAATTTAAGCTCCACAGGCTCTTTTCAAATCTTAATTCATTCTTTCCAAAAGAGGAAATTCTAACTAAAGAGGAAATTCAGATTAAAGAGAGAATTCAAAGTAAAGAGGAAATTCTAATTATGAGGAATTAATGAAGAAATTCTTACTGAAGATGAAATTCTAATTTGTAAGAAAATTCAACAATGAATGAAATTCTAACTAAAGAGGAAATTCTGATTATAGATGAAATTCTGGTTATTAAAGAGGAATCTAACTCGAGAGGAAATTCAAACAAGGAATGAAATTCAAGTAAAGAGAAATTCTTACAAGGAGGGAATTTATCCTTATGATTATATGAATTCATTTATGAGATTTAAAGAACACAACTTCCTTCAAAAGAAAGTTTCTATAATAACCTTTATGAGAAAGAGATAAGTGATAAGGAATATAAAACACGCAAAAGAAATTTGGAAAATATTTAAGATAAAGAACCTTGGAGAGATATCATGATTTGTATCTAAAAACAGATGTTTTATGTTTAGCTGATGTGTTTGAAGCATTTAGATCACTCTGTCATAATAAAAATTGTTATGGATTAGATCCTGCCCACTATTTTCACAGCTCCTGGTTTAGCTTGGAGTTGCAATGTTGAAAATGACAAAACAAGATATTGATTTAATCAGTGATGTAGATATGCTTTTGATGATTGAGAAGTCTAAGAGAGGTGGAATATCCAAGTATGTTTCAAAAAGATATGCTAAAGCAAATAATAAATATCTTTCCAAATTATTAAGAGTGAAAAAGATTAGAATTATTTGATGTATTTTGATGCTAATAATTTGTATGGATGGGCAATGTCTCAATCTCTGCCTTATGGTAAATTAGAGTGGGTGGAAGAAAAGGATTATGAAAAGGCTTTGATGAATATTGTATTTCTTCTCAGAGGAATGAATGAGGAGGAAGAAGGTTTATTATTTTGAAAGTTGATTTGAAGTACCCAAGTAATCTTCATAATAAGCATAAAGATTTCCTTTTGCATGTGAGAAAGAAACCCCAAAGAAAGAATGGTTAAGTGATTATCATAAAAGTTTTAATATTAAAGGAAATCAACAGAAAGTTATTAACAACATTTATGATAAAGAGGATATGTTTTGCATCAAAGGAACTGAGACAATATTTATCTGCTGGGGTGAGAGTAGCTAAAATTCATAGAGTTTTAAAATTTAACAAAGTCCTTGGATGAAAAAGTATATTAATTCAATACAGATACGAGAGCAAATACAAAGTAAATTTGAAGAGGACTTTTATAAATTAATGAATAATGCTGTATTTGGAAAGACTATGGAAAATGTTAGAAACAGGCAAAACATTAGATTCGCAACATCTTGGAAAGAAGCTCTAATGATCTCTCTCTTTTTATCTCGGTCAGTGGGAGTTGCGAATTTAGACATTAAGACTGGAACACAAAGATAAATGACATGAAAATGGGCGTTCGTATCCGGTTGTGTATGGGACAATGTTTTGGAAATATTCTGTTGGTATCCTAGATGGATATATATAAATGAAGAA